>JAODUD010000036.1:198058-210805 GCA_026784285.1 Stomatorhinus walkeri
AGACTACGAAATACTACTACTACTGTATATTTAAAAACCCGCGAAGTCGTGAATCCGCGATAAGTGAACCGCGAAGTGGCGAGGGATCACTGTAATCCCATTTCTGTCGCATGGACACACCAGCTGTTTACTGGGGGCATCTATTCCCCTCTCCCCCCCTCCCCCACTTTTGAATCCAAAAAGAGTTAACAGAAACTATTTGGCTTTAAAGTGACTGAAAACATGTTTATTCTGTTTTAAAATGGGCCAAGTTGAAATGGGAATATTGTGGGAGTTCAAAAGATCAGCAGAAGAATTAATTGTCCTTCAAAGGATCTGAAGAAGAGCACTGCTGTTATAAAATATACCCTCCTGGCCTGGACTCCCTGCAGTAAGTGAATGTGATTTCTTTGTACCCTCCTTTTACTTAATGAGTAATGCAGTCATTGGAGCAATACGAAAATAGTCTGTTTCCACGGAGATGCTGGTGCACACCACTGTGTGCTTGCTGGTACTGGGGCAGCATCCAGCGTCTTTATCTTCCCTGTCTTCCTGAAGATCAAAGACGCGAGTCCGTCTGACGCGTAATTGAAAACAAATTAAGAGGACCTACACTATGAATAAATCACAGAGTCCAACTCCTGGCAAATTTTGATTAAAGCACCTAATTTTACCATATGTTACACATGCTCGTTTGCCTCCGAGGGGTGAGGATGTCCCTTAATAGCTGAAAATTTGTTTTCATAAAATTGCTGCGATTTAACATACCTAAATACGTGTCATTTATTGGTCTAGGGGAATCATTTCTGACGGAGGCTTCTGTAAAACCGACTGCCGAATGCCTTTGTCCCGGTACTTTTACCGTCACTGTATATCCAGTTGAAAGAGCCAGATGGATATTTCTTTTTTTGGTACTGAAAATGGCCGCATTTCGTGCTCTGCAGAGATGAATGCACAATAGAGAGATCCAAAAAGGGTGTATTGATTACACAGAACATTGAAAAATGACTGAAATTGCACTGATACAGTGATATTGTACTTGTAAGACGTAGGGGTGTAACGAGTGAGAGAACAGATAACGTCAAAGAGGAGACTAATTATCGAAGATATAACATGGAGTTCCATTTTCTCTGGCCAGGTATGGAACATGGTGACTCTGTCCGCTGGCCCCCTGTCCATATCATGTTTGCTGCGACTGAAACGGCTGCATTTTGCATTCATCCCTCTCCACCATTTTCTTAAACCCAAAATGCAAAGTCCATGTTGAGTCATTAACGCTAACAGGAGGTAGGAAAGCTAACAGGAAGTGTGACGGCTCAGTCTAACACTTGTGTGTAAATGGCTTATTCATAACTTCATAACTTGTCTACCAATTAAGTGCTTCTGGTGGCACTACCCAGTGCTACCTAGATGTAGCTAATGAAGAGACCTGGAATGTTGTGTAGCTCTATTGGTTGAGTGTGCAGCACAGAAACCGTGAACCCTCCGCACATGTGTTTGTGGCTTGCTAAATGCCAAACTCATCTGTTTATTTGCATTTATTCATTTTTGTTCCCCAGTGTTTGTCTTTTTCTATCTTAGATTTCTTGTCCCCGGTTTGCCCAGTTTGTATTCTGTTTGTATTTATTGTCTTTGCGTTGTATCCCTAATGTAGGTTTACGTTTCCAAGTTTTGGTTTAGTGTCCCAAGTCATTGCTCTGTTTTTATGTTGATTGGTTGTTTTGGTTATGTTCCATTCCTGCTTCCTCATTAGCCTGGTAGTCTTGGTGTGTACCTAGCCTGCTCTGTCCTGTAGTCAGTCATTGTGTAGATGCTTTTGTGTGTTTTTCTGCTTATGTAACTTCCTGTTTCCTAGTTCTGGTCCCTTTTGGTCATTATTTCACGGTCTTTGTTTTCATCCCCTGTGATCCCCTTATTTTGTGCTTTTCCCCAATGAGTTCAGTTCTGTCGTCCAGTAAAACTCCGTCGTCTTTGACCCGCTCAGGAACCCACTCAGGGAACCGTGACTCGTTCCCTGTCTGCATTATGCCATGCCACAACAGTCTCCACTGAGTGTAGATCCTTTTAAGTGTCTTGTCAACCATGTAGTAAGAGCATCCTTTAAGCATGAATGCTACATACAAGTTGATTTTCATTCTTTGTCTGCATGGTTCCAATTATGCATTTAGCATAAATTAAAGTTGCATGGCTTAAATCAGTCTGATCACCATTTTTAAAGAACATTTAAAAAAATAAGCTTGTTTTGCATTTTATGAGGAACTGATACCTTTGTTCCCTGGTGTAAATGAACATGCCTCTGAATGATTTTTTGAAGTCTTTTACTGTGCATGAGTTGCTGTTTTTCCTGACTACTTGGGATCAGGCTTCTGGAAGCAGAAACACCGTGACAGACAGATGGATCTGCACTTATGTTAGATTTACGAGACAGAAGAGAGTGCAGGGGCAATCTAATATAGTCATATTATAAAATACCAAACAGACCACAATAAACCCTCTCCTTCATCCTTTAATGATTGCCCAAGTGGATTATTAAGTGTATTACAAACATACTGTAAATCTTTTTTTTCAATATGTGAATGCTATACATTGTAATAGATTCAATGTTGGTTAAAATCGCTTGTTATAATGAATATGATAAAAACAGAAGCTTCTTTCTTACAATAAAAAGAACACCAATAAAAATTGGCTTAAGGAATGAATAATATGTTGGGGTGTATGGCACAGATGGAGGAAGACCTTGTCCACTTTTGCATATAAAGGCAAGATTCTTGCTTTATGGACGACTCCTGTCACTTTCGATAAGGCCCATGTATTATCAGACAAAACAGTAACAGTTTGCACTGAAATAACAGAAGAAGCTGAGGTTGAATTTTATCTTTGTTGTGTATATCGTGTAATATCACCAGCAAGCCCTGCTGCCCGCAGCTATTTTCAGAATGTCCTCCTTCATAGATCAAATAAACCCACTTGGAATATTGGCCTATTTTTGCATAGGCTCTGTAATCCTGATGTCAAGTCTCGTGCCAGATGAAAGGACTAATGTGAACAGTCTCTAGTGAAGCAAAATGTTTCTTTGATGTGGGTTATAACTGGGCTAATTCTCAAAGAGTAAAATGACCATAAAGGTGCTCTGGATTGATTTTTCCATGTACATCCTGTCCTGTTGCATCTATGTCTCAGGGATCGGCTGTCCATCCTGCACTGACCTTGCTCACTTCTGCCCTATGACCAGCATATCATGCACTGTGTCGCTCTCCTTAAATTAGCGGGGGCACAAAACAGGCTATAGAGCTTAATACATTTTATTTAACCTAATTTAAGACTTCATTAGACTTTGTGATTTATTTCTGGGTGAAGGAGTAGTGATTCACCAGCCTGCATTACTCGGACACCCCTGTGTGGCGCTCAGCTCCCTCACTGTCAAATAAATGAATGTCTGTGTGTATTATGGCAAACCGGACTGAACTAAATAAAGGGACTGGGTACACTGGATGTATTTGGACCTACTGGTTAATGTTTACGTTTGCAGTTTTACCTGTAACAATGGCTGGCAATGTGTATCTTATGACAGTTTTACTTCTCTCGCCCTAAACAATACTAACTTTAAGTCTTTAACCTTAAGTCTAAGTCTTATTCTCTACTGCTATCACATCATTCACTTTCTCACTTTCAATACCTGTTCTTAAATGTTTTATGTTATTTAAAATTTTAATATTTATTTATATGCCTTTACTTATTATGTCTATTGTCAAATTATGCATTTTATGTCCTGTCTCATTTTCTATAAAGCACTTTGAATGACTTTCATGTATGAAAATGTGCTGTACAAATAAACTTGCCATGATGGGAAAGTATAAATTGTTCCGTTGAACATTTTTTATATTTGTATGAGGATTCTTTTCCTCCTTGGAAAAAAAATTGCAATAGATTTGAATTTATATATAGGTGTGTGTGTGTGCATTTTTTTAGGTGAATGTCAGTGATACTGTTTTTTTCCTGAAAACAATAAAGCATTTCAGAGTAATGTTTCTCTTAATGGTGGGCTGCCTAGTTCACTTCATGGAAAAAGACTAACTAAACTGCAGCCTTAACGCTTTGTTTCAAAATGCGTCGAGAAATTGATTTTACCTGCTCTGAAACGCACAGAATCAGCTTACTGTCAACCAAGCAGTTTTTGCAGAAAGTCTGAAACGTCTCACCCTTCCTAGCTGACCTGTGCTGGGTGGTATTGGATGGCCATTCTGGTTTATTCTGGCTCAGGGTATTGCGGAGGTTATCACAAGAGAACACACCACACCAAGCTCCTCTGAGACACAATTACCCCAGACCACTGTAACGGCCCTTTCTATTCTACGCAGATTAATGAGCATTGTTTGCGTTTAACTCTGTCTTTGTCCTTTCTTTTCAAGAGTCAGTTATTCACTTATTCTGGTATACTTTTTCCAGCACTTTGGGAATTTGGGAACACATCTGACTGTGTACGAATGGCTGGCTCATGATTCAAGAAATAGTGTTAACAAATCAACTGACAATGATTGAAGGTTGATGTTCCTGATTTACACGGCCAAACGATCCATACAGCTCTTCATGAAATACAAATCTGTTTTCAAAAAATAAGGATGTGAGCTTGTTTTTTTGACTTTCCTGTTTATGCAACCCTACTGGCAGCCCTCAGTGTCCCAGCAGATGATGCTGCAGTCATTTCTGGGAACACTGGGGTATTGTGGAGGGTAGGGCCACAGGATACTTACTGAGTTTGCACAGTCAGCCCAAGTTTATCCCAGCAGGTGACGGAAGCGTCTCCATATGACCTAATTTCTTGCCCCCTCTGCTGCGAGACTTCAGCACACACAGAGGTTTGTTTTCTCGGGTTCTGTACCAAGAGTCGTATGAATTTTGTCCTGTCTCTGAAAAGCATGGTTCTGCAGAACAGGTCGTGGTCACCCCTGCATTGCTGGCAAAGGGCATGCTGCTCTTCTAAAAGAGTGGAATGGATTTTTCAAAGGATTGGATCATTTTCTTTTTTTTTTTTTTATCAGTTTTCCCTAATGCATCTTCTAGTGCCTGGTTGGGGGGTTTAATCACATTAGTGGATGGGTGGGTGGGGGAGGAAGGCTGAATGCAATTCCTGCTCTGCGTGCCTAGTGTTATTAAAACAGCCTGTATTAATCGCAGGATTCTAAGGAAAGAGACGGTGCTCAAGTGCTGCATCCGCTAATGGTGGATCTTACAAGTGCAGTCAGATTGTAACCTATGCCACTGACCGACCATGAGGGATAGACAGCAATAGGGGTTTCTGTTACCATCTCCGCACTAGGCACAGGTACCAAACATAAGTATAATTAATTGTTTAGTATGTTAAATATATACTAGGCAGAATAAATTTCAGGATACGCTCCACAGCCCTGCTTAGGAAACGTATGGATGCATGGATGGATGGCTGGCTTCATAAACCGGGGTGGCATGGTGGTGTGGTGGTTAGCACTCTTGCCTCACACCTCTGGGACTGGGGTTCGAGTCGCCGCCTGGGTTACATGTGTGTGGAGTTTGCATGTTCTCCCCGTGTTCTCTCTGGGTACTTCAGGTTCCCCCTACAGTCCAAAGGCATACTAAATTGCACGTATGTGTGACTATGCCCTGCGATGGTCTGGCCCCCATCCTGGGTTGTTCTTTGCCTCATGCCCATAGCTTCTGGGATGGGCTCCAGACCCCCTGTGACCATGAAGGATAAGTGGCTTGGAAAATGGATGGATGGACTTTGTAAATCACTGATAGAAGGCACCAGAAGAGTGAAGCAGTTCAGTTTGATACCAATAAAAAGCAAAACATTTAAATCAATGAGTTATATCCTAAAAAAAAGCACAAATACCTGATTAGGAGGATTAATTCAGTAATTATGCAGGTGCAAAACTCAATAGCTCATATCTAGAATTATGGATAACTGAGAAGTTTATACACTTTTAAATTTTGCACGCTTGCAACACATGAATTAGTGAAGCAGGAGACAGATGTTTTCACGCAGTGACAGGAGCCAGACGAATCGGACAATGTCTTCAGCAGGTTCCCCTTCTGAGAGTTGGGGGGGGCAGGTAAAGAGCAGCACGAAGCTGCCCTAGCAGACCAACCTCACACCAAGAGGCAGGGCTGCTCTCACCAGCTGTGCGAACGATTTGGCAGCGTTTAAGTTTTCCTTTTACGGCCCATAAATTTGACTTGCAGTGGAGCCCGGAGCGCTCGGAGGTGTCTGAAGTGTTAATGAGGCACCAACTCACCATCCATGTTGCTGCAACCAGAATAAGTAACGACAAGGGCTGAACAAAATCACCCTGATAGCTAACTCTCTGCTGCACTGGTCTTCTGTCTAGACTGTGATTGTCCCCTGCCTCAATCCGCGGGCGTCCTGTCACGACACGGAGCGTAGGAAAGGCGCAGGAACCCAGGAATCGGGGAACATGGGGTTTAATCAAACGCAAGGCAAACAATAACAGGTTGACAATACTATGACCGGACTGGGGAAACAAACGGAAACACGGACTAAATACAATGGACTAATAACAACTATCAGGAACAGCTGGTAAACACGGGGAATCCACACAGGGTTAACGAGGGTGGCGTGGCACACGGAAGGAGCAGATGATCGGGGCATGACACTCACCAGAACCATCAATATAATACAGAAACAGGGTAAAGCAGTAAAATAGCTGAGCAGGTTCCAACAAGAAACTGCAACCTGCTATTCTCGGTTTTAAACTTTAATGAAATGAGGGATGATACCTGAATTTATCAGCTCATACATATAAGAAAGTACACATTGGATACAGTTTGACAAGCTTGACATAAACATCCATCCACATTCCAACTGCCTACCTGGTTTCGGGAATTTGGGGAGTTTGACGTTTATCCTAAACAGCACAGGGCAGGGGAAGGTAGGGGGTGCCATAGACAATGGTAAACTGGTATAATCAGCGCAGTCTCTGGGGGAAATGCCGCATATTTAGTTTACAATAGTATTCTGTAAAAATGCATGATCTTTTTCCAGTAGTAAATCATTGCATTTTCAAAATGAGCTGAAATAACTGAATGGTGAAGTAAATGTTTCAGTATTTGTTATTACTGCTGATCAGATCACGTCTTGCTGCTGTTTCGCGATGAAAAAGGCAGCTTCCTCCCTAAAGCGAATCCAGGTCGTAGACTCCACTTCTGGTTACCGTTCCTGCCGCAGCGTGTTGGATTGGCCGGGGGGCAGCCTGCGATTCCCGGAGCGTGTCACTGCGGTACTTCAATCCGCTACAGACGAAAGCATGCACGTCTTTTTTTTTTTTTACCGCATCCGGCAGGTTTAATCTGCGTTCGTCTTGCATCATTTCTGAACTCAGACCATGACGAGTTAACACGAGGGATAAAGGGCAGACCTGAGGAAAATTACATCTGTGCACCTAGCCGATTAATCAAAATAAAAGTTTACTCCCTCCGAGCTGAGATCTGACAGCTATGATTCCAGTCTATGTTATTACCTCTGAGTAGTACAGCTTTAGTTTTTCAATGGTTTATGGCCATAATCTTCATTGGGACCATTTATTACTTAAGAACTGAAATGAAACGGTTTGCTGGGAATCTGACACACCCTGTGACTGAAGGCTGTATTTCTATTCTTTGCGCATGGAATGAAGCCCATACTGTTGCATGATCAACCCATGCATTTACATACCGAGCGAGAATACTGGTCCCAACGCCAAAGAAAGTGGGAATTCGTTTTTACCAAGCATTTCCAGCGTCTCTCTTCATAAGTGCATAAATAATGAACTTTAGAGCATAATTACGGTTGGACGTTTCCACATTTTATGAGAATCTGTTTGCAGGCGCATATCTGCTATTTTATAAAAAAGGGGGAGGTTTAGGACAAATTTGTGGTTAACATCAGGTTGTAAATTTGACCTCTTAAGCATAACTATCTATAGAGCCATTCTGAAAGAGTCAAGGACAAGTGATATAAAGATGTGTCCCGTAAGTACCCTAAGTATTTAATCTCTTAAAATTGCTCCCACTTCTGCGTGATTTGGACACTACCGTCATCCCAGCTTGTATGATTAAATTTCTTTGACGTGGCAAGGAAAAGCAGCTCATATTTAAATCAGATGAAAACTCTTTCAGGAGTCGTCCATTCCTGCTGAGTTCGTTAATCGAGGGCGATGGCGAGTCTACAATACCGGCTATAGCTCATATCACGCTCCAGCACTTGTAATTGCGCCACACAACCGTTAAACTGGCAAGTCCCCGAGTAATTTGGAATATCTTCGTATTTTTATTAAATTTTTATTCAATTACCATTTCATGCATGAAATTCCATGGGTCAAAATTTCACTCCAAGGCAACCGTCATGTGCCTTTGAATTGTGGAGTAGGAAAAACTATATTGTAGATAAAATGTAAAATATTTGGGGTCATTTAATGTTACAGATAGAAAATGCAATTCGAGGACAAAAAGTAATATCTGAAGTTCCATTTCCGTACACTTTTAAATGAATACTATTATTTATACTTTGAAAACAGCAGCAGCTGAGTGTCAGGTTGAAAGAGGGGTAATTTATTATTATTTTTATTTTATTATTATTAAGCTCTAAATTTAAATAGTATTATGGTGAGCTTTTCCGTTGCATAGCTACGGTATATGTGGATATGTGCTTGTGTGCGTGTGTGTGACTGTGAATGAGACGATGAGTTCCTGTCTCCTGTCCAATAAATGCAGCCAGGCCAAGTCATTTTCCATAGTGGAGCTGCAATCAAACGAGAGGGAAAAGTCCAAGGAGAACTTACAAGCAAGCAACAAAACAATTGCTCTATTTTCATTGAAAAGGATCAGACCGAATGTTTTCTTATGGGAGAAGCGGATACCAAACTTACAATCAGATTTTATTGCAAAAAGTCTTATACTGCAGATGTACGAAAAAACAACCACACACCTTTGCAACCAAGTATATCCTCCTGAGACCCAAGGGGGAAAGTTTATTTCAATTTTAGGTTATTTGTCTTTGTATTTTTCTTTTGTCTTTTTGATTTTTTCAAATTTATTTTTATTTTTAATTTCACAGCATGTCCTCTTTAGTGCACAACAGGAATAAATACGTTTCCTAACATCAGTGAAAAGATAGATGCAAAAATAAAATGTCCACTACAATGGACATAAATGAATGGGTGGGGTCGCAGGAGGATATGAATGAAATTCATTTAGCCTACATATATAAATGTATCAAGTTCATACCAGCGACCCTGACCAGGACAAGCGATTACAGAAAATGGATGGATGGTTGGATGGGTAGATGGAGTTCGTTAGAACGCCACCTGTTAGTTAAGGAGGTGAAGCATATTACAAAGCCTACAACGTCCCCATATGTCCTTATCCGCCTTTATGTCCCTATACAAACGTACGCTTTCATTTGGAAGCAACAGAGTTGTAAAAACCGCTGTTACCTACTGATTTGTCCTCATTTCATTTCTTCGCCTTATAAGAAATGAGAAAGTACTTTATCCAGACCTCCGGCATACCTGCATTATTACCGAGGACACCGTCACACGGGGGAAGGTGAAAGTGGGGGTTTTCATATTGACGGAAAGCGGCGGATTACTGCTAAGCCGGCCCCTACCCTTAGATCAACTCCCCGGCAGGTTTTTCACGGTTACCTGGCTCCTTAAAGTACCCGTAAAGGGTGTGAAATGTGCTTGGAAGTGCGGCAAACAGCGCTCTCGTCCATCCGTCCTTTTCGCAGGAGGCGCGGACCCACAGCGCGATCCGCCGATTCTGATATATTTAAGGGTCGACCGCCAGCAGCACTAACTTTTAAAATATATCGACAGCTGTTGGGACGATTTGGCTCCCTGTTCCCGAAATCCGAGGTAATGTCATTATTACGTGTCTCCGGGGTCCAAAGCACACGCGTCTCTTCATAAAAATCGGAATATGAAGGCTCCAAGCGACATGTCGAATGTAGGACAGCGCATGTGGTCCAGCCGCATGTCAGATTAAACTAAACGCGTGTTATTTCAGTGCAGCAGTGCCTGCGGGTCTTGTACTGAAGATTTGGGGTGGGGGGGTTCTGTAACTGGCTCGGTGGGGAACAGTCAGATGAGCAACCCCCAGAACTGGATACTCCCAACCCAAGCTGCGATATCTCCTACTGTCACAGCAGTTCGACACATATAACAGCCTTTTTTTCCCTTGCGAATCCAGCTTCTGTTCGTCATTATTTCAAGTTATCCCAACACTGCCACCCAAAGAGAGGGAAACTTTGTAAAGAACTAAGCCAGGATATTTTTTTGCTTTTGTGCTGCATCATTCTTCTACATTGTCCCAAATAGACGCCCTCACCGTGATGCAGGCCTATTAATTCCCCGGCGCGCTGCCCTTCGGAAGCGAGCCGAATCCGGACTCGCTTCGCCCTTAGCTGAGGTCAGGCGGAACGCGGCGTTTACGCTGCTTTCTGCACCTTGCCTCTCAGGAAGCAGTATATCGTACCTCTCTGACACAGGTTCCCTAAGGGCAAAACGTAGGCGAACTATCTTACAGATCCACTTTCGGCATCGATCCGCCATTAATCATATTCACCCTGAATATTCTAATAGGGGTGACATGTAAATCCAGTGGGGTCAACTCGGGTAGTCAGTCAATGTCATAAATTACCCGCAACATGCAGGTTTAAATGTGCAGTTAAAAAATTCTCGGGTGACCTGATGTTGCTTTAACACTTGTCATTCGATACTCATTATTACGTATTTAATCACATTTTTAGGGGAGGTGCGGGGTGCGGAGTTAGGTTCTGTGGTCTTTGCCCTACTAAATTTAATATCCTTTGTAAACTGAAGCAGATTCTTCTTTCCTTTGTTTCAATGGATGCTAATTTATCTTACAGCCCTGAATGACTGCGGACGTTTATTATCACCGGTGACTCTTTGCATTTAAACGGGAGAACGTAACGGCTGATATATATATATATATATATTTGTTAGTCGGAGCAATATCTTAGTTTGCCAGTCAGCTTGTCCTTCTGAGCTGCAACAAAATGCATAAATTCCTTTATTTACCATCTGATTTATTGATTATATTTTTGCCCTGTTGGCTGGTTGGAAACAGCAAAAAAAAATAAAATAAAAAATGCCAGCATTTCAGCTTTGGGTCAGACTGATTTAGATTCACCATTGCTTTTGCGGGGAAGGAGTAAAGCTTTTACAGTCCTTTTGCTCATGTCTGCAAACGCACCCTGCTCATTCTCACGTGGACTCAGCACAGAAATGTTCAGTAAGAGCCAGAAATGAAATGCAGCTTCTCTCTGCAAGACC
The DNA here is from genome assembly GCA_026784285.1 of Stomatorhinus walkeri. Lineage (NCBI taxonomy): Eukaryota > Metazoa > Chordata > Actinopteri > Osteoglossiformes > Mormyridae > Stomatorhinus > Stomatorhinus walkeri. The sequence continues at coordinate 209,368 of JAODUD010000036.1, forward strand.
ACTGATATGGGAATAGAAAGGAATGACATTGACTAACTGAGACATTGGCATATACATACAAAAAGTGAAAAAGCGAAAATGCCATTGTGCCATTAGTCCGTGTTATCATTTTTTGCAATTTATCAATGTGATTGAAATACAACTTCCCCTTAAACCAACTGGTTCCTATATAGTATTTTTCCTCTGCAGAGTTCAGTTCCTATATAACGCTTTTAAAAAAAAATATGCACCAAACCTGTTCATTGTGTCTGTACTTTTGCAGCCAGCTCATGTGGTCACCGGAGTCCCGGTAATCAGAACCCATAAGAAAGCCTGACCTTTTACAGGAAGAATCTGGAGAAGAGATATTGAATTATTTAGCACCAAAATTCAATAGCCTTATCATTAGGATCCCCACATAAATTAGGATTATGAATTTAGTATCATATATACTGAAATATACTGAATATTTTATGCATGCAGAAATATATAAAAAATATATACTTTTTAAAATTTCAGTTCTTTAGCACTTCTGTCTGCTAACAAGGCTCTGACGTCCAGTCCTCCAGCTCTGATGCTGATATGAGCAGCAGCTGAAACTTGTTCCAGGTGTGCTGGCATGAGTTGCACCCCCCCCGCTGTCTGCGGTGCGGAACTTCTCTGTCTTCTGGCAGAGGAAGTACTGGATGGACATCTGGCCCTGGTGAGTGATCACCTTCATGCACCGGCTGAACAGGGCTAGAGTTTCGCCTGGATTAGAGGGGAATGTGATGTTTTTATAATGAAAACATTGATGCTTATAACGTATGACTTCATCCCGTTTTTGGACATTCACTGCGAAGTCTGACCACGCTGTGCTAGCTGCACAGTCATAGCAGGCTTCATCTGCTAACAGTAGAAGGACTCCCCCCCCACACCTGAATATCTATAGTGTAATTATTCTTGAAAATGTATTCATCATCGCAACATGTGGTTTATATATTTTGGAATGTACTGTTAAATTTTTACAAGTCTCAAAAGAAGGAAAAAGGAGAATTAAAATGCATCACCTGCAGTTTGAAATAAGGGAAGTTTGTGGAGCACAAGGGGGAATGTCGCGCACGCAGCAGCAATGTACCTAATGTGCAGACAAACAAATGTACGATGGGAAGCAAATGTGATTGTGTCTAACGCATTTCCTGCCTTGGAGCTGACCTGAGGTGACCCAAAGGGCATGCCGATCGCGTCAGAGGATCACAGCTTTTCTTTTCCTTCCCATTGTGACACCCGGTCTTGGTCCTGGCTTGTCTGATGGTCTTGGTCCTGGCTTGTCTGATGGTCTTGGTCCTGGCTTGTCTGATGGTCTTGGTCCTGGCTTGTCTGATGGTCTTGGTCCTGGCTTGTCTGATCGCCGTGTCTCATGAAAACATCATTGCAGCCGCATGCTGGAGACCCATGGGCCTACGAATGCGTGTTCAAG
>JAODUD010000036.1:210905-230158 GCA_026784285.1 Stomatorhinus walkeri
CCATGCCAGTCCATCACAGGGCATGAGGCTGGGATACACCATGCCAGTCCATCACAGGGCACAATGACATGTCTGTAGGCAATTTAGAATGCCAGTTAGTCTAATTGCATGTCTATGGGAGGAAACCCAAATTAAGGAGGGAGAATATGCAAAATTCACACAGCGCAGGATTCAAACCCATGGCCCCGGAATTGAGGGGAAAGTGGCATCCACTGATGCAGCATACGGTGAGCTGGCAGGAAATCATCGTATTTTTCCCTCTTTTGCTGAATGCAATCTGCTTACGGCTGCCACTTCCAGCCTGAGGAATATGTGACACCCCCGAGTCCACAATAAAATTTGCCGTGAGGGTGGGGGAGTTCCCAATGATAAAATTGATACCAAGCTGATGGGAGGGGGGGGTCGATTACACAGTCTGAAAACACAGGACATATTATGTCTCATATTGATTAAAAATGGGACATAGTATTTCATTTTGCAATATGGGACGATCTGATATTATACGGAATGGGCGCCAAGTACAGTGACCACCTAATCCATATCAGGAGGGGCACTTTGAGCTATTTCAGGTTTTATAAACTACTTTAAAACTGGTCCTACTTTAAAACTGGTCCCAGGTCCTAGTGCTCAGCTCCGTGGGCGAACAGTGCCATTGTGGGCAAATAGTGCCATTGTTTGGTTCGTCTAACATTAGTGACACATGCATGATTATAGGAGACTGACTAGTCAGCACACAGCAAGAACTCAGTGCTAACCCAGTGAAATGCAGGTCTATTTAACTGATATGGTAGCTGACAATCCCTGTTCTGACTCATAGTGTCCCTCCTGACATGGATTAGTTGTCACTCTAGCAGTTACTCCATTTCTGCATATTTATGTTTTCCTTCTTGCGCTTGTTCCGTTTTCTCCCATGAACTGCTTTGCTAACGGGTGCATTTTTCATCTGGATTTCAAATTCCCAGCCCACAACTGATTTCTTAAAGGAGCTTCGAGAAATGCGTTCAGAACAAACAAATAAAATGAAAGTTTGCCTATAATGTCAATTCACTGACCTTTATTTGTTGTTTGTGTGTTATTGGAATTATCAGCTGCGAAACCACTTAAAAAGTGCTTTATAATGTCACTAACCAGCCAGTTTATTTAGCAAGAGATATATCTTTAAGCCATGCTTATCAAAAAGATTATTATTTAATATAACAATTTTACTCAGCATGGTACCACAATAAAAGAATTTTTTTTTTCTTCATGCATCCATCTATGTCTAGAAAAAACGACTTTTTGAAATGAGTTCTAGTGAACGGCGTACAGCAGTAAACTGGATGTGAACATTTACTTGTTTACAGCTTACTTCTTACAAATGCGTTTCTGGTCCGTTGACTCCACAAACATTAAAATTACGTGTGAGACATTCAGCATGGGATGCAGGGAGGCTGGAACCCGCGCTCTGGAGACAGATGGTAAGGTTTCTCACTGAGCTGTAATCTCTAGCTGCAGGAGGAAGTGGCACAAATCTGAGATAAAACAGCTTTAACGCGGAGGAACCAAAGGGTTTTATCCATGCTACAGTGATAGCTTGCATATGGCCAAACATCTGGGCCGGCTCGCTCAATGAAAGAACCTTCTTAAATATTGATATGACCGATGTTTTGTATTCTCCGAAGAACCAATGCATCATGACCAGTAGTCAACATTATTTGCTTTGTAGGCGGGGACAGTCATTATCTTATGAACATTGCTAACTGTCAATGTTGACGCTAAATATCATGACTGGATGTCTTGTTTTCCTTACACACCCATGTTATATCTTAATTCACCTGAAACCTATTTTTTGAGACTTGATTTTCTGGTCTGCTGGTTCAAAGCACAGAATTGCTTTCATCACTATGAAGCTTTAATGTTCTGTTTAATTAATGAGTGACCTCTAAACCAATGTCTGCGTCGTGAGAATACCATTTTCCTCAAATATGGGCTCCAATATAATACAACGAAGGCAATGTTGATGAATTTAATCAAAACACAAACCTTTCAACTGATAGTTATTAACAATTCAGCTGAGCTGGCAGCTAGTCTCAGGTAACATATGTGCTCTTTCTCTTGAAGTCGTTCATTTTCTGTTCTGAAGTCGGGCAACTTTTATTCCTTTTTCTTCCAAATCTTGCTTTTTCTTGTAGATCAATGACATCAGTTTTTGTTCTTGACACTCACTAAGGATCCTGGATTCTCTGTCACAATGAAAGCTCATTATTCATTTGGATCTTTTGCATACTATATACTTACGTGACAATTTTTTTAAGGCTTTCCACTGCAGATCATTCAGCCGATAAGTTCGTCTGGTCCACACTGAGCAACCGCTGGCTCTACACCCCCCCCTAACCCCCCCCCAGCCCTTCCACGCTGAGCTTGCCAGCAGAAATGATTCCTCTTCCATCCCATACTTATGGATCTCGCTGTTAAAACTGAGCACCTGAATGTGGTCATTTTCAGAACGGCTACTAAGAGGATTTGCAGCGTGCGCTTTTAGTCTTCGACGAAACTGCGGCATGAGAGAGGCAGCCATGGTTACCCCCGCTTCTGGAATAGCTTGGGTGGAAAATCGCTCTGAGGTTCTCTGCCAGCATCCCCCCCCATCATGATTACTGAAAGAGCAACAAACTGGGCAAAGGATCCAATGACGACTGTGTTAGGCTGATTGTTAATCTGTTATGTTATTTTCGTAACCAACCCACTGTTAATGTCAGCCATGCTTCCTGAGTTTTATGCTTCCAAACGGCAGCATTTTTTGTTTATTTTTGTTGCAAAATGACCAACACACAAAAGATGGAAATAGAAGCAGAGATGATACGCAATACCTATAATAGTAAAAATTGGGTATAGCAGCACTTAAAACAAAACCTTAATCTGAGTAAATTACATTTCTGTAACTTATTCAGTCCCTAAAATGCTAGCAGTGAGTGTAATCAGCATTGCCGCGTTGGCTGGGTTTAATATTCACTCACCGAGGGTTAGCAGCATTTAAATCACATTTGGGAGGATCTCGCTATAACAAATGCGATTTTTGCCTTTTAAAGAAGGTAAAGACGTTATCCGCCATGAATGGAGAGTGAGTTCAAATACACTGTAATGCAGTTTTGAGTTGCATTTAATGTATTTAATAGTGACTCTTAAAGTGCATTAGAGAAGAAGGATTGAATTTCGCTTATTTGATGCAGTTTTCAGCACCACTGGCAATTTAGGTATGTACTTCTCCTCCTTACCATTCCTGTCATCGATTCCGTCAATGAAGACCATCTTTAGCTAACAATATGCTGAATTGTACATCTCTGTCAATCAGACGCGCCTTGAAATATGTCTACTGTACCTGTTACTCTTTAAACAATGATAACCATTTTTTGGTGTTAATGTGCACATATTTCCACATACAAATTATGTGTCTTGTTTGTGTTTTTTTAATCCTGTCCCTGTTCAATGGCCTTTCTCACAAGCATTCTTCACTGGCTGCCTGCCGAACTATTAGTGCTAAACCAGGCGGCCATTGTTATTTTACTTGCCATCTTAAATAAGCCTGTTGGTCTAAATAGGACCATTAACAGTGGCTGACAACTGTACCGCTGCCTCTCAATGAACTAGCAATGGAGACTGAGGGGCTCTGGATTGGACAGCCATGCTGTCAAACGAGAAAAGCAGAGTTAGGTTCTCTTGAGTACTGGAGAAAAGTCGGAATCTCATCGTATTGGGAAGGACATTTGCCTTTCATGGTTTAGATTAGTGACGACATTAAATACGTTCAAGGGCATTCCTAAATGCTGTTTTTGTCAGCTATGAATATTACATAATAAGCAACACAGAATAACATACATTAAAACATAAAATTTGATTCCTAGGTCAATGACTTTACTAGCTTTTAAGCCATGTTCTAGACATATGAGTTCAATAATGTAATTAGAGACTGTTGAACCATTAATCATTATGTTTGTTGGTTCCTGAAAGCTGGCTACTCACCCGTCCTAAGAGTATCGATAACTGCATACACAAGCAATCAGTATAAAGAAGCAGATATTGCCTTTAGCGATTAGCATTTGCATGTAGTTTTAGCCAAAGTCTTTCTCAAGCATCTCTCTAATAAAAAATAAAACTGCATTAAAACTTCAGCAAAAAAAATATTTATGTGAATTTAGGAAAGATGTAAATTGAGGCTGTACAAGCTATCCTTATTCTGTCAGAATTATATGGTGGCCGAACTTTACCTTGTACCTCCCAGAGGGTGATTTTACGGTGCCGCCTTGCACCTAGGACCTCCTGTGATAACCTCCAAATCGTTACGTTTCTGACAGGATAAATGGTAATTAGATGGATAATTAATGCAGAATAAATCCAATGAATCTGTTTATCACAACATTGCCTGGGAACTGAGATAAAATATATTGCAACACGAGAAACGCAAGCATAGCCACGGATAGGAATGAGGCTCCTGCATGCAGGCAACAGGGTGCGGAAGGTAGATACCCAAGCCCTTTCTGTTTGCGACAGTATAGCGGAAAATGAGGTCATAATTCTGTATCAGTGATCTAAAAAATTGATTTCACAGCACCAGGCGGGCTGTACTGTCATTATTGTCCCATGTTTAGGCCTCATAGAGCCCCAGTCCTCTTTCCAGCGACTTGTAGGCCCCTGTGACTGCATGACTGCTTTGCAGCAAATGACCTTGGGTACATCATCAAGATTGGATTCTCCGAGTCCTAGCAAAGGGGATTCAGTCAGCAAGGGACTGCGCTGCGGTAGAAACAAAGACGCCGATAAGAATGTCCTCGAAGGTGTTCGGAGACATCAGATAATTCCAAAAATTTCCTTCCCACTCTTAGCCTGTTTTTGACCAGACAGATGAATCAACTGCTATCGGAAGCTTCGCCCACGGAGGGAAGAAAGTAAAGGTTTGATCAATGTTCTGTATTTACCTTTAAATGCAAGCTGAGTGATCCGATGGGTCCTCCCAACATTTATCCTTCAGTTCGTTGGACCTGGTTATCTCTACACCAGTAGTGACAAGATGCTCCATACTCATGATATGTCCATCAGCTTGACTATCCATATCTAGTCAGAAAAGGGGACTAGGGTTGTGGGGAAGGTGGATGTACTCAACAGGATGACGGTCCGTGGCCGCTAAACGCCTACCACGAACAAGACTATCGGCCCCCTCTTGTGGTTGATCTGGGTTAAGACTTGCCATTAATTTAGCCTTTCAGCTGGCCTTTGTGACAAAGACATGAGACACTGTTCATTGAATGTTTTACATATCGGACTCTCATAAATGTGTTTCAGTGGGAAAAAAAAGTTATAGGGCGCCTCTATTCAGATTTGATAATGTTCCTGAAATGACTCAACATCATAAATGATTCACAATGACTTTGCACATTTCCCTACCCCAATGATAAATGGATTAATTGCTGATTTCATGGCTCCAAAGATCGCAGACTGAGGGGGTTAGGTTGCAGAGGGATGTGCCAGGGGGGGATATTGTACCATATCACAAAGCGGGTTTATCACTGGACCACAGCTGAGTTGAGGGGGGGTGTTAAAGGAAATGGGCGCCAGCTGGAGTGATTCTTTCGCAGTGCATTGGGGGACAGATTAAGAGTCATGCTCAGTGCAGAAGATCTGTCTTCTGCCATATGCAAATATCATTTAGTGATCCTGGGGAAGTTTGGACCGGTTACCACAGATCCTGGGGAAGTTTGGACCGGTTGCCACAGATCCTGGGGAAGTTTGGACCGGTTACCACAGATCCTGGGGAAGCCAGCACAAGTGGTTTTAAAACTCGAAGCACTGAATCACTTGGTTTGGCCCTTAGTATTCTTCTCAGACGTCACAGTAATGCATCAGGGTAGCCTCGTTAGCCATTATAAATGAGGAAGTCAGCTGTTGCTCTGTGGCACATTATCAAGGTCTGGAATAGATCCGATCTTCCCAGTCCTGTGGCGCAAGGCAGTTGACTTCTGGCCCATTACAATGGGCCCAAATAATCTCCAATGCCTGAGGCTGAAGTCACATCTCTGATGCTCACAGGTCCCATCTGAGATACAGATTAAAAGCAACATTAAGGGTGAGAATGCAAGGGACCTGGAGGGTGTTAGCCAACCACACTTCACTCTGTTGAACACCAGGGGGTAGAGGGGTCTCTCTTTGCATTTCATTAATCTCTGATTGTACTTCAAACATTATTCCATATTCTCAGAACTTCTCAAGGATTAAAAAACATCAAGGCTCAGCGTTGTATCGCACTGCCTGTAATCAGACTGTCTCTGTCCCTCCTTCAGGTGCATCATGGTTATGTGAGAAAGGCTGCCATTGGAGAACTTTGGTTTTGAAACTCACTTTACGGCAAAGGAAAGGGACTTTTTCCCTCATTCCTGGAAAAGAAAATTATAATGCAGAATCACTCAAGTGCCACTGTTGAAAAGGAGGTCATTATTTTAGGAAGGAGTCTACAATTCTACATCCTCCCCTAAAACAAAGTGCTCCTTGTTTTCAGCAAATTCCATTTATGTGAAACGTGTGCATTTGCATAAATGTGCCCAGCTAGTGCTGTAATGCGTAGCTTTGTAGTCCAGAGAGAAGACACCCGACTGCAACCTGGCAGAGGGATCCATAGCAACCCCGTATGCTCAGTGCGCCTTGTTCCCTGCTCCCATTTAACAGGAACTGTCACCGCGGGTGGCACAGAAGCAACAGCTGTCACAGAGCACATATTGAGCTGGTCCAACCTGGCTACAAATGAGTGAAATCCACGTATTTAGCTGTTATTGGGTAGATGTAGGAAGAACATAATGTACAATGAGCCCTAGAGTCCTGTAGGTACTTTTTATTATTATTATTATTATTAGTTATTTATTTTTTTTACAACTATTAGCTACTATGGGAAAGTGCAAGTTGGCTGATATGCAACTATGCCACCGACTAATTAGCCACTGAGCCAAAAAATCACGACAGACAAAAAAGAAGTAAACAGTACATGTTGTTTCCCTAATTAACTGCAAACTTGTCCTTTCAGCACCTGGATGGCCCCTGCCAATCAGAGATGCTAGCAGTCGCCGCCCACCCCTGCGCTGCTAATCGTGACATTCGCACCTGAGGCGACTGAATCGTAATTAGCTAAGATGCAAGACTCAGCTCCCGGTGGATTGGGGTTAAACTATGCGTGTGGAACTCCTGAACTGCTTTTGTGAGTTATTGTGCTTGATAGTGTACTAAGGAGTACTAGACTAGTAAGAACATTTGAATCTGAAGTCAAACGGCTTATGTTCTTTACTTTGTTTTTATTTGTGGTCCACCAATGCTGTGGTGCCCATGTAGTGTCTTGGCATGAAGTCTTATTCAGTGAGTGTTTAAGACAGACCAATATAATTAAGCAACACTAGTTACTGCTCAGGTAGTACCCAGTCATCTCTTTCGTTTAACGGATGCTTCCATCTAAACCAAATTGCATCTTTGAGAGTAAGCAAGGCCAGAGTTCCTGGAGAAACTGGCAGTTTCAAGGAGCCAACAGTGCACTGGGATTTGAGCTGGTGACCATCTGACTGTGGGCATGGGGCATGGCACCCATTCAGCCACACACCACCTCCTCTAATTAGTGGCATATATATATATATATATATATATATCAACACAGCAGCTGAACAAAAAATGAGCTATTTCAGCTAAACAGATATCTAAAAGAGTTCTTGCTGTTTTATTTTGTACATGAAATAAATGTTTGTTGTACATAACTTAATTTTCAAATTTATTTTCATCCAGTGTGCCTTTAACTCTGATATGTATTACAAATTGTAATCAGCTACTTTGCTTGCAGTGTTGAGAAAAGGAACAACCCTGAAAGTTACACAGCATAATTAGAATCTGTGAAACAACAAAGATCCCAGGTCTGTAGAGATGATATCCACTATAACTGTACCATATAGTCAGATTAAAATAACTGTAAAAGGATGATAAACTGACATCTTGTTTATAAAGTAAATAATTAATTTTTTGATGTCAGTCTTGATGTCAGGATTTGCAGTTCGGTACTGAAGGGAAGATACTTTCTCTGATTTATATGTTATGCAATGGTGGATTATTTACTAATTAAATACCACAACCTGCCAGAATGTTTTTAGTGTTGCGATTTTTCTTCATTCAGCACTCAAGATGCAGAAATCTTCCACTCTCATTACAAAATTCCTTGGGTTTAAATGCATCTTTAATTGGATGGATGCAGCAATGCATGTCGGCTGAAGCGTGCCAGGCTAATGTGAGGTTCCGACACTAACCATCTTGGGTCCAGTGCAGAGCTGTGCAGTTCTCTGCTTGAGCTAACTAGGTGAGCCAGGTTATGTAGGTCCACAGCCACTATCAGTCATCCGGTCAGCGATGTAGTCTTGATGGTTAATTAGTGGCCATATCAGGATATAATGAACATAATGTTTGGAATTATAACTCATTATAACTCGAACCATGAGTTACAGCACTGGCACGTGGAGGAACATATGGCTTCTGGGACGTTTTCTGACGGTCGTGTCTGAGTTTCTTGATGCATTTCCAGGGAGAGAGTAATAGCATCTCATCAAGCCTGTTCCTGATTGTCTCTACAAATTTCTGCATGGAAACTCATCTGTGTAATTGTTACACTGAATGAAATAAAGGCTTTTGCCTTACATCAGCAAATCTTAGCCATTAAGTGACATTCATAACTGCTGCATCTTCTGAAACATCCCTGCCAGTGAAACATCACCTGTCACATGTCATTCAGCTGCTTTCTGATTGGCTTCCGTTCAGGAAGTGACGAGTGGATCCACAAAATTGCGTTATTGTTAAACTGAACAGCTGGACTGCTTGTTTTATTCTAGTTACACTTTATATATATATATATATATATATATATATATTCCTGTGATAGGAATTATTTTTTGTTATATAGGCTCCGTATTCTGAAAACCCAAACTGATCGGATAAGCAATTGATTAATTGACTAATTAATAGGGACTCGTGAAAATAAATGAAATGTGAAGACAATGGAAAGAGAAATGGGTGGTGATACTGAATAATTATTCTGTGAATGCCAGCCATGCTGTAATGACAACGGAACAGTCATGTTTCATTAGGGAAACCTACAGGACAAGCGCCGAACTGTTCAAAGTTAGTTAAAATTGTTCACTGATCCGGTTCCGGAGAAATTTGGCTCATGCTTCAGACACTGTTCGTTTGTCATATTTTTATCAGATACAGGTCTAGCTTGTTCTGTGAATCGTGCGAGGATGAAGTCAGAAATTTCACTGGGCTCATTCAGCCGAAAAAATTGCAGTCTGCCTGCCCTGTCGGATATCAGTTAGACATCCTTTGGTAGGTGTGTTGAGAATCAGTGGTCGTTGCTGGGGTCTGGTGCATTTGAACCCCATGCCTCTGTTTCAGTAGGTCTGTCCATTACCAAAATAGTGCCATAGAATTCAATTCTGTGCTATGATCTTTAGGGAAATTTTGTGTAGAATTTGCCGAGGTTATACAAATCTAATATAAAAACATACCCTTTAAATGGGACATTTTTAAATGCAAGATAAGTGACTAGTTGGAGTCACCTTACACCTCCAAGGTTACAGGTTCAAATAATTCATGCAGGTCTCCCATGTGTGGTCACTTCAGGCTGATGTTCCGCCTCTGATTGGGCGAATGAGTGAATACTTGTGAACTAGGAATGGTAAGATTCGCCAATTTACATCAGTGCACCGATACAATAACGAGGCGATTGCCCTGATTTTAAAAAAGTGTGTAGCAGATACAATTTGGGATGAACTCAGGATGCAGGATTCTGACATCTTTGCATCAGTAGAATCTGATTGATCATTATATACTTATTAGTAGAGGTCTTTATAATATAAAAATATGACAAAAATTCAATTTTTAGATTGATTGCCCCTCTCTAAACTGTTTCCCAAGAGCGTTCTCTCCTGTCTGGTTCTCTACTGCTGTCAGTCGCCAATTCCTATGAAGTCTTCAGTATCATGTGAGTTGGAGAAGTGTCCAGCAATGCAACACAACACATTGCATGGAATAGCACTGACTTGCAACAGGGTGGAATCATCGTATCGCATTAGTAGTTGCTTCATGTGTATCTCTAATGCATCATATCACTGGCAATGCATCACCATGTGTATTGCATTGGCTTCAGTGATTGAGATGCGCGTCCCTAATGCTTATATGATCAGCCTGTGATGGATTCATAGCCGGCGCAAAATGAACCTGCACCATATACTTGCCTGAATATGAGCTCAGGATAATTTTGACCCTGAATGAGCTGAAAGGATGGCGATAACAATGAAGAGACGGATGAAGAAAGCATTTTGTACTCTTTATCTAAATTGCCATGTATGAGGGAATTTCCTCAATCTGGATGCATTTCATACAGTCATTTCTCTCAGTGACCTGGGAGGCTGTTTGCATGAAGCTTAGGAGACTGATGTTTGTCCTCCTCTCTGTGGATCTTCATATGCACGTCTTAATAAATCAATGGCAAATTCATTCTTCCCTTCAGCTGGATTTTGGCACTGAGGGCCCCAGGTTTGGTCATTGAGTTCTGTACTCACATAATGTCCAACGTGTGGAAAGAGTCTTGCCTGTTACAGAGGGATGCAAGTTTGCAAGATGACAAATGGACGACCATCTGTTGGCTGACGCCATATTGGATTCCCTTAGACCACTTATTCTGATATGTGGATTTAACCAGCAGCGTCACGCCTCCAGTTCTGCTGAGTTTGGTCCTCTGGGGCCTCGACTGCTCACAGTGGGAGGAGAGGTGCACCTGCGAGATGGGTTGTATGCCAGACTTCGGCTTCCAGGCACGCTCTCTCTCTCTCTCTCTCTCTCTCTCTCTCCCTCTCTCTCTCTCTCTTTCTCTCTCTCAAGGGATTTGTTCTCATCCTTAATTTTTCCCCCACCTTTCCCTCCAGACAGTGCTAATCAAGCACAGGCTCAGTTCCTGGTCCCAAAACCCAGGTTGTCATTTATTGCTGTCTCTCCCCCACAGGTGTGCGGCCTAGCAGGTGGCACACCCATGGCCTGCCTGCTACAGCGGGGACAGCGTGCTAAAATGATTACTGCCGCGCAACTTCCCAACAGGCCATTAGCACAAAGGATCTCAGATTTTCTGAATTAATTTTTTTATCCTCTATGGTTAAACACACGGGACCTGAAGCCCACACTATACCTTCAAGTTACAGCACGGTACATCTGAATATCAGCACTGTGCTGTTAAATCATAGCATGGTACATGTAAATCAGGGGCGTGGTATGAATCTCAAGACATCTGGAGCTTAGCCCTGTGACCTCATCTGTCTGCAGGTCACCATATTGAATTCTCTCTCTCTGAAGTTATGATCGTGGTAGAACTTCACCGGTTTTGGGAAACACAGCCCTAGATGGTTGGTTTGCATGTAACTCTCAAACTGACAATATGTCTGTTAAAACATTAGACCTAAACAAATCAATCAGGGCTGGTTTGGGTTCATTCAGGGCTTCTGTCCCCAATGCCCCCGGCTCATGACGTGAACCTTTAAAACTTTATGAGCACTGTCTCTTTAAATCTCAGTACTGAACTAAATTCATGCTCTGTCAATGAGGTTTGTGGGGACTCAAGTCAGCTGAGCACTTCTAGGCTACAAAGGCTCACGGCGCAGATGCTTGGGTGACTATTACTATAATTAAGTCAAGTGTTTATTCAGCATAAAAAGTCTGACCATTCAAACGACTGAAAGCGGGGAAAACTTTTCATGTGATTCCTCCCTGTTCTGAAGCAAACCACTAGGTCACCCGCGGACACATGACAAGGCGGCAGTTAGTTAGTCACTTGTATTTGATCTGTCATCACAGTCGAAACCTGTAAAGACTTTAAAATATAAACAGTGTCAGGATAAATCGGCCTGACCGGATAAATCAGATCAGGGCTAGATAAAAAGAAAAAGAAAGGTTAAGTTGTTTTGATTAGGATATAAAGCTGAACATCCCAAAAGCAGGGAGTAACTTTGTAACGGACATGGATTAGTATGGTCCTTTACATGTGTTAGTGATTCCAGTTATCTGTATTTAATGCATGTATGCATTCACGGTTAATGCATGCTTAATGCGTATTTTTTTGCATGTTACAGACAATAACAGCCAGACAGTAATAATCCAGAGGTGCCAGTTTTCTGCAGTGTCTTGCTGTTTTTCCTCCAGTGAACATGCCACAATGTAATAAATGCACTGAAATATGAAAGATGGCTCTGTGTGTGTGTGTGTGGATTATATTTGTAATACGATACCAAATCTTCCCCACAGTGTAATAATCTCTCATTTTGATGTTGTGGGGACTATTTTTCAGGTCCTCACAAAGATCTGTGAGTGCAATCAAAAAACTAAAAATGCCTAAGTCTTGCATTTTGCTTGGTCACTTTTAGTGGTTAGACTGGGTAGGGCTTGTGATTGTGATTATGGTTTTCCCCATAGAAATGAATGGAAGGTCCCCATTTAGATAGGCATTGGGGTATGTGTGTGTGTGTGTGTGTGTGTGTTGGTTTGCTGAATTCCCCCAGTGGAGAAATCAGCTGGCACGTTATTACCGCTGCAGCATTTGCTTAGCAGTATTTAACTGTATAAAATCATTTGGATTTTAGAGTAACAATGATAACAAACCATCCACAGGCAAAGCAGTTTTGTGTGGTAACTTAATTTTTTTCCTCCTCTCACTGCTGGGGAAGATCACGTCAGATCCGATCTACAGAGGCTTATAGATAACAGCGTAATGGCTTTTCAAGGTGATTTGCCCCAGGTTGCAAGTAATAAGCTTCCTACTAGAGATTCCGGATTTGCTGAATTTAAACCCATTTCAGCTCTGCAATCTAACAGCGGGCGGGAGCTTCGCACCTCTGCCAGCATCACACTGTTTCCGTCTGAGAAGCGCCATGGCTTCCCAAGCTGTTTAATATGCGGCGATATGTTTTAAAAACTTCGTCGTCGCCGCAACACTGTGCAGCTAATCATCTCCAGAAGGCAGTGCCGCCGGCGTTGACCCAGAGCCAGCGAGATTGGAGACATTTTGGCCCGGAAGGAATCGTTGTCCAGACAGAAAGCCTCATTTTTTTTACGCTGTCGAGAGTTTGCTGGGTCATCAGTTTGCTCTTCTGCTGGATCTATTTGTATTTATTCAGATTCCATTTTAAGGGACGTCAGTGTCTATTCTCTCCTCGCTTCCTGCAGAACTCAATAAAAGCTGAACTAACTGTTATGAGTTTCCGGCCTGTTGTTGCCGAAGTGCTATTAAGGGGCAATAAAGATTTTCCAAATGTGCGCCCAAATCGCTAAGATGACGCCATTCAGCTTTGTCCTCCTGCATAGTTTTATGGTGTCTCGTAGCCTTCACAGCGTTCTCCACGGGACGCAGGAATGACATTAAGATTGGTATTCAGGAACATTTTTTATTGGTCCAATGAAAGATTGTTTCAAGAAACCACAATAATCTCAGACATTGATCAAGGTGGGTCAGTGAAATCTGCCTTAATCTGTCATGCCTTAATGTCTTAAATATATACTGTATAAAGGGTTCATTGACAAGGTACCAGTGCAAAATGGTAAATGTTCTGATGACCCCCGCATCCAGACAAAGCACACATGCCTTCGATAATACTCTCAATGGCCTTAGAAGTAAGAACTTCACAATAATATACAATTTTAAAATGTTTGAAGGAAACCCCAGCCATTCACCAGAAACGTCTTTGACAGAGGTGATTTATGGAGATTCCGCTCTCATAGTTAGACGAAATCAAAACGCTTTGGGAATACCCCACCACACGCCACGTAAAAACAAAAAGAGAAGCTAATTTGGGAAATATTTCCACGCTGCTTTAAAGTCCCCACTGCATTTCGTGGAAAAATTCCTGGATTCACACCCCCTGTCCACAGTTCGGCTCCTTCACCAACCACGCCGTAAGTTAATCTCACCAGCTGGGGATCTTGTCTGTGAAGTTCTCTCACTGCACTGAATGTCTTGACCCAGTGGAAAGGGTTCGAGCAACAAGTGTGAAAATAGGCTATTTCTTCTTTCTGGCTGCCAGAGTCAATTTGCAGTCTGGGTTATACACCAAGGATAAAAGGATGTACAATATTGCAATCATTGCCCTAAGAGTTATACATAAATCACAACTGGTCACAACACGGTGTTTACACGTCCTGCGCCATTCAGGGCCATCGAAAGACCCAGCAAGTTCCCTGTTTATTATTTTCTCTCCTCTTTCAATTTTCTCCCGATTCGTCAGATTGTTGTATTTCTTTCCATTGTACTTGGCAGTGTTTTGCGAAGCTTGTTTTTCCAGCCAAAATGGGTTTATATCAGGCTTTGGTTCAAATCGCTCAGCTTGAACTAAAAGTCAAACTGATTTAGTTTTTTTTTTCTCCCAGCTAAACAGAGATGAAGAAAAGCGATTAGGTCTGGTGCTGATGGTGAAATGCGACGTGGCTCACGGGTGTGGCGGGACCTGAATGCTGCATGACCTTGCAACTATTTGCATGATTTCTTGGTATTTGAGTGTAGAACAGAAAAATCAGTGCTGAGGTCAAGCTATTTTTTTGTCATATATTGCCAGTTATTTTTTAAGGAATAGAAATTGTAGAGGGGTGGCATTGTGCTTTACAGCTCCAGGGGTGAGGGTGCAAATCTCACCTCCTCTCTGTTCTATGTTGGCCAGCTCTACACCGATGCAGCGTCCTCCTCCTGTCCAAAGACGTGCAGTCAGGCCGTCTGGTGACTCTGAATAAGCAGTAGTGTGTTTGTCTATGTCCTTGAGATGGACTGACATGCCATGCTGGGCTTTCCCCTGTGTTGTACCCTAAATTCTCTTAATGTAATATTAAATTCTTCTCTGTCACTTTTCCTTCGAGCTTTGAGGAGGTGAAAAACGCTTGCGCTTTTCCTCAGATAATGCCATTGAGTTTGGGAGATTTTGCGCGTACATATCTGTGTCTTTGTCTCTGCCTAAAGTTTTGATTCTATTTTCCAAATCTCATTATTCCATCTCAGACGGCAAGTAATTTACAGAAGGTTATTAAAAAACTTTTACTAAATAAGTCGCATGCAACCAACTGCAGACTCTCCCCAAAATGGCCGCCCGCAGCTGTATGGCTCACGCAGCCTACAGCTATTTTTCCTCAGTCGTGCTCTTCCCAAGCAGCTGCATGCCATGCATCAGCCAGAAAGATGGGACTAACACATAGCTAAATGAAACACCTGCTCTCCTTCTCCATACTGGAGGCTTTGAACTGGAGAAACCGCTTACCCTTGACATCACTCCAAGTATTTTTCTACAGAAAAAGGCTTTAATAATTAATGACTATATATATTTCCCAAAGCCACTAATATTAATGGTTGTTCTTAGTTTGCTTGTTTTTACACCGTACCTATTCTGTAAGAAACCATGTTTAATTTATATATATATATAAATTAAACATAGTATATATATATTTTTGAGATGGTGTTTTTTTGCCATTTGCACATGTACAGATACATTGAAATTCTTTAGTTTTTGCATATCCTGTCATACTCCTGCTTCACCTTTTTCTTGTTGCTGTCTTAGAAACCTTGAGCCCCGAAGCAGCCTGGGGTGGAGTGCATGTCAGCAGGACCAGGATTAAACCAGGATTAAACCAGGATTAAACCAGGATTAAAAGATGCATATATTTTTTTGAATATAGAGTGGTCTCTTAATCTTTTCCAGAGCTGTATATAGACAATCAAGAATGATGCTGGGGGTCTGAGTGCAAGTTCAGCTATCTACCAGGTGTCCCGGTGTCACTTTGGGAAGCTTAGAGCCCAACGGAGCCATGTGTGTGATTCACGTCGGTATCTTTCCACATGACGGCGCAGAGGCCTAACTCTCTGAGCCACGCCGATGTTCTCTGCCCACAAAGGGCTAATAGAATGACTTAATAATATCACTCTAACTACCACACCAGCAACACAATCTCCTCAACTGCCTAATGACCCTACACAGGCCCGATTGTTTGTGCTGCTTTCGGTATGAAAATGCAATCAGCAGGCCCTGATTAATCACACACTCGAGTTCCAAAATGCAAATGTAAACTGATTCCACCTTAATCAAAGAGAATAATTATTTCTTCCTTATGAAGACTCCTTGATGATAGAAGTGAGAAGGTTATATTTTACCAGTTGGGGAAAAATGTGCAAAACTAGATCTCTGTGGATGAACGACGGAGGGAGATTGATTGCTGGGGGGATGTCTGGGTAAGAAAATGTAGGAAACAGGAGCCTTTTACTGTGTTTAATCCTTGCCTTTGCTATTATCCTCCCATTTTATCCATGCGAACCTTCGCCCTAATTACTCACTAGCTGGCGTTGATAATGGAGAATTTTGTCGAACTCCAGTTTGTAATCAGTGTTACTGCCAATTCGGTCACATCCGACTTAGTAAAGGAAATTGTTGCCCTGCTATGGAAAGCTTGAGGGGGGAATCTTTTGACATGGACTTTAATGAAGGTTAAATTTGGAGAGTTTGAAGTAAACACATTTGTGTGCACACAAACATACACACACAAACATACACGCACGCCTGTGTAACCCAGAAAGGGTTTTGTCACATGGATGTCATACTGGCCCTTAACGTTCGTTTTATTCATGCCGTAGGATTGAGGCTGTTGCTATGGAGATGCAGGCCAGGGCGGAACTGGCGGATGACATAGCCTGGGCTGTCTGTGTAGCCCTCGTCGCGGCCGATGCCTGGAGACCGCGGGAACAGCGGGGGCATGGCGGCTGGGTCACTCTATCTACCTGGAAACAGACGGTCCCCAGCGACTGGCTAGCTTATTTAGTGAGGTATTGACGTGATTCTTCCCTGCCCTGTGTGCGTGCGGGTGGGGAAATTACAGCAAACACCCTCTCAGGGCTGACGGAAATTGGAGAAAAGGGGGGCCTTTTATGTGGCGAGATAGTGGGGGGAAGGTGGACTTAGGGAGTTTGATTGCGATTCTCCAGCCCAAATAGGTGATAAGAACTGACGACGCCTCTTCAGATCTGTGGCTTTGACCTACTCCCATTACTGGGATATATATTTTATATAAAGACAGGTAATATCTGTAAGACCACATAGAATGGCTAGAAGAATCCAGTGGTGTCCTTTGGCAGAGTATGGCTCACTGCATGACACCCACAGAGCCACCAACCTTTGGAGGGTGGATGGTGATTAATCGACACGCGGTTGTTTGGCTGAGTGAAGGCCCTGCCGCAGCCTGTGAACATATCAGGCGGGGGGGCAGATGCAGTACAGGCGTACCCTCTAGTGGCTTAATGCCCTGCAGCCATTGGCTGATCTGCTCAGGCTGTAGTCACCCAGCAGGGGAATTGGAGGTGAAAAGCACAATGCAACGCGCTCATCCATCTGTTTTCCCTGACTGTTTGTGCAGTGCGGGGTCACTCCGAACCCGGAGGCCATCCCATGTAAACAAACCCCGAGCACGAACCCTAAGGGCCCCAGGCCACCTAAAGATCAGGAGGAAGGGCACACGAACACACTGGAAACCCGCAATGGGATTCAAACCCGCAATGGGACTCTCTGAACACAGCCAATGTTATGTGTTTATTCAAACTCTTTTGTTCAATATGCTAGCAATTAAACAGGCAATCAGCTCCAGGAGACAGGACGCTTCACTGAATTTGCATTCCCACTGTGATGATCAATACCCCTGCAGGTGTATCCATGCTTTGCACCCTGTGGGGACCAGGACGGGCTCCAGGAACCATGACGCCACCCAGAACAAGTTTGAAGATGGATGGATGTGATTTTTAAAACGGCTCACTGAATTTGCATTTTATCAGCTTAAAGGACAAATTTGGGGCGGCGTAGTCGTGTTCTCTCTATTTTACCATGATAAAGGTTTTTTTGTTGCTTGCTAAATGTCCTGTACAGTGTAAATGCTTTCTCCCCCCTCGCAAGGCAATCTGCCCACGGTGGTCTTGCCTGATGATGGTGGTCTTAATGATGGTGGTCTTGCCTGACTGTAATAGATCGGTCCCACAGAAGAGTTTTCCCACCAGTTCCACCTCCTGGGGGGAGGAGGGGTGCATTGGCAGGCCTGGGGAGGAAGATAGGGGGTGATGGTCTGCATTTGCCATTGCTACGACTCAGTTTCACTTTGCAGCTCTGATCTGAAAACCAAAAAGAAAACTAGCTCATTATCTACTAATAGACTATTATTACCATAAGAATACATTCTCATATTTCTTTGTTATACAACAGTAGTCATTTTTCATGCTGAAAAATGAACATAATGAAAGAAAAAAACATAATGAACAATTTTGTCTGAGAATGGCACACTACCAAGGCACTGAACTGCATTCACAATAATGATAATAATAATAATAATAATAATAATAATAATAATAATAATAATAATAATAAGAAGAAGAAGAAGAAGAAGAAGAATATATTATTATTATTATAATTATTATCATTATTATAATTTTTTAATGGGCATCCTAACAGCAAGTAACGTGAGTCGCTGGCCAGAATATTTCAGCTGTTGCGTCCTCATCAGGGAGCTAACGTGTCATTTCCTCTTCCTCTTAGCGAAGGGCATTATCCATTTTAGCATTCTCCCGTTTTTAAATTTAAATTCTCATTAAAGATGCAGCGTGCCAGCTGGAACTGGGAAAGCGTACGGGTCTGCATGCTTACGCTCCCCGGCTGCTCTGCTTAAGCGTGCGGATCGGGATGAGTGCCGGAATGTCAGAGGCTTCTTCACGCTCGGGTTGAGCTCCAAAACTCACTGGCAAACAGTTGGTTAGCCGCTGAGCTAATATTCCGCGTTTCTGCATAATTGTCACTGTGTTGGGCGGCCTGGGTGTCACTCCTCGTCGTCGCTAGCTTTGTCTGTTTATGAGGGATGACTTTCGACTCTTGGAAGACTCGCTCACGAGCGCATACAGTCTCACGATACAGCAGGGCAATGATGAGCAAGATATTACACTGTTTCAGAATGTCCTGTAAGTGCTCAGATTAGTTCGCATCTGCTCTTCTTCTGAGGAAGCCGTGGGCCACAGGCAGCAACCTTCATCCATCATCTAACCGTTTATCCTGGTCAGGATCTGGAGTGGGGGGGGCTTGGAAATGATCCTGGGCAGGGTGGAGCTCCAAGTTAGTGTACACCCAGCGTGAGACACTGTTCCATCATAGGGAACACACACACACACA
>JAODUD010000036.1:234876-248094 GCA_026784285.1 Stomatorhinus walkeri
GTTTGGGCTGGGTGGGGGGTCTGCCACACACTGGGGGTCCACACTCCCAGGCGGGGGGGGGGGCACTTTGTATGTATGAGCCTTCCTTCGATCATCCTGCAGTGTCCATCGGGGTGGGGGCGCATGCCAGGTGACTGCAGTGGGCGGCGATCCCTCCTGCCCTTTGGTATGTTTAATGAGGCTCATGTGTGTTATGGTTGTTTGCATTCTGCACCTTTATTATTCTTTCTATTTACCTTTTTTTCTTTTTCTCTCTCTCCATAGTGATTAATATTTGTTTCTGTGTATCCCCCCCCCCGACATTTTTTTTTCCACGGTACGAGGGTTCGGAGTGGCCACACTGGGATTGAATATCTTTACACTATAACTTTAATTTTAAATTAAAGTTGTCCTTCGCAGGGGGGTGGGGGGAGGGGGGGGGTAGGCAGAAAGAGAAAAAGAATGAAAAAAAGGAAAAAAAAAGAACAAAATATATATCTTGGTCCCGCCTCCTCTAGTTGCATTTTTCATTCTGCCATAAGAAGATTTTTGTGGAAGTAGAAGCTTCCAGAAGCAGCTTTTAGAAAAATGGTAAGGTACTTGTTGACGTTCATTCATTCACCACACACCTAAATACCAGGATGCATGACAGAGGTCTCCCACGGACAGACTTTGTTTCCTTTCCCTGCTCGCTCTTTGTTCCCGCCTTTTAAATGCTTGTATACATTTTTGTTGCCAGATAACATTGGGCCCTTCTGTGACAGCTTGCTTATTCACTGAAAAACAAACACCCTTCATGTCTGAGTAGCACCATGTTCATCTTTTCCGTTCAGATTGGATTTTTATAATGCTTATCGCTGCTGTAGCCCTGCAGATGAAACTGACGCCTCTCTCTTAAGTTGTGATGCTTGTCTTCAAGCTCTAAAATGGAGAAAATGGATGGTTTCTTGAGAAAAACAGCAACATAGAATAACAGCCTAAAGACTAGACTGTACTTTTCTGGCATTTTGTTGGATTTTTCTTCAGACCAGAATGACCATTAAAAGCGGAAGATTTTCTCTACCTGGAAGATGTTCAACTTGCGAATGCTGCACACCACGTATTCTGCTCTGGAATTTCCCTCATGTTTTCAATTACTTTCTGACTGAATTTTTTAAATGCATTTAAAATCTGAACATAGGAAACTTCATGTTTGAGACAAATCAAAATAAAAAACATAATGGGCTATGCAATGAACAATTACAAACATGTCCAAATCTGTTTTGCTGTGGAAAATAGGGCCCAGTCTCTTTAAAATCATGTAAACTTATTTCTTATCCTTGGGCTCGAAATATGTGAACTCAAAGTACAAGAGATATATTTCTAAGTCAAAAATAACAAACCCACCCATCCTCTTCACAAATCCAGCGTAAGATCCAGTCACTTCTCATCTGCTTAAGTTGGTTCTTTTTCTAGAATTTTCCTTTTCGTTTAATGGATTAAGATCAAATTCATGAATCGGAGCATGTCAGGTAGACTAAGTGTATTGTGAATGCTACAGGGCAGATAGTGCAGTAAAATTCACCAGCGTCTATACTACTTACTATATTTTGGTGTACATTTGAAACTCTGCACTGAGTTGTAAAAAACAATTATCAATGGGCAGCAGTCGGCACAGTAGTTGAAGTGTATTTAAACCAATAGTGACCCATTCAATCTCCTCCAGTAGGGGTCTGAATCACCCCTACAGAATTAGCAGCTGGGTAAACATGGGCAAAAAAACAGCAAATGCCATTAGAAAGATGCTTGCCAAGCTGCTCGTGTTTAAGAGCACAAAAAGCTTCAATGTCACATCTATTCCATATATTTGCTAACAAAGCAACAAACCCCAACTAGAACTTGATCTGATGTCCAAATTGTGGTTGTTAGCTTGCTGTCATTTATCCATGGTTATCTGAATGCATGCATTTTGGCGTGGTGGTTCTGTGCTTGAAAGGATTACTCTGCCCAGCCTGAAGCTCTTCCAAATGCAGATGCAATATTGCCTTTTCTTCCCTTTGTGTTTAAGCATCAGTGGGATGAAAACCAAAGCAAATATTATGCAGTTGTCCTATTTCAACTGTGTAAAAATAACACAGCTTTGGTTTATTTATATATAGCACATATAAGATGGGGGATGTTTAAAGATCATGTGTGTATGCAACATTTTGGTAGCTTCAACCACAAATACCTGCAGTGTTTGTAATATTTGCAAATCCCATAGTGAATAAAAAAGAGGCTATTTAGTGAAGCAGATCACCAAATGTAGAGTTCTTAAAGCTGCTGTTGGCAGCCTCTCATGTGTGCTAGTTTCTGCCTGAGCTGAGCTCTCAATTAATTATCCTTAATGCAGCCCGGCGATTGAATGAATCGCACGATTGCAAGGGCGCTAAATCAACGGTCTTAGCTGAGGCTCGCGTAAATTCTCCGTCACGTCGAGCCAAATGCGTGCTTGCCGTGGAAATACTCATCATGGTGAAAGGATTAGAAGGCTCTTATGCTTGAAATGGTAATGTGTCCCAATAATGAGATTATTTGTAAAACTTCGCCTTCACTGAGGCCCAGAAGTTCAGCGTGTAAGTCCATGCAAGTTCGCCATCTTTTACTGCGACGCAACCGGGAGGCACTTGGGGGTCAGAGCATTTAAATCCCCCCTGCGGAATGTTTATTGGACCTGCTGGGTTACATTTCTTGCAAGGATGCTTTTTCTTATTGAAATCAATTGGAGACCAACCACTCTATTCAGTCCATTAATTTCATATTATGAAGCCGCAGTCCTGTCACAAAACTCAAGCAAAACATTTCAGATGCTCGCTGATAAATAGAGAGGCATTCGTTTCAATACCTAAGAAAAGGAAATTCTGCCGAATGAATATTGCGAGAGTGAGACACGTTTTAATCACCCATTATATTAAAATATGTGGCTATTCTGGCCAGCAATTTCATTCATGCTCACTCTCCCCAAACAAGCTGGAAACCGACGCAGGCTGCTTACTCCTCTGGCCCAGCTGTAATGCAGTTCCCAGCTCGCTGCATGTTTTATAGATCAGAATCATGCTGCTTTGCTTCCATCAATAAGCCATTTGAGATTAGAGTGAGAGCACGTCTGTTGCCGGACCAGGAAGGATGCGGCATTAATGGGGATGGACCCAACGTAGCAGCACTCCAGAACTTCAGATGGCAAGAATCTGCAGTCTGAGCCAGTGTCTTTGTCTCGCTCAAGATCAATATATATATAAATCACTTTTTCATTTATATAACTCTTTACACATCTTTGAAAATATAAATTGCGTATGGAACCTAAGTCAACTTTTATATCAGTAAACTCCACAGGAATGTCTTGGTTCTGCTGCGGTTATCTGTACCAAATGAATTGTTACATTGGAATCACATTACGTCGCATCTGAGGTGGATAGTTCAGGTTCAGAAAGTACAAATCCAGACCAAGATTTTGTTTCAACCATCCAGTTGAGTATAAAGAGTTACATTCACAGAAGGCTCACCTGATTGGCTGAAACAAAATACTGGTCTGGATTTGTACTTCCTGATTCTGAACTTTCCACCTGTTTGCCTTCTGTTTTGGCTTTTGCTTTGAGCCTGTTGTGTGTTTTACTTGTTACTTTGTTATATTCCTACCGTTAGATTCTGTTTCATAGTTTCTCTGTTAGTCTTAGTTCTATAATTGTGTTCATTAGATCCACCTCTTTCCTGTTTACCCGTCGCTCATGATTGATTGTTCTTCTGATTACTCGTTGTCCTGTACCTTCTCTGATTGGTTCATTGTTTCATTGTTCACTCCTGCTTCTTCATTGCCTGGTTCAGTTTGTGTATTTAAGTTCCTGCCTGTAATTTCTTCAGTGAGGTTTGTGCTGTTATGCTTGACCTTTAACATGCTTCTGGTCCTTCTTTGTTGTTTCCTGCTTTTGTTGCGTTTCCCTTATAAACCCTCTTTGTCTTACAGTTTTTTAGTGGGATTCTTGCCTTTTTCCCCCCTACCTGCGACATGCAGTCTCATGGCATCATGCAATATTTTCGTGTAATATACTGCAAACCAAACCGTTCTCATGATTCATATGTACATACATTCCCTCGCTATTGGGGTAGTAGCCTGAAAGCATGGTGTTTGGCATTTTAGCAATTTGTCATGCTAACCGTTTCTACCTGTTATAAATTTTCAGATAATTAATCAGCTGTAATGCTAATAGGCTTACATTGCTGTTCTAATTTAATTTAATGTATGTAATAAGTCCCTCTCAACATGCATATGTTCACATCAAGGCTATGGCAAGCAAGCTAAACAGCTGTAATAAAAAATATCTGTATCACAGTTATATTTTTCCCCACATTAAAGAAAAATATCATTACTAAAATGTATCTCTGTACAAGAGGGTCTAATGTCTGGTGTAGGGGCAGGACAGCCGAGGCAGGCAAGGGCCTGGGGTCCCGAGCCGAGAAGGGGGCCCCGAGGGTGGCCCATTACATAATACATTTCAATGACAAATCTGATTTTTTTTTGTATTTAGTTTTTTCCAGTAGTGAAAATGAAGCAATTGTGTTTATTAAATTCTTTGTTGATATTAATTTAGACTTCACACTAAAATAATGGTCATAAATTTTACCCTGTCAGGCAGGTTACATTGGAGGGCCGCATGTTTTTTACCCAAGGCCTCCAGTGTCCCTAAAATCACCCTGGGTGTCACACTACGTAAATGAGTAACTCGGTGGCAGGTGGCAGGTGAAGAAAAACGGGGCTTTATTGGAGCCGTGAAACAAAACGGGACCAGGGGGGGTCAAAACGGGGCGGGCTAGCAAAAGGTAAAGGCGCAGGCAACAGGAGGTACGACGTCACTGACTGGATTAATGGTGACGAGGCGATGAGAGTAACAGGTGCTTTAATACATAGACCAACAAGGGGCAACATATCAGGTGTGAGCCAACAGGGCCATGTGAGGGAGGGGACGGCAGGAGCAGAACGTGATATCAATCTGATATTCAAAGAGAAAGAACGTGTGTTCAATTAAATGACAAAAGATAGGAAATGAAAAGAAACTCTCTATCTCCTATAAATAGCACCTGCAAAGTCTACATACGATTTACACCTTGATACTGTCATTTGGCCTTCAACTGAAAACCTTCTGTATAATTCAATTTTAATACCTCTACATTCAATTTGGTCTGCTGCTCTAATTCCTTCCTTGTTCAGTAATGTAGTTCAGGCATTGTATGACACTCCTCATTGTTCATTTCCATAAAAATATCTTTCTCATTACATTGATGGCAGGTCCCTTCATATGCTTGCATTAGTACTATTATGGGGTATGAACCATTCTGATCACCTGGAGGTTTATGTGGTGAGCAGACGTCTCGCCTCTCCCAAAGTTCTGGGAGTCTCACACAAATTGGCCGCAGCTCCCTGACACCCACGATTGATGCGATGTTGTTCCTCCTACCTAGCAGCGTTAGAAAAAAATTACCTGGCAAATTGTTTAGCCACCACTGTCTATCTAGCTCCACAAGGCAAGGGTTATTGGCGCCATCTCTATCTCCCCCCCCCCCACTCCCCCACCAGTCAACAAATTTTACCGTGGTATTTTGATGGTGTTTTTTTGATGGTGTCCTAGTGTTACGCAATAAAATTTGTGAAGAGTGGGGGGGTGTTACCATTATGCCAAGCCTAACCAGCAGAGCCCCCTCCTCCATTTATCCTCATCCAACTCCCTGAAATCATTATACCCAGGTGGCAAGTCTCACCTAAGTGGGTTGGAACTGAACTGAAATATACTGTCATTTCAAGTGTAATCTTCTTTGATATCAGGTTAACCATCAATATGCATATTTTATGTTAAGCAGTGGTATTAACTACCTAGCATATTAACTAGCAAGTTTTGCTATCACTTTTGGCTATAACCATCTAATTGATGTCAATCTGCGCCTCTGTAATTCCCATCATACTGCGTCATGTTGACATGACCAGAAAATTGCTTTCCATCAGGCGATGAAGGGTCCAAGTGGGAGCACGCAAATCAGAATTACGAACCTCGATCAATATTCCGAACAGGCATTGGGGCCATTGAAATTTCCATTAAAATAGTAATGTCCTGATTGATGACCTTTCCTTGTTGTAAATGCCAATCAAAAAGCAATGATCAGTGGTCGCGTGTTTTCCAGACATTCTTCATAATGACCGTGTTCAGCAACTGCTCTGTGTTCATAAGCATGCTCCTCAAAGCCATATTTAATGAATGCTGGTGGGCAGATGAAATGCTAATGCAATATTCTTCGGATTCCAAGGAGAGGATCGATTGATCTCCTTATGGAACCCAGAAGACCACTGTTCCATGTACAATTGGCATAATTTATTAAACCTTGAGAAAATCAAATCAGCTTTATTTAGGTAATGAAGGTTCCTGTTGTGGCATTTTGAGTAGATCGGTTAAAAGCACCGTAGTATTGCAGATAGTCACCATACTGACTCAGACTCTTTTTTATGTCAGTCCAATGAATCTTTTCAAAGAACGGAAGGTTCATGTTCCTTAGACCTCTCACATGATTAAATTATTTTATGTGAATATATTAAATGAACAGTAGTATTAGACATTATGGTGAAAAAACTGCTTATCTGTTCTGCGATAATGCCATTACAAAATATGTAGTAAGTAATTGTTTAGAACACAATTAATTCTCCAAGTCTTTCACCAGAAGCAGTGCTGTAATCATAACGTAGCACTATTTGTCTATATAAGCAATTAGTTTTTGCTTGACTAAAGGAGAATCTGAGGCCATCTGTGCTCAGTTCTTTGCATAGGTGCTAACAAGAGAGACAGGCCTACGGGAGGTAATCTGGAGTCATATTACAACAATTAAGTTAAAATTTGAGGTTATTGAACAGAATGCAGGTTGTATCCTATAAACGCTTAAGTGAGCATTTGACCTTGAGTCATATTAAAGAATGCACATATCATTTAATTTTTATCAGGAGGCACTATGAGATTTATTTATTGAGACTGGCATACAGATAAACTAGCTCTGCTTCAGCTAACCCTGGCTTGTGGCCGCTGTCTCTGTTAGACCTCATTCTGCTGCATACTTTTTTAGAGTCTGTTCCAGCCATTTCATAGTTTTTTTTTTTAAGACTGGGCAATTACAGACTTACTTCTTTCCCAGAGGATTTTGCCATTGTTATGTTGAATCAGCCATGTGAAAAAGTACTAGGTACTAGGAATGTACTAAGTCAGGATCATTTTCCATTTTTTACCAACAAAGAAACACAGGCAATAAGGGTGATTGATTCTGAACTCCCAGTCTAATGCTTAGAATTAAACAGGCGTCAGTTTATGTATAAAATGCATGCAGTTGTGTATTGCTCAAGGTAAAATATTTATTGAAAATCTCATTCAGGCACAGGTGCAGCTGGTGAAGACCAATGATGAAGCAGCATGGGGGGGGGTTTGACTCAATGTGTCTGATTTTCTTTTGTTTTTCCCCATTATTTTCCTGTCATGCCAATCATGTTCTGAACGCGGGCCTACTAGTAGATTACCCTGGGTTTGTTCTATTGTTTTCTGACAACTGAATAAAACGTTTGCAGTGAAATGTATATGAACTCGTGGCTTCTAGGGTTCAAGACTGTGTTTATACTGCTTAAGCCACTTATAAAATACAGACAGCAACATTAAGAAACAGGAGGAATGTATATTTCCTATTTCCTATATATATATATATATACTGTAAATAAGTGAGTATAACTTTAAAATGTGGGTTGAATAAAATACACACAGGGTCTGAAGACTTCCTCCCACAGCCAAAAAAAATATTAAGTCAATGACCTTTGACCTAACTGGGACCTTGTATTACGTTAATTGGCGAGGGTTGCTGATCAGAGCTTATTTTTCATTTCCAAAATACTTTCCCAGGACACAATTGCCCGTGCATTGGTTTCCCACCAGCGGATACACGCTGGCCATGTATCCATCCTGGTAATTTAAATCCCCCCCCCCCATCCAGTGCTCGCCACCGAGTCACACTCCGGGGGATCATACCCGTGTCATTGTCTCGCGACGTGCGGAACAGAAAATGACAGCAGGCCGCTTACAGAATAAAAAGCAGCAACAATTCAGCTGAAGCAAGCCCAGCCGTAACACCCAGCTCAGATCAACGCCTTTCTGTGCCGTTTTTTTTTACTCTAATTGGACAGTGCATCCAATGGACGATGACAAAGAACATGAAGCAAACGCAAAATATGCAAGTGAATAAACGGAATGCAGCCAGTGTATTAATGGCAGAGTAAGTTCCTGTCTGTATTCCGAAGGCATTAAGTAACATAAAAGGAAAAAGCTAGCATCTCCTTTTATGGGTTCTGTGTTTCAGGTTAGGAAATTACAGGGGAATCGTGCTGCGACCTATTAAATATCGCTCTTTCAATATTCTGCAAATCACACAAAGGGAAGCTATACTGAAGCCTTTGCCAGTTTTACTTATTTATAATTTTAAGGCACAATATGTATGAGGGCTCAGTTTACAGTTTATCGTGTGATTATCGTACCTGTATCCATACTGTCCTGCAGAAGAGTGGCATAGAAATGATGGCTAAATAAAACCAGCCAATTTCCTGTGGTCCCACTTTGTAAGTGAAATGACAGCAAAGGGTTTCTGCTCTGATGTGTGAACTGGGCTTTTACTTTTTTTGCTCATCTGGACCAAAAGTCTGTATAAATGGCTTTGTTCAGTAAGTGAACTGTGCAAGGGAAAAAAAAAAGTGTGAATCTCAGTTGCATCCATTGTGCCAATTGCACAAAGAGACGAATTTCTATTTTGCTGGATTCTTGTGTTATTTATGATGTTGCTGAAGCACGAGATACAGTTTAACTGGGACTACAGGGACCCACTGGCCTTCAGGATGTCCCCATAGTTGTTTGGGGTGGGTGGGGGAGGGCATTGTTTAATGCTGTGATCCTGGAAAGGGCTACGTTCTCATAACAATGCTCAGTGTCACCTGGTGGAGGGAGAGTGGCACTTCTGGTGACAGTCCCAACAGCAACATTACAATCCAGTGATTACGTTTTCTGAGGTGGACGGGTTGGGGGGCCGGCATGTACTGCAGCGTACGTTCCCTGCTCTGCGTTTTATCTGATTGCCCGTTATCTTCCCGGCAAACGAGCTAAGCACTGATGGGCAGCAAGATATATGTGCAGAAAGTAGGATGGGTGCAAATCACTTCTTTACACAGGGATTGGTGAGACAGCTTTATTGGGCTTGCGCCGCACATTTTCAGAGCAGATCAGCAGAACTGTCAATGGGTGCAGAGTGCTTCTATTCTCAAAAGACACCAAAACAAAGGATTGGTTCACTGATTGGAAAATAATGTCGTTTGTCTAGATACGTTTTAGAACAAATTCACTGTTTGTTTGTTTTTTTTGTTTGTTTGTTTGCACTGTGACAAATTTCACTATATATGATGTTTGATTGTTACTCTGTTGCTAGATCACCTGGACAGGATTCACTGCAGCAGAACTGTACCACGGACAGCTGAAGGTTAACAATTCAGATAAAGCAGATATTAAGTCCTCTGACTTCTTGTGCTCAATTGGCTCTGACCTCGGTTATTTATTTCCCTCTCTCTTGCTGTCTTTTGTGTGGGGAGAAGAATAAGCAACAGGAGACAAAAATAGGGCCTTGGGTGCATGTTAGGTTGAGTTTAATGGAGATGGGCGTTTTCAATCAGAGTGGGGATCCGGTCAATTTCATACTGTCCTACTGGCAATTTCTGCTGACTGACAAAAGTCTATTTTGTAAGAGTGTCTTGCGTCTGCGCTCGCTGCCCGGATACTCACGGCTGACACCGGCGTGTCCTTAACACGGTGGGAATGCATATAAACAGAGTTGCCGCTTCGAGGAAATGGGCTCCCATCATTAGAGCCCCATTATGGAAATGAAGGAACACAGACGGGGAAACAAAGAGTTCTGGCTGGAAAGTGACTCTCCTGCGGAGAATGTGGTAGAAGACAAAGAAGATCCCTCAAAGCAGAGCCCCCACCTCGGGGTTTCGGTACTGTCCCCTTTTGGGAATCACCTTTGCTGTCCATTGTATTTGCCAGGTGGATTACATCAGGTACATGGAATCTCCTTGCTGCTAAGCAGAATACCACAGAAGATTTAACCCAGTCTAGAAAACATAGACATTCCCCATAGCACTGGTTCATCTATTCGATGTCTTTGCAAGCTTTAAAATGCCGGAATACCCTTTCAGTATGAAAAACAGCCGTTTCCCGCGCCGCAAACCACAGGTATCATTAACTGACATGATCGCATTCTTGATTTCACATCTGACATCACAGCGGGGCAGTGATTTTCTGTTAATGCCACTTGCTGCAGAGGGAGATCGCTTGATTTAGTGTCGTTTTGTATGGTGCCATCGGGTGAGATCAACATCAAGTAGAGCTTCTAGATGATTCTGAGCACCGGAGTCCACTGAACCACATCCTCAGAAAAGGTTTAATTGTTATTACGCATTATTTAGCTAAATACGTGAATAGAAAAACTTTTCTACTTGGGAACATGAATACCTTTATTAAATGGTTGCCATAGAAACTGAAAATCGTAGCTAAATGTTTGTCGAGAACATCTTTAAGTTTGTAACATGGTAAAAGGTGACTGATTAGTCACATGACCCAGATGAACACTGAAAAACTTCCAAAAGGGTGTTTGGATGAGTTTGTTTTTGAGTCATGTATGAGCCTTTATTCCCATTGGCTGCTGCATAATCTGCTAGCTGACATGAGTCATGTCTGTTTTCATCTCTTTACGTCATGCATTTGCACAGACTAATGTAGGAGCAGGACAGATTGTTTTTGTCTTGGCTGGAGTTCATTTTTAGCAGTAGTACAACAAGCATTTTCCACAGTTGTCTTCAATGGAAAAAAAAAAGAAATATAATTAAATATCATTTTAATTAGATATAAATTGGTTCCTGTAGCAGTAGCTTATCCAGGACTAGGGCAGATCAATTATAAACTTGTAACAAGTTATCGTGAAACTAATATTACTTACTGTTTCCCACAAAACGTGCATTATTTACGGGGTGAGGGGAAGAGCAGCTGTCAGATCACATGGGCAGGACCCCTCTCACGCACCTAATCTGTGCCCCATAACGCTTCCCATTGAAAAAGCTGCTTTGAGTTCATCATGGAATTTAAGTGTCATTTGTTTGTTTAATTCTGAAACCTTTTGCTGTGATCTACAGTGGATTTTAG
The DNA here is from genome assembly GCA_026784285.1 of Stomatorhinus walkeri. Classification (NCBI taxonomy): domain Eukaryota; kingdom Metazoa; phylum Chordata; class Actinopteri; order Osteoglossiformes; family Mormyridae; genus Stomatorhinus; species Stomatorhinus walkeri. Next base: position 246,123 of record JAODUD010000036.1, read on the forward strand.
CTGTATGAATTGCACTAAGTAGGTGGGCAGATTCACAGACTTGGGGACAAATTGGGACTGTTGGAAGACCCGGGTGTTTGAAGGGTGTCCAATGAATCCGAAGGAGAGTTCTGGGGAGTAACATCCCAGACAGTAATGTTAAGCCAGAGGAAATTCCATAAACGGCAATAGTTGGATGAATGTAGCGTATGACTTTATTCAAGACAGATAAATTAATGTATTTAACAGATATTTATCATGCCTTGGATTAGAATGAGGCAGCCGAAAGAAACATGCGATGCTGACACGATGATTAGTTCAGATTATAAAGCAGCAGTCTTTTAATTATGAGAACACGACCCTTTCGTATTTATATATTTAGCTTTTTCAAGGGTCTTTCAAGAAACACAGAGGAGGAACCTTTAGCCTTAATTTAATTTATTAAGTGTTGATTTGCATTAATCAACATAATTTCCTTTTCTTGAACCAGACAACCAAATACACGCCCTTTCCATGTGCAATAACACAATCTGCAGCTCTGTCTGCTGTTTCCATAGATGCGTATCACATTAGAATGTTCAGCGATTTATTTTTTAAGCCTGAAGTCCATTTCACACCTTTGCACGTACACTTGTACTTTTTGGATTGGTTTTTTTGCCAAATTCAGGATTTAGCCAGTTGAAGGTCTAAATCTGGCTTTCGCCAGACCCACCAGCCACTATTCAGCTCCTGGTTTTCTCACATGTTTCCCGACCGGAAGGACTGACCCCACAGTCATCCGGGAGTTAAGGGCTGACTCAGGCTGATTGGGAACAAAGATCATCCTTGTGCGTGTTTTCGACCCTCGGAGCGAGATCTTTTGCTGAGGATGAGGCGGCAGAGTGACGACACTCTCTGACACTTTATCGGTGACACACGGCCCAGAGCATCGCCAAAACCCCGGGCCTGCTGGAGATGATAATGACAGGAAACGTCTGGAGCAGACTGCTGCTGACATCTCTCGTCTAGACACCCATGCGGCATGTCAATACTGCTGCTGTTTTCCAATGTGCTCCTCTTGGTGTGGCAGAAGCTAATTAAATCTGTATGTGTGTGTATGAAAAACATTAAAATAAGACTTCGACTGCATACCAAATATTGGTATGCTGTGGAATTTAATCCTGAAATGTTTACACCTTATTCAGCATACCCATAAATAAATTCAGTAAAGCATACATTTGAAATGCATGTAATTCGCAAGTGAAACCTGAAAAAAAAACTAAGAATTACTGCATCATTTCACATGAGCTTGGATTATATTCAGATTGCATACTTGTTACTATGGCATTCTTTAAAGGGATTTCAACGGATTTCATTACGCTGATTAAAATATCCCTTTAAATCCGATGTCCACCTTGTTCATATGGATGTGCAGGGGGGGGGGGGGCTGAATGGAGTTTGAGCACTGCANNNGGGGGGGCTGAATGGCGTTTGAGCACTGCAGTCAGTCGACACTTTTGACAGAGTTTACTGGACTGGGAGTGATGGGAACCAGAGCAGATTCATTTGGCTGAATTTGTCTTTTTAAGGAGAAACGATGGATAGAAAAAAGGGAAAATTACAGTATATCAATTTCTGTCTCTTTTCTTACCATAGACAGGGGTATCACCAGGATCACCATAGACATAGACCAGGATACACAATGGGGTCATCTTTTGCTCTGGTTACGGCATTCAGCGGAATAAAGAATGTTCCTGAGAATCTTTCATCAAGAAAACGAAACACAGCCTTAAGTTCAATAGCTTGAAATTAAATGAACACATTATGTAATGTCTCAGCAAAGGATGGCTTCTCGATGAAAGTGTCTGGCAATCATGCAAGGCTGCATCAGATCATGACTGAAAGGGAAGAATCGACCACAGTTTTGCTTGATGCATAGACAGACAGACAGACAGATTCAAATAAAGTTTAAATATTATTTACACCCAAGTTCCGAAATAAGTACAAATAAATA
>JAODUD010000036.1:248194-258844 GCA_026784285.1 Stomatorhinus walkeri
TTTGGGTGGTATTCATTGGTCAGCATTACTGGATATGTTTGGGTGATGTTGATTGGTCAGCATTACTGCAAATGTTTGGGTGGTATTCATTGGTCAGCATTACTGCAAATCTTTAGGTGGTATTCGTTGGTCAGCATTACTGCATATGTTTAGGTGATGTTGATGCCTCTCACCAGCAGCACCTGTGAAGGAGAAACATCAAAGCAAGCCTCACTCTTTCCATTTGAAGCTGGCGGACGGCAGAGAGTCAACCACACCTGTCATCTCGCATTCTGAAGCACTGCGATGCAAGGGAGGGTCTTTGGAACATCATGTTCCTTCATGTGTGTGGGTCAGCGACCCGCCTTCATGTGTATCAGAAAGGGTGCAAGCTCCTGCCCATCCAGGGGGGGAGGGGGGTCTTTGGTGATTCTCGCAGGAAATGCGATCTCACTTGTTGCAGGTAGTAGGCATCAATGGGAGCACAGCTAGCTTCAGCAGAAATGTGCCGCACTCTCTGGAACTGATTATTTCTTGCTTTCAGTGGGGAATACTGAGAAGTGTTTACTCAAGGGTCATGGGTACTGGGAGTGGGGGGGGCTTTGTTTTTTAAATTTATTTGTATCCATCATCAAATCATTCACGTTTTTCTTAGGAAAACCATTGGACAGGTCTAAGAAATTTACCCTCAGGCATTTTCCACCGGGAACACTGACTAGTCTCAGGTTCAATCTAATCCCCTCTTAGTGGAGTAACTCAGTCCCCTACATTGATTTTAAAGGCTGGAGGTTTAATGTGGAAGAGTCCATTTTGAATATTTCGGGGGTTCCAGGTGGAAGCTCTGTATCAAGCTTCCTCTGTACCAGCCTGGAAGTAGTTGCATCCTTTTCTCTTGGGAACCCCCAGCACACGGCTGGCCCACAGGGGAACATTCCAGATGCATTAGGAAACTGGAGCTTGGTATGACCTTCCTTATGGATTCAGGACCAGACAGCTCCGAAGACACGGGGAACAGTAGAGCAAGCCGTTAAAGATCTTCTTGGTTTCTTTAAAATGTCAGAAATAACTGCATGGCTGGTTAAATGACGGTTACCTTAAAGAAGGATTTCGGCATCAGAGGACCTGCAAGTGGAGCCATTAATAAATAACGCATCCAATAGCAGAGTCCCAGAAGATGCGTTGTACAGTAAGGCTGGGAGGCTGATGAACCACTTTAAAAAGATTAAAGAGATTGTCACACAGGCACTCCAAAACACAGAGAAAAATAATACGTATATAAATTCTTATTAAAATACTTATATAGCCTATTTCCAGTTACCTATTTTTTGCTCGTCTTTTTTTGCTTGCTTTTCTTTTTTCAGCTTTTATTAGAAGCAGAGATTGAAAAAAACTCGCCCATTGTGTGTGTGTGTATGTGTGTGTGTGTGTGTGCATGTGTGTCTGTGTGTTTTATTTTTTTCACCGGGGATGTTGTTGTGTACATGAAGAGGCAGGGAATTACATTGAGCTGTACAGCACACTGATTGCCTGTGGGAAGTGGCTGTTATTGAACCTGGTGGTTCTGGCGTGAAGCTCCAGAGACTCTCCACCATCCTTTGGGCTGAAGAGCCCAAATGAGGAGTAAGAGTCATCCTTCCTGGTATGATTGGCCCTCTTGAAGCACAGAGTAGTGTAAATTTTCACAATGACATGAAGGTGGGATGAGGTGATATACTGAACAGACATCGCTACTCATTCACAGCCTTCCTGTACCAGATGTTAATGTTACAAATAAGGATGCTATCCACAGTACTGCAGTATAAGTCAGTGACAGTGTTCTCAGACTTGTTGTGCGTTCTTGACCTAGGTGGACGAATATATTCCCTGTCATGTCACCATTGTTGCATCAATCAGCAGAGTGGAGTGGTCCACATGTGTCAATAGCCATCTCTTTCAGTTTGTCTGTGGTAAACATAAATGATTAACTTCACACCAGGATACCAGGTGACTCACCTCCTCACTGCTGGCTGCCTTTTCAATGCTGTTGATGGCCCCCACCACTGTGGAGTCATCAGCCAACTTGATGATATGTTTGGGTCTGGGTGTCTGGCAACGCAGTCATGAATCAATAATGTCAACAGTACAGGACCGATGACGCAAACCTTTGGTGGCTACAGTGAAGCAAGGAGAAGCTCTCTGGTCACGCATCTGGATTACCTGAGACGTGATGGTGAGGAGGGCGAGGATTCAGTTCCATAGTGTGATACTTAGTTCCAGAGTGGTGAGTTTGCTGATTCGAGTTTGGGGTGTGAAGGTGCTGAACACTGAGCGGAAGTTGACAGACAGGATTTGGACAACAGTGTCCTCCGGGTATAGATGGGGGAGCGCTGGGTGAATAGCAGAGGATTCGGCATTAGCAGTGGAGAGGTTCTGCTGGTAGGTCAATTATAGAGCCCTTAATGGAGGTCACGAGCGGCCTTTCAGAACACTTCATGCCAACACGAGGGCTTTTTGTCACTGAGGCACTTAAACGGCAACTTCTTAGCGCAGAGATGATAGTGGTTTTCTAGAAGAATCTATGAAAAACAACCTGAGGCAACATGAGTTTTAGGGGAGTCCCAAAGGACTGTAGCCACTGAAAGGAATATTCCTTCTCCCTGTAAGTAGGGACAGCATTTTGGTCTCATTTAGGCTTCACCCTTTTAGGGTTCATTCTACTTCACTGTGATGGTCAGCATCCGCTCATAGGTGGGGGTGTAGTTCTTATGATGGTGGTATGTTGGAAGCCTCACACCATGCATAAAAGTTTTTGAGCACATCAGGTAGGGAAACATACCCTCTAGAAGTTTAGTTGTAGCTATTCCCTTAGTTGACGGTCACAGACTTCAAACCATGCTACATGTGTCCGGGGTCATTGGTGTTGAGGTGATTCTGCATCGTCTGGAAGTAGGTGGCTTCGACTCGATAATATCAGGTGTGAAGCTGGGCCTCTTCTGAAGGAAGCTTGATGCATTTGAGTACGGAGAATACATCCAAATTCAGCCTCGGGGTTATTTGGAGCCGGTAACCATAGCATCATGCTCACATTTGCTGATGTGGCAAGTGATGGATGACACATATTCCTCCAGGCACATCACTCCCCTGTCTGTACCACCAAAACATTCCTATAACACTGTGTCCACTCCCTCTGGCCATAGTATTTTTGCATTGGATTTTTGCGTTTCAGACAAGGGTGATGCAGGAACAAACAGCAGAGGTGTGATGGAATGATCAAGGTAGAGGAGAGAAAATGCTCTGTATGCATTACTTAAATTCTCACTTCCTTCCTACTCACAGGTTTACTAACAAATCACAGCTTGTTGAGAATGTTCCCTTCTGGGGGCCTTACCCAGAAGTATGTCGTCCTCTCAGAAGCCAGTGTGGCGTTTCCCCGCTTTTTAGTCGATAATACTTTTAAAGGAATTAAAAGGAATACCAGAAGCTCAATCATTGTGCCATGAATGAAGTTAACCTCTTAAAATGCTGAATGCTGTTAAGAACTATTGGGGCCATGGAAAAGAGCATTTGTAAAGTAATGAGTTTTGCCGGCCAGTCAGCAAATCGCGAATGCATTACCGCCGCACCTTAAATTGACCCCAAACAAGCGGCCTAATGCATATCGCTCCATGAAATCCAGGGGGTCACTGAAAAATCGATCTGGGAGGTAAAGATCACCAAGGTTCAAATCAGGGGTTATTTTTTTACTTCTGTGGAGGGGGGGGGGGGGGGTTTGTTGGAGGCATTTCCACCCTCATCAATATCAACATCTTCCCCGAGCCAGAATGGAAAAGCTCTGAAGCTGCCTGGTGTCTTTTATCTCCATCCTCTTGTTCAGAGGAAATTGCCTCAGATGTTGCACGGGAACTAAAAGGAGAAGCTGAGGAAGAAATAGTTTGTTTAAGCTCTCTGTTAACCTGACCAAGCAGGAGGCAACATCTCAAGGGCTTAGGTTTGGGTTCAACTTGGGTAGGAACCAAATCAGTACCACCCCCCTCCCCCCAAAACACACACAGTACTCCCACATTGTAGGGACACGTCCCTAGTGTCTATATTCAAATCTATGCCCTTGCAATAACATGTAATCCTCAAAGACGTTATTTCTGCTGTGTTTTTTCCTCAAGCTATTAACCAGGTTGGTGAAATCATTCCTGAAATGATTCATCTGAAGTTCGTCCAGAGATAGTTTCGCTGCATCCAGATAGTGATCTGTTTATCCGCATGACTTTTATTTAATGCTTTTCGCTGTTGTATTTCACTAAATCTGCCTTTTAAATATTCATAAGTAATATATTTTTTGGATAACGACCGGCGATCAAACGGCCGCCTGATCTTTCATCCGGGCCACAAAAGGCTCCTTAGCCTCGAGAAACACTTTTTATGAAGTTACCTAACATGGCGAGGAAGGACAATTTTAATTTATTTTGTCTCCACATTCATATAAAGCTGGGAATGCATTCATTACTTTAATGACAGAGCTGCTGAGAATCGCTTTAAGTTCATTTTGTACCATTTTTCATTTTGAACAGAACTCTACCGCTTCAAAGGCTTATAAGAAAACGATTCCCATTCCTTACCAGCGGGTTGTTCATGAAATCATTGCCCATTTTTATGACCTGTTAATACATTTATTAGTGAAGTTTTATGGAATCTGAAAAATTAATTAATAACTAATCGTTACATAGCTGCAAGAGAGCTGACATTCAGCTTCATGCCCGATTAAAATAATGCTGAATACATGATTTCCTCAAATGTTCAAGCAACATTCACCTTTATACGAAGAACTGCTTTTATACTGTACTCGTATTCCTCCATTGCCATTGACAGTAGCCGAGAAAAAAATTCTATTCAAACATTTGTAACCTATGAGCAAGTGACGGTGGTCTTCATCCGCTCAGATATGGCGTCCTGTTTATCCACCATCCCAAGATGTTACACGATGACAGAGAGATACCGCGCATCGTCAAACACGATGTCATAAATGGCATCTGCATCACCTTCCACGCTGGCACTGATAGGTCACTGACAGCGTGATTCCCAAGTGAACTAAGTGTCACATTGCGGTGTTTATTACCTACTGTGATATCTCCAAATGCCCGGCGAGGTAATGGACCTTTCAATCTTACTTAACTCACTCGAGAAATGCAGGATATAGTGTCATCTCTAAGTTATTTCTGAAAGCAATCTGTTGTTAAGTTTGCAGCACCCTTTTCTCTGTGTTAATAATGAATTCTGAGGCACTTACAGTATTTGATGCAAACGGGAGGAGTGCACAATGAAGTCTCAGTATAAGTTTTTTATTTGTTTTGTTTATTTATTACGTTTAAGCTATTATGCAAATGCGTGACCTTTTTCAAAATCCCTTTCCGTCCCTGGCATAAAGTTTCATAAAAAGCAATTCGCATTTTCATTACTAAAATCAGTATCATAAGCTTGCAAGATGTGGAAAAAAATAAACTGTGCAAATCAGACGTTAAATTACCGCAATATTCAAGATAGGAGAGACGGAGGGTCACTGCAGCTGCAATTTTGTTGAAAAGACTTTAATGTACCGTGGGGGGGGGGAAAAGTTTCTCTCAGGTGCTACAGAAGATGCCAATTTCAACATTAGGACTCAATATGAAGCGAATAAATTGAGCTGCATTGCAGATGGAACAAAAAAACATAATGTTTTACAATGGGTGGAAAAACAAAAGATAGATTCATAAGTGAAAAAAAGATAATGAGAAAATTATACATGCATATAAATTTACGTACAGAATGTTGCTACTGATAATGCTACTTTTATATTATATCTAAACTTACAGTATGTAGCTGCGAACAGAAAAACACCCTGGCTAAAAAATAACCCTTTGACAGCATATGCTAATTAAGATGATCCGTTTGAACAGGACATTGGTGGGATGCCGGCGCGGTGTGTGACGGCGTTTGCTGGAGTGAACAGATGTTGCAGTCGCCCCGTCCCCGTTCCCAGTGGAAGGACAGGCAGCCCCCGTGTAGCATGACACACGCTCGCGATGCACGTCCTTGCAAGGAGCATCCAAACTGGAAATCACCGTGAAAATGAACACATAATGCTCTTCTCCCAAGTGATTACCTCATGAGGCATGCAGACAGGCACATATGTGGGCAGTACAGACCAGGCCCCTCAGGTGGGCGGAGTCTGGGAGGAGTCAGCATGGACTGGTGGTATTTCTCAACATGTGTTCATGACCGTACTTGTGTTCTCATGTTAGGTGATCTTCCATTTCCGAAGACCAGCTCCAATATTAAGAACAGAAGTATAGAGGACAGTAATAATACTCATATGTTACTCTTGACCCACCCCTAAATATCAATGGCATGCTGGTTGCATCCCATGACTCCCGAGGTTGTTCTTGGGAAGCAAGTTAGCAAGACCGGTCTTGCCAAAACCACAAGTATGATCTTTGCATTCTTGGTAAAGAGAAACAGCCCAGTATTCACTTTACAGCCTTTGGCATAGTTATTTATTCACCTGCTCAAAGAATTTAATCACAGCTCTATTTGATTTGGATGGGTTCTTCAAACAGAAAAATAAAACGGTGCCTGTAAGATTTGCTTCTGCCGGGGCAGGCGATGTATGAACGTGACATGGGAATTGGGGGAATGTTACAGGCAACTTTATTGAAATGCTTGGGATTTAACAAACTGGGAGGGTGGAACAAATATCTGAGACTGCCATTTCAGCTTGGTAAAGGGGTCCAGCAGACTGGAAATTCCCAGGTCTGAATGCAAGGGCAGTGTCTGGTCGCTGTGAAGCTCAGTTTCTCCTTCTGGATAAAAATGTCCACTTCCTGCCTTCTGCAATTCATACCTGACTAGAGGTGAGTGAATTGGCGTCCTTAAGTTATTTCAATAACTTTTTATACAGTTGTATAGGGAATACTCCACATTCTTATACTGACTTAAATAATGTCAGAAGTAACCCAGGCAACATTTTCCTAACCTTTCTCTCACAATTCAGTCATCTGTAGCAGCACTAACTTGAATTAAGCACATGGTTCTGCGCACGGAATCAGTTTTCATCAAGATACGGCTAAATTTCCCGTCAGATGCATGTAAAATTTTAATAAATGGAAAAGAAACTAAGTCGTTGTGTTAAATGAACTGTGTAACAGATGGTATTTTGGTAATCCATTTACATAATATGCTTGAGAATATATAAAGAAATAATAAAATTAATGAGACTGGCATGCATTTTGCATGCACAAAAAAGAACATTTTTGACATCTAATCTGACAGCACATATTGTTACGCACTGTGAAATTTTTAATTCTCCTGAGGACGATGACATTGACATGGCAGAGATGCCTGCAGATTGTCATCACGCAAAGAGCTGCCTGGACACTGTTTGGGTCCCTGATGATGAACAGGCCCTAAGAATGAAAGCAAGGACCCTTGTAGGGACAGTGTCGGCAAAACTGTATTTCGTGGGTCGGGGGAGGACAGGGGCAGTTCTATGATTTTTTTTTTTAAGTAGGGGGCAGTAGAGGGCCCTAAGTTTATACAGAAACGGCAATCTTATCACTAGCCAATGATATATTTTGAATTGGTGAGTGAGGGGGGGAGGGCGTGGGGGAGGGCTTTGAAGCCAATCAGCTTTCAGCTGAGGGTTGTGGCCCCACCTCTGTAGACACCACTGAGGAGCAGAGAGCTGTTGTTAGCTGAGTGAAGTATTTGATTCAGGAGGTACAATGGAACATCGAACCACCTATTAACACACCCACATCCAAGGGTTTAAGGAAGGTATTCAAACGCAGTTGTTTGGGTGGATCTCCATGGTGTTTTTGGCGCAGTGCTGAGGTTACCCAGTATGAATGAGATTGTCAGGTACATTTCAGCTTCTCTTCCTGATCCGCATGGATGAGAAGTCAGAGGTGTGGGGAACACAGGCAGGCTGGGGGCTTGGGGTCCTCATTGTTCCTCGTTTGGCAATTATGTTGTTGTGCGTTTTCATCAAACTGTCCACCATGGGCTGGAAGGCTTTGTTGGCACGGCGATGAAAATGCACACACTCACCACTGTGATTATTTTCATCACTTTTTTTGGCCCATAATCTAAGAAAAGAAGGCTAGCGAAATCAAGGATACAGCATTACTGTGTTGCATTTGTCAACGTATTTTAATAGCATAATGAAAGCAGTGAAAGCGGGCTTTATAAATGTCAGGGAGTCAACCGCTACATAAAACAGAGATGAGGTGACAGGTAGCAGTTGTTTATGAGCCCAAATTCTTTAATGATGCAGAAATTGTGTTGCTTCGGGAAATAACTGGGTGCTACATAAAAGGTAACTGTTTAATAACTACATTATCCATAGATCCATCTGTCCATCCATTCATCCATGCATTCCATCTACCTTTTACAACCAAATACATGGTCACTGTGAGTCTGGAGCCTGTCGAAGGAACAGACAGAGGCACTTATAGGATTTCTTATGGTGGGGAGCATGAGAAGGACCATAATTCATACAGTGGGCCCAGCCATGTCCTTAGCCAATAATCCGTTTTCATTCGGTGAATGGCAGGGGAGTAGGTATTTTGGGCACCAATCAGCTTTCAGTGTACCTCTGGCCCCGCCTCTGTATACACCCCTGGCAACAGATCTTGGGGCAAGGTGATGCCCTGATAGAGATTCCAGTCCAACAATGACAGCTTTTCTTATCAGTCTAAAATTTAGTACCAGTCAGTGATAAGGGAATGAAAATCTCAGCCTGTCCCACATACTCCATGTTATTTTAAATAGGGAATGACATTAGTAATAACAGTTACAATGGAAAACTCTTCTTATGAGTATGATATTGACACAAGCACTAACACATGCAAAGCTAATGACAGTAATGCTATATCCTTGATGCAAAGCTAATGACAAAGTATTCAAGAGACTGACGTGTTTCTCATTCTGATCAAATTAGTGCTACTTAATTACCTCCCACTTGGGTTGTATATGATGTATTTTTGCATACATCATAAAACATCAGGTTGCCAGATGTTGCTAGACATCCGTGAAGGGAAGGAAATCTGTTCAGATTCACTTTAAATATGCGGGCATCCTTCACTCGCAAGAGATGCAGGCGCAACGACAACGCTGCAGGAACATCTCCAGTGTCAATGGAAAATGATGTCACATGACTTGGGGACTTGGCTGTGTTCTCATGACCCAAATAGAAATACCAAAACAAGGGATCTGGCGTGGCAAAGGAGAGGAAAACAGTATGTGTGCAGTTTACATGAGTGATAGATTGATATGCTGGAGATCATCAGATGGTGTCCAGGTTTCGAGGGGTCAGACTAAACAGAGCGCAAGCATTCATACACGTCACAGTCAGCGGGGGACAGGCAACGGCGGCCCATATAAATAAAAACAGGGAGCCAGCACTGCCTTTTGCAAGAGCTGTGGGCAAAACAGCCCCCATTCACAAAGCCATATGCTATTTGAAAATCTTTGGGAAGACCAGTAATGGTTTATAATGGTGTGTCTTCACTTTTACAGGACAATATAAATTTAAATTGTAACATTGACATTATTTCTGTCAAGTACAGAACTGGGCTAAAAGTCTTAGGCTGTCAAAGAAAATGATGTTTAAATGATCTTCGTGTAAAACTATGATGCTATGACTGTCAAAGTGTGTCGACCATTTCAAAATCTCTCTTAGTGTCACTCTAGTATCTGCAGCCACTGTCTAGTACACCAATGTATTTTTTGCTTAATCACTGCTCCACTTTGTTTGGAATTAATATCTCTTTGAGTTACAATTAAAGTAGCTGAGCTGATGGTAAAATCAGCTGATGGTAAAATTTACCAAATGCATGGAACGATTGCCAAGTTTCCAAGGAGAGGTTAGGGAACCAAAGTGGTGTCCATCTACCCATCTAACAAGATATTGGCAACATTTTGAAGGACATAAGTCTTATTTTTACTCTTACTGTTAAATGACATATGTTTTAAAATTTTACAAAATATACAAATTTACCCATACTACCCAGATAAATACCCTTAAACATTTCCTTAGACTGCCCCTATGTAGCATGGATCCATACACTGTGCATTGTGACACCTTACTCCTGTCAACATCATTAAAAGCATCTGCCATTTGTGCCACAGTCTGTTGGTTCATACCAGACATGAATAACCTTATTCACATCTCGGATCACATCGTGATGGCCCAACATCCTGTCAGTGGACTGTATCGTCTCTTTGTCGGACCACAGCTGACCATGAGCACTTCACAAGCCTCACTGTATCAGAGACACCCTAACCCTGACATCAGGTCATAAACATTTGGCTTTTATAAACATCACTCAGGAGTTTAGCTCCACCTGATTCTTCTGCGGTCAAGTACCAGTATCGACTTTTAGTTTGCCGTCTAATATATCCCAGGCCTTGGCTGCTACTGTTTCTACAAGACAGTCAACGTTATTCACTTCACGTGATGGTGGTCATAATGTTTTGGCTCATCGCCCTGCGTGTGTGTGTGTGTGTGTGTTCCTTACCTTATGGGGACATAATGTTCCCACAACGTGATGAATACCCATTTTTCTATGTTATGGGGACCAGATTCCTCATTTAATAAAAATATATGACTGCACTGAAAAAGCTACAAATGCAAAACAGGGAAGAATCAGCATGCAGAATGTA
>JAODUD010000036.1:268410-283569 GCA_026784285.1 Stomatorhinus walkeri
ATCCCCCTCCCCGCTTTGTTCACCTGAAATCGTTTTCCATGGTCGCCAGAGGTTAGGCTCTTTGTGTGTCGCCCCTTCCTGCTCTCCACCACCCTGTAGACAGAACACAATTAAAGGGGCATTTGATGAGAGCCCTCACCCCCACCATTGCTGAGTAGCATCCTGGGCGATTCCATTACACTGTCCTATTCAGAACAGCACAGCCTTTAAGGCATTTAAGTCACCTCTGAAAGGGTATTTAGGACGGAAGCATTATTGGACGTTTATCCTGCAGTCAGAAGCTTTACATGGGATGTAAAAATTCACAATTCTAAAAGGGCTTTAGAATTATAAGCGAAAAATAGAAATGACTTTCAACTGCATTGTGACTCTTCAGCAGAAAATCTTTGGTAAATTTCTTCGCTGAAAAATCACTTTTCAATTATCCAGTATGCAATGGGTGACAATTTGTAAGTGGAACAGAAATATAAAAAGGCATAGAGGCATTAGAAAAGTATAAGTATATTTTTCAGCACTAGAAAAATATACTTAGGTCCTCTAAAAAAAAAAGAATAGTGGGATAATAATTTCATGTTTATCCTAGCCTTCTGTCTGGGATGCTGTTTCGGTGACTTCTGAGGGTTGTGGTCAACAACACAAATGCACTTTTGGTCCATATGATACCATCGATGCACCTGATTAAATTTCACATGCGGGGGGGAGGGGGGGGGGCATTCAGACTGTGCTAGAAATGCAGGCTAATGGCCCCCTGTTCTGAAATGATGGCTTAAAACAACACAAGTGATTTTCTGTGCACTGACTTTGTTTCCCAGGCATGAATTAGATGCTGTCAGTCGCTGTCAAGGCTTATCAGTTAACCAGTGTTTCAGGAGAGCGGTCGCCGAGTAATTGATGTGTAGTGTATTAGGCTTGAATTACCTGGAAAAAAAATACAGATAAATTGGCCCTTAAAAGTGAGAGATGCTTTGTAAACAGTGTGAGTGGAAGCAAGTCGAAGATGTGAAGATGAATAATGTACAACAGGGAAAAATAAGGACTTGGGGGGGAAAGCATTCTCCTGTTTAAAATGTACTTTGCCGGCTGGGCTATCTGGATAGGCCTTGGGTTACCTCCACTGGCAGTGTTTAGTACCACACAAGCCAAGCTTTTGAATTGGGGTCCCAAATTTTGGGGGCCCCTTGTTGGCCACAAACAGTCACAATCCTAGAGGCATTCATGAAGTATCATAAACACGGCTATAACTATTTCTGAAAAGGCATAACACTTTATAGCCACGTTTATTATACATTATGAATGCTCTACGAAGCTCTCATGTATAAAGTACTATAGATATCTCCATAATACATGATAAACATGACTATAATGTGTTATGCCTATTTGTAAATAGATATATCTGTGTTTAAAATTCTTCATGAATACATTATAATGCATTAAAAATGTATCTATAATATTATGATGACTCCTTTGAGTTAACTGTTACCTTACTTTTTGAATGAGGCCCCAGAAACCACGAACCGCTTACCGCTACCCAAATTAGATAAACGCGTATCATTACTGTGAAAACAGATGAACCGATTGGTTGTAGGCAGTGTCCCTCAAAACCTGAATATAAAACCTCGGCGCTCCCTCCAAACGGACCCTTTTTTTGTACCCCTTTGCATTTCTTACTGCAGCCAACAGGCACGGGGGGGGGAGGGGGTGTGTGAGATTTCTTTTTCTTTTTGTAAGGTGAGACCATTTGTAAGATGGGAAGCTGGAAGCCTGATGATGCCCGGCCTGATGATAGCTGAGAAGTGAACCACTCCATGTGTGATGCTGTTATCTTACAGGAACACCGCAGCCGACCCGCTGGCGATCCCAGGGAATGTCCCTCCCCGATTGAGAGATGAAGGTGGAAGCCTCACTAATTCCCAAAGTCATTTTCAAATTTCACAACGAACGCTTCTTATCTTACCGCCGACGAGGCCCCAGATGGAATGCGCTCGGATGGGTGTTTCCACCCCGTGGAGGTGACTCGGGCAAACTATTTTTACAGCTATTCTTGTGGCTTTCGGGTACAGAACTTAACTTAAGTTAGTCTTTCAGTGACTCTATTGTGGTCAACATGAAGGCTTGAAATTATGCAGAAGAGATGGGCAAATCTGTTTTCCCGTGGTCTAACAGGCAAATGAAGTGATTGGTGGGCTCAGATTCTGCATGTGGAAGGTTGCTACTTCAAATCCCGAGGCTGACAGAGTGATGTGACAATTGGGCCCTTGAGCAAAGCCTTTAACTCCAATTGCTGGAGGGACACTGACTAATCCAGTCTGCTCATCTTCACATGTACTGTACCTATCATTGGGTGAAATCATCTGTTAAATGTCTAAAATGAATGAATAATCTATTTTAAGATAAAATATATCATAATCTGGTTAAAAAAGAAGGTTTAAAGAGATTTAATACACAGAGCTAAGTTATAAGTTATTACACAGCATCAATCAATCATAAACAATGTGATCCTTCCTTAAGTCCATCGACGTTCCCGTACTTCCCACTATAACCTGCTGATGATTCCAAACGCGTCCCACGCAGTGTCGCACTAGGCAGTTCAAGCTGAGCCTTCCACGTTTCATTTGCAAAGCCTCGTTTCCTGATTTACCCTTAACAGACCCCAATAACCCCCCCGCCCCAAAAAAAAAAAAAAAACTTACACCACGTCCCCCAAAACTGATCATCTGGGGACAAAATCAGACTATTCATGAAGGAATGCATTTCAGATCAAATATTGATGCGCATATTGCACTGCAGAGTGTCAGGGAATGACTTGACTTCACGTTTCTCTATTCAGCATCCGACATGAGATCCCCTGTGCTTCCAGCCTATTCATTCTGCTTCAAAATGACATTGTTCTTATATCTTGTCCACCTTCATTACCTTTATCTGCCATTCTATGCCACCCAGCTGCAATACTCAGAAAGGGCCTGTGAGTCCCTGCATGGCACACTTGCCCATTTTGCAGCTTTTAGGAGGCGTCCTTGCTGAGTGAACTTGTCAGGAAACATTACGTCTTTTTAGAGAGGACAAATAAACACTGAGCAGAGTCAACAACCTTGGGGGAAAAAACTGATAATGCAAGAACGGATGTGTTATATCAAAATATGTAAACGGCTGTTTTCGCTGGCGGTAGCTCGTATATTTTACAGCGTGGAGCAAGCGGGGGAACTTGATGTTATCCTAGAAGTACAGTAATGTAAATCACTTCCACACGTTGATTCTGCCTCCGAAATCTAATGGGTATTCACCGGAAAACAATTGCAATGATATCTTCTTTTACAATTTTATTTACTTTTGCAATATCAGCGCTGGGGAGACGATGTTCATCCCGTTTGTGGGTAGCTCATGAATCACCCTGCGCTGATTTATGAGGCAGTTAAAGGCACTTGATTCCGCAGTAGTATTTCTCTCACTTAGGTTCCCGAACGGTTATCAACACCTTTCACAAGACATCGCCTCTGCCCAAGAAGGAATATCTGTGCTTTTTTAGATTACTACACGGGAAACGCGTCATTAAAAGTAACTGAGTGTTACCCACCATGGCGGTGACACGCGGTGAGATTCGTTTTTAGTGGCTTTAGAGGAAACACGCATCTCAGCGGTAAAATTCCGCAAAATAACTGGCATTGGGATACTGTGTTAATAATATCACTGAGATTCCCTTCCCCCTATATTCTGTACATTTCTTTTCAGCGGGATTGAATGCATTATTTTTTGTATGTCCCATCATGCTCTTCTTTCTAAGACGTACCCACCCAGCAAATCTTGGGGTCAGAGTGGAGGGTCAGCCATCCAACCTCTAGAACATTTTTCAGGGGGTTAAGGGCGTTGCTTAAGGAACCAACAGAGATGTGACTGAGGACAGGATTCGAACCAGCGACCTTCCGATGACAGGCACAGAGGCTTTACCTTAAGGTAAGTTAAATTAATAAAAACCCAGAATACCTCGGTCTGCTCACCGACAGCTCGACATTCCCGCTTTCCTGCCACTCCTAAGTCACAAATGGTCACCACCTCTTCGGCTATCTCCTCTCCAGGAGCGCCGACCTTGTTTTCCACGCGCCTAGAGCCAACGCCAGCCTCTCTCCTGCTTCCTGGTCACCATGACACCACCTCATTAAACCCGCTGACTGCAATGAGCAGAGAAATGACAGCACGATCCAATAAAGCCATAAAGCCGCGCAACAAATAATATCGCATCCCTTATTGACGCTCCTCTTGAAGGCTGGCGCAAGGATCTGAAGCACCGGGCCTCATTTCCGGCTTTGGGGCCATTTTTAATTATTGCTCACTGTCATTCAGAGTCAGCTGTTGAAGATATGTTGTTTCGTTATAGGCAAACCAATTTCTCTTCTTTTATTATGCTGCTGCTATAGTACTTGTGTCTCATTGCTCATTGAGTACTTGAACACTTTTTTTATGTGACTTTACTCGAAGTACTGTAGTTACCTCACATAGTCCAAACACATATGGGTTAGGCCAGTTGGCACCTGAACTATCCACAGAAGGTCTCTCTGATGGACTGCAATGTCTGACCTGGTGCTCTCATGCCCTGTACATTCCAGGATAAGTTCCCGGTCATTTGCCATGCTATATTGGATCAGCAAAATGGCCCTTAATTACTCTTAGCTTGTTGGTGTATTTGTGTATTTGTGATGGACTGGCACTGTTCCCGCCTCGTGTCCTGTGATTTCTGAAACAGGCCCAGTCAGGCTCACTGTGATCCCACAACAGCATCAAGCATAGATGGATAAATTAATAGCGTCTTTAAATCGCCCTGATTTGCTTGCATGCCCTTATTAATATCAGCATTCAAAAACTTCAATTCTACTGACATCAGTTGTGTTTTTCTGATCTGTTTATAGTACTATAGCAAGGAAACATAACAGGTGAACGTAGAAAAATCTGTGGATAAAATAAAGTATGATAGAAAGATAGTCATTCAGCTTTTGTGGGACGTTATATAAGTCTGATGCTGCATCGAATGGGGGCCGAGAGCTGTAAGCCGGCCTTAATAAAATAGCAAATAGTCAGGAAACCAGTCAATGGGCACAGGATGCATCTTGCATTCGCAGCATTATTTTTTCTGTTTTGGTTTTTCCGTCTTTCATTTCCCTGTCATTAGTCAGTAGCTGAGCGACCATGTACTGCATGTGAGGGATTGGCTGGCAGGAATCACGTGACGCGTGTCGAGCATCAGCGCCTCACCGTGTGTAACCAGCCCGGTGCCATATCCAAGGCTGCCCTCTCCGCTTCCCAGGCATGCAGAAGTACACGCTCGGAATCCATGTTCCTGTCGGAGACGAGCAAGGTAACTTTACCGAACGAGGTGTTTGGTGTCACCTAATCGTGTCACGTGGTGTTGAAACGGGCGGAGTTAACATCTGATACAGAGACGGTTATCAGTTGTACGCAGACTTGGCTCTGTGTAAAGCATTAATCGACCATTTTCAAACCCTGTTTGTGAGGCTGATTGTAATTCACAGTTTCTGCTCCATACTTAATGTCGCCCTCCCTCCTAACACGCCGTAACAGATATAGAGAAGCTATCCCCCCAGACATGTGTCTCTCTATATTTAAAGGCCCATCTTTTCCATCTGCTATCGGCCGAAGCTGCAGCCAAATCGTGGTCGCTTCTATCCGTCAGACTCACAAGCCGTGCTCATTTGTCAGGGGGTGCGGTAGCCTGGCGTTGCTGCCCCCTTTGCCACTGGGAGGGGGCATCTAATCTCCCAGCTGTCGGTACTGTCACACTGTCTCTGTCTCAGGTGATGGACAGTGTTTCATTTGAGGTCTCTGGTTCTGTATAAAGGCATTTCGGGTTGGGGGGTGTCTCTCTGCCGGCTCTGACCACGCGGAAACTTTCTAATATAAATCATGTGGGTCAACAGTTGCTGTCAACTCAACCCTGCCCCCCCCCACACACACCTAAGTGGGCTGTAATTGAATTTGGGCCAGTGCGTCAGGTCTAATTCCCATTCGCTGGTGCTGGTTGAATGTCCATTCTGTCATCCTGACAGTATCTGCATTCCGCACCTTCTACAGTGGGACGGTGGAGAGCATTCCACCACTTGCCTAAAACCAGATCGGTAAAGCATATGTGGCAATTCTCCGACATTAATTCTCTAAATTCAGCAATATTTCTGCGGCTTTGCGGTAGAAGGCTATACACGTTAACTTTGGCTTGTTTTGCTCATTACCTGCTCTTACGTGATCACAGGTTTGCTCAGCTCGGAAAGTGAAGACTCACATACAATTTCGAAGCCTTGGTGGATCTATGTGATTGTCAGCAGTTTTTCTTTTTTGTGCTTGATAGAGAAATGGAAAACATCTCTTCTGCCCTCCAGCGCACTATCCAGGGTGGATGAGCCATTTACTATGTTCTCCAGGTTTGCCTGTCACGCAGTGCTGGGGTGTGGGGGGCCAGCTGACGCTTCTCAATAGCCCGGTACCAAGATTTCTCTTAGCATTCAGTGGAAATGTGTCACATGGGCAGACAAATGACAAATGGGCAAAACTATGAGTGGCAAAAGTGAAACGCCATCTTTACAGCATCTGCATGTGCGCATGGCTCAGCGAGTCAGGATGCAGTGGCTGAGATCAGAAGGTCGCTGGTTCCGATCACAGGGTTGGCGGAGTGATGTCACCACTGGGGCCTTGATCGAGGCCCTTAACCCCTGACTACTGCTGGGACTGTCATTTCTCAAAGATATACATTTGGATAAAATAAATAAATAACATACAAATCTATGCTTGTATAAGGGCCATTCGCTAGAACCTGAATATGAGATTTCGTATATGGGGTTTGGAGCTGCCGCCCCACCGGTTCAGTCTCCTTTCCCTGTGTTCTGCCTGTGTTATCCATATTCACATGATCTTATTATCAGCCTGATTGCCCGGACGAGACGGAGGCGGTCTCCCCTGACACCCGGTTCACGCGAGACAATGCCAAACGTGCCGCCCCACCTGTTGTCATTATTCCTGCCATTGTTGTCACTTCTGCCTCCCCTTCAGGTATCTCCTGGAAATTGTTTTGCGTCCCCCACCTGCACTTCAGCCTAAACACATTATTGAACCGTGAATAATAACCAGGCGCCCTCCCGTTGGGCCGCCGTGTCCCACTACCCCCGGGTAAATGAGAAACGGGCCCCGACAATTCTGACAGGGCGAGCCTAATCTGTTGAAATAAACGGCGGCGGAATTATTTCGAATGTGCGAATGAGGACAGGTGCGCTGGCGCGATTGTGCTCCAGCCGGGTGCCGCTGGGAGATTGCAGAAGGGTCGGAAGATGCATGTCATCTTGCCGCAGCGATAATGAGCAGAGACGGCCGGTTTTTGGGCCACTCTCGCTTTCGATGCTGGAAAGACGATGTATGGTCCAGCGCCAGGGCATTTGAGGTGGGAGGCAGGGCAAAGTGTGGTAGCTAGCTAGAGGAATGGAGGCGCTAGCCATTAGACATCTGCATGAGTGCTGTCTTTTCATCATTGCAAATGCAGCGACGTTGTCCACAGGAGTTTTACTCACATAAAATTGTTCTTAGGGCAGAAGGACAAATGATTGTTTCAGAGAGATAACCAATCACATTGTGGAGGAGGTAGGTCCAAACAGTCAGAGGAGACGAGACGAACCAATCAGATATCTTAGTCCTGCCTCCTCTAGTTGCTTGGACACACCTCCTCTATAATCTGATTGGTTATCTCTCTGAACCTGTCATTTTTGCCCTCAGAATATTTTTGTGCAAGTAAAACTCCAACGAGCAGCGAAATCACCCTAATCTGCAGCAAACAAAGGCTTTCCTCGTGAGCACTGTCCATATACTATTTGTAAATAAAATAACATGAAAAAACTAAAAAAATTAAGCTTTATTTGCTAAAAGAGCAGGTTTATTGCAATGTGTTTTTCCTCACATCTCATTTTGCTCTCGTTGACATACAAACAAACAAAGACAAAAACAAAACTCCAGGTCCAGAGCATTTTTTGGGGGGGAGTGTCAGTGGTTAACGAACGGGCAACGGCCCAATAGAGATGCGAATAAGCACAGGATTGGAACCAGCACCCCTCCGATCACTGGCACAGCGGCAGGGAGTCCTGACCAGATAAGCCACACAGCGCCACTGGAAACCTGAGTTGAGTTGTTGGGGATTTAAGGCACCTGACAGCTCAGAATTTCAAGATATTTTCAACATTGAGATAGGATTCATCAAGCTTTGTTAGATGCAAGAGTCTTCAGAAGGGTCACACACAGCTGGAGACTGTTAGGTCTTGTGCCAGCAGAGCCTTGAAATTCTAATAACCAGGGACCGTCAGGGTGTTGGGTCAAAGCTTTTTTTGTCTTAAATGGGAGCACATAGGCAAATGAATTACTGCTAAATGGAACTTAAGTCGCTGGAGTGACCAGGGACCCAAAAATGGGACACTTTTTGGGGAACAGTCACAGACTGGCTCCAATTAAACATGCACAAATGTTGAGAGCTGGAGGAAATGGGTCAGTGATTGAGTGCTTGAATTGATAAAAGGGACGTTACACTGTACATTCTGCCAAGGCTGGAATAAGGGAGTCTGCCTTTGGCAAAAAGGGATTTTAATAATAAATGGACGCATTGCCCTGCACCATTTAGTTTCCAGGAAAAAAAGACTTGTATTATAATAATTTTGTTAGTCCTTCAAGATCTTGAAGATGTATATTACTGCAGTTTGACTGGTTGAAGCAATTCAAATTATCCAGTGAAATTTGACTGTATCTTTTTCATCTGTCAGGACATGCCGAAATTTCATACTAACTCAGCTCAGCAATCTCCTTTTAATGAGAAGGAAAATGGAGACAGGAAGTAGTGTCATTTAATCTAATGAATGTGTAATTGGGACTGATAAATTTCATGCCTTTGTTTTCTCGCTGCTTATATGCAGTCATATAGATGTAAACTGTTTTGAAGGTTCAGTCACAGCTATTCAGCACTTCACTGCTATTAAGCAATTTGACAGTGAATAATAGTTGATTGAATCATTCCTTTGTTGTCACTAATAGTTATAAATGTAAAAATTAAGCTGGGGGATGTATTTCATTGTAATTTAAATGGTAGTTTTTAACACCACAACATACAGTACAGGAAATAGAGTACATTGCCCAGCTCTGTGACGTATTGATTTTTAAGTATCATGAAACTTGAGCTCCTTCTAGATTATTTCATAAATGAAGGCATAGGCAGGAGAGAAGCCTGAAACTCTTTGTCTATACATGAAACTGAGCTGGATATGTGTATCTTTCTGTGAAACCAGCACAAGAATCCAAAATAAGTGTTTAACCAGGGGGGAGTATGGCACCCTCAGGCCAGGAAATGGGTCAACACTACATGGAGGTGTTCATTCCCCGAAATATATTTATATATGAGAAAGAAGATACGTTCTAAAAATAAAGACTCTCCCAAAGCCAGTGCCAGGTTTATGCATATAACCCAATCAGAAAAATCATCAGGGGATTGAAAACAAAACCTCTTTTTTATCATGTTGCAGAAATGAAACCCTTTTGGATTGAATGTGTCACATCAATGGATTAGCAGGATTCTATGACAGAAACAGGCATCAAGAGTCCAGTTTTCTGCTGGACCATTTCTGAAAAAAGGAAAATCGTGTCCTGAAAGGTTAGTCTTAGACCTACTTCCGAAGTTACTTCCTACGCTAGATTGAAATTTAAACATACCAGGTACAAAGAGATAGGCACAAAAGAACCTAACATCGCTTCTGCAAAAACATGCTGAGCTGCGGAAGTCCTGTCAAAGGAGGCAGCAGGACCAGTAGTGCCCAAAGGGCAAATTTTATAGGTTTTCTCTACAATCACCACGAAACCGCTACTCGGTTACGGGAGACACAAAACCAGTAGACTCGAAGATTTCAGCACCCCCACCGGAAATAACTGGCTGGCCGGTGGTGTGCGAGGATCGGGTGTTTATGGGGGGTACCCAGCTGCTGTGGAGGGAGCAAAAGCAGTCTACTTTTAGCAGTCTGGTCTCTTTATTTTGGGCAATTTCCAGCATTGTGACATTTGGCGGCCATTTTCTATAAAGACCAAAGTACCCTCAGGGAAAAGCAGAGCACAGTGACTAGCCTAGCCTTAGCACGCACTTCTTTTGCTACTTCATTAGAAAATACTTGTCAGTGTTGCACAGGATCCTAGGAGTTGGCCCCCATTTAGGGACTGACCAGTCGGGTTCTCAGAAGAGGGGGATGGGAATGGAGCCGGTGTGAAAATCTGAAGGAGCATCTCATTCCTTCTTTGGAAGATGTGCTGTTTTCCTGCTTCTATAGAAACAAATGCTGAGAGGCTGATTAATGAGCTCCTTCAATTCAATCCATACCTCACTTAGACAACTGTACAATCAAACTAATATATTTGCAAGTGTGCTTCATTATTAAAGGATCAGACTACTTGTTTAACCATGGATGCATTCTCCAAAAAAAGCACCTCTGTAACCTGTGCTCTGTTTTTCACTGTAACTTCAGCTGAAAGTGAAAAATAGATGCTGACTCACACCTAAAAAGCCGCTGTCATCAAACAGTCACCCTAAAGCGAAACTTTCAGGGGGCACGGAGCAAAGTTGCCACTCAGGACGCGTCTCCAGTGACGTGTCGCATAACAATGGCCGGTGAGTTATTCTGAAATGCACCCTGGCGTGCGTTCATCCTGGGCGCTGGGCAGGGAACACGTTGGATGCCATGCCAGTCCATCCCAGGGCAGCGCACACGCAAATAGCTGGGAGGAGGCACCCAGGCCACCGCCCCCGCAGGTATGGAAAGACAAAGATAAGCCGCCCAACTGTGCATGTCTAAATTACAGACCTGCTTCACTCATTAAATGCTTATTATGGATAAATGGTTACTTATGTTGTGCAGACATTAATCATATGAATAGAGCTGAAGGACAAGAAAGAAAGAAAAGACATCAAACTTGCCAGCTTTGTCCCGTCACCATGACGCAAGGCTGTTATGAGAGGATAAATGGTATGATTAAGATGCCAATTAAGGCTGTAATAGAACACAATCAAGTAACCCTTTTTATACAGCTAAAATTACTGTGTGTTATTTTTACTGCCCATAAATTTCTCCTTATTCTCACACTACTGTTTGTATATTATTATGCTAAGCTTGTTTTGCTAATCTGAAGATTTCTAGGCTGTGCTGTTCATATCGATTTGTAAATCTTTGTGGATGGTTCAGTTTTGCATACATCATTAGTGCACCATTACAAAATGGTTATGAATCAGTCATTCTAGACAGTCAATGAGGATATGAGAGCACAAGCATCAGCAATCTGAATACTTTAGGATGTTTGCCAGTGTCAGTATATCTGAAATGATCGTTGTCTGATATATTGAGCCCCACAACCCCATTTCCCAAAAAGTTGGGACTGTGTAAAATGCAAATTAAAACAAAATGTGATGATTTACAATTCATATAAACCCATATTTAATTAAAAATCGAATAAAGACAACATTTTAAAGTTTTTTTGTTTAATGACACATATATGCTCAATTTGAATTTGATGCCAACGACACGTTTAAAAATAGTTATGAGCGGGCATGTTTACTACCGTGTTGCATCATCTCTTCTTTAAACAGCACTCAGTAAACGTTTGGGGACTGAGGAGAGCAGTTGCTGGAGTGAAATGAAAGTGAAATGATGTCCCTTTCTTCCTTGATACAGGATTTCAACTGCTCAATGGTTTGCGGTCTCCTTTGTCATATATTTCATTTCATGATGTGCCAAATGTTTTCAGTGGGTGACAGGTCTGCACTGCAGGCAGGCCAGTATAGCACCCGGACTCTTCTACTGCGGAGCCATGTTGTTGTAACATGCACAGAATGCGGTTTGGCACTGTCTTGCTGAAATATACAAGGCTTTCTCTGAAAAAGATGTTGTCTCGATGGCAGCATTATATCGTTCAGCATTAATAGCGCCTACCCAGATGTGCAAGTTACTCAAGGCATGGGCACTAATGCAGCCCCACACCATCACGGATGCCGGCTTTGAATGGTTCACTGATAACAAGCTGGATGGTCCCTCTCCTCTTTAACCCGGAGGACGCAGCATCCACGATTTCCGAAAAGAGTTCGGAATTTTGATTCGTCAGACAACAGGACAGTTTTCATTTGGCCTCGGTCCATCTGAAATGACCTTGGGCCCAGAGAAGTCAGCAGTGTTTCTGGGTCATTTTAGCTGTGGTTTCTTCTTTGCATGGCAAAATGGTCTTGGATCTACTTATTTATCAGATTTGCTTTCATCATATAAGCCGATCATAAGGTTCCTAAACCAGGACAACACTCAATGCCTCTAGGCCTCCTGCCGGATTCTACAGTGACTCTACAGTGACTCTCCAGTCACTGTAACAATAACATATCCTATGAGTACTGCTTTCACACTGTCCAAATCGTTGGCACACACCTCGGGCCCTTATATTGCACAGCAAAATACCTTTTACATATCACTTATGTATAGATTATGTACAGCTGAACATTTCATATATTATATATATATATATATACATATCCTCCTGAGACCCAAGGAAAAAATATCCTTCAATTTAGGTTATTTGTCTTTGGAGGAAATAAGACATCTTACAATTTAGATTTTTTCAAATTAATTTTTTCACAGCATGTCCTCTTTAGTGTACAACAGAAATAAATATGTTTCCTAACATCAGTGAAAATATAGATGCAAAAATAAAATGTCCACTACAATGGACATAAATGAATGGGTGGGGTCTCAGGAGGTTACACCTTATGTTTATTAACCTCATAGTGACCAGGGTTACATTTTACTACATGTTGTATGTGTACAAATGTGCACGTGATGAGTAAACTTCTTGAATCTCTGTAGAGCAGTTAATATTTTAATGTTTCTTGCCTTCTGTGCACGGGACTGGCAACTTCTCATTGCCCACATCACCCGGGCTATTGCCCGCACAGCTTGCAGATTCAGGTGGCACCTGTGTTAATCCACAGACTGATGATGCTGTGCAGCACAGCATGACAAACAGCTGAGCTCCCAGGCACAGGAAATCTCCCTTTCCAGGGAATCGAATTATGAATTCCTGACTCGGCTGTTTACTCAGACAGAATTCTGCCGTCACTTGGGATATCCAGCGGGGGGGGGGTCCTTTATCTTGATACGTCTTGCCTAATTAATGGAAGGAGATAGAGTCTAATTGAATGAGGCTGGTTCTCAGCTTGGAGGTGAGTTGGATTGACATGATGCTGGGAGCAGAAGTGGCTGAGTGTGTCACTGTCATTCAGCATTTCCTTGTGTTTGTTCTCTTCATGATCATCTTTATTTAGCTTCTTATGCCGTACCACCCACAGGAAGTCAAAGCTATTTTTGCTTTTGTTTTTTTTTTTAAATAATTTTCCCTGCTGTACATTACATGATGTCCATACATGCAGGGATTGTTAATCGTGTTACGGCAGAGGTTTCTAAACCAATGACAGCTCTCTAAGAAGGGACATTGGTGCACCCTTGTGCTGCGTAATATGACTCATTTTAGCTCAGTTTATGAAGTGTCACCTGAATCGTGCCAAAATTGATGACATGTTTACCCCCTGATGCGATTAAGTCAGCGAAGTGTACCTCACAAAGCCAGATTTCGGCATTTGTGACACTAAATCATTGACAGGAATTGACCACTGCACAAACATGTTCATTATGAGAGATATTCTGAGAAGGCAGGCCCATCACCTGGGGGGGAAGCAGGCCGGGGGGGGGGCGGGGCAGTCCCAAAAGAAGGCCCACGTGAGAGGGATTGTGCATCATGGTGGCCCAGGTGAAGTAATTTTGTTCCAAGCCTGGGAATTACATATGGCCTCCCAGCTGAAAATATTGCGATTGCAATTATTCTTAATTTTATTAAGAAATTCCAGAAAAGTGAAAATAATATTAGTTTAAACATATATTTTTTAAAAATAAGGGAAAACCTGAGAAGCATGTAAAATTTAGCCATGAGTCTTTGTGATACAGGTTAGTTGCTGATGTCTGCAGTGAGGCTTGTGATTGTGGCTTAAAATAGCAGCAGTAACAGCACAGGCGCCTCCTGTGCAAGACGCCGAAGGTGATATTTGTAGCTGCGCTGCGATGACCTCAGCTGGGGGCCCAGACAGGCGGGCAGCTGTCCTCCCCCGGGAGAGACCTAGGCCTGGTCCTGGGAAGGCTACGAAAGCATGGATGGTCATCTACCGGAAGACCCAGCTCTGCTGGAGAGATATATTTCCAGCCGGCCGGCCCAAGCCCTCCAGCTTTGATATAAAAACTGCAGCATTCCTTCATTAATGACACAGCAAAGACAGCGGCCTGAAGCTTCCTAGAAAACCGCAGTTTGCATTTTATTATGTGCCATCCTGTATTTTACAGCGTGGCTTGAGAGTCCAGATGTTCTGCGTTAACCTTTAGCGTATCTGCAAGAGGCAATTATTTAAAAAAATTATCTGCACATGCGAATACAGTTATAGCTCTTTTGTTTGCTTTTAAAATGCAAATGATAGATCTCATGGGCTGGGATTTGTGGAAACTTGTTTGGGTTGATTTTGCTATAAAACTCTGCTCTGTGCTGGTGCCGCACTGCAGGTTTTTACTTGAGAGCAACTGGGTTGTTTCTCTCCAGACTTCCCCTCTAATGAGCTTGGATGCGTTTTTCACGTCCACCGGAAGAGAGGAAATGCAAGGCGATGG
This sequence comes from Stomatorhinus walkeri, assembly GCA_026784285.1. NCBI lineage: Eukaryota > Metazoa > Chordata > Actinopteri > Osteoglossiformes > Mormyridae > Stomatorhinus > Stomatorhinus walkeri. The sequence continues at coordinate 283,158 of JAODUD010000036.1, forward strand.
CTGATTAAAACAGGCAGTAAATTTACTTATTATCAATTTCGACAGCCTCTTGCTAATTCGCACGCATTAGAGCATCTTTATGCCAGACGATATGAGAGGATTAATGTCTGCATTTTATCAATTGGCTCATATTGCAGCCTAGATTTCAGAAAACTGTATTTATTTTTGTTAATCCTTAAATAAAAACGACAGTGGAACAATATATGACTGAAGGGCCTCATCCGGCAGATTCTTAGTTCCCTGCCCCATATTCCATTTCTGGTGAAACTCGGGACCACAGACAATGAGTCACTCAGTGTCAGCCTGGACCACAGACAGCTCCTGACCTGACGTCGCCCATTCAAAGGCTGATTCAGAACCACAGACAGCATCTGACCTGAGGTCGCCCATTCAAAGGCTGGTTCAGGACCAC
>JAODUD010000036.1:307274-324916 GCA_026784285.1 Stomatorhinus walkeri
GTGTGAAACGGCATTTCAATACAATGTATACTGTGTATATTGTTGTATTGACAATAAACGAATCTTGAATCTTGAATGTTGGAATTAGAATTTTCCCCATAGAAAATAATGGAGAGTCCCCACAAAGTTATAATTACAAAGGTGTATGCGCGCATCGTGTCTGTATGTACTTTTCCCACACATCCTCAGACAGGTTCTTTACATCAGAATCCTGGTTAATGTTATTACTTAATGATTTATCCCCTTTCAGGATTATCAGTGTCACGCTCACAGAGGGACAAGGATCCAGGATTGCGGGTAAGCAGGGAACCTTTAATGAGGCTTGCAGAGGGAGATCAGGAAGGCGCAGGATGAAGGGCTTAGTGTGGGAGCCCCAGGTGAGGGGGCGAACCCCCCAGGGGGCGGAGAGCAGCAACCGGCATCCGAGGGGCAGGCAGGGACGGCAGGTCAGGATCGGGATCTGGACTGGGGAGGCGAGGGAGAGAGGTGAGGGAAGAACAACAGGCAGACGGAAGCGGTACGGCTGGACAAGAAAACGCTTGGTAAAGGCATGAAATCAGGCGGCTGGTTACTGGGGCCTCCGCTACACCTGCCTGGTCCCGCCGCCGAGGGCGTGACAATCAGCATCAAGTGCGTTGTTTTATGCAACATACATAATTGCATAAAGTTCACTCCAGCTCTCTACTCACTCCATTGATTTGCATTACTGTCCCCCACTGGTCTGCTGATATGAATTCCATCTTCGAAGTGGCAAGAAATGAGAGTTTTGAAGAGCAGCTTTGCAGCCGAACCCTGACATTTTCAGATGTATCTCTAGATGGGCTGCATATCCCATTGCTCAGCGAAATTCACAGGGCTTTTTGACATTGCATATTCAGGTTTTTCCAGTATTACTTATTCCTACACTGTGTAGTAATGTTCCATGGAGGCGTGACCTGTGTGGCACTAGCCAATTACTAAACAGCATTAAATGCCTGACCAATCAGACCACTGGGTTTTCCCACTGAGCTTTAGTCCCAAGAAAAAGGGACCAATAAAATATGACTTTTGGGATGTGACATCACTGTCCTTACAAGTTCATTGGAGTCCCACAGCTCTAGTCCTGTTCATTTAAAGCACTAACACCCAGCTCTTAATATTTAATATACTAAAATCCCATTCCAGTCACAGGCTGTGGAGTGAGGAACCTTTTCATTGCATATGATGTTATGGCAGAATTTTAATTACCTTTTTGAAACCTGAATGTAGCATATCACAAAGGCACTAGCAAGTTCTTTGAGATATTTCTTTATTTTTGGTTTTGATGTGCGTAACATATGATCATTCTTTTCTGTTCACTTAGTTGGAACTGAGCTTAATAGTTCTAGTAAGTTCTGAATTGTAGGCTGTGGACTGCCAGGTGGCCTATTATGTTATTTTTAGCAAATGAACTCTGCATGAAAGCTGTTTATTCATCCAGGCCATTTTATTGCTCGCACTGTCTGCATCCTCCAATATCCCTTGTGCACTATAGACATGCAAGTTCAGTCTTCTTACTTATTTCAACAGCCCGTGTCATTAAGAACAACCTCCCTCAGAAAGAAAACTGCCTTAATGTTGTCCAAAATAATTTATAGGTTTAATTTAATTAAACTCCAGCAGCAAAATCTTATCCGTTATTTATCAAGGCAGCGTTAAAAACACTTTGGTTCCCTAAACCAACAGACTAATGACATTTGCAGAGTCTTGCAGCAAAACAATGTATGATTTATTGCCTATCACTATCTCCATTGTGGTAAAATCGCTTTTTTTTTTATCTCAGTTTAACGATCCTGTCATTAAATTTCATGAAATTGTCCTGTGGTGGGTTCAGCATTAGACCAACTGCCTTTTTAATGAACAGTAAACAGCCTTTACAGATGAAAATTCATCTAAATTGATTTATATAAAAATAGATACACTGTCGTACCATTTCCTACCGCTTTTATACACAGGCTGAATTTGAAACTTGTATTATTGTTGATCAGTTATAGTGAAATTAAAAATTAACGCTGGTATGAACATTAATTAGTTTTGGAAAATGAAGTCTTCGTATACATTTTTCCAATTTCTCTAAGGTACAAATGTTATTAACTAGTGATTATTTTCGTCTTGCTTGTACTATACGTATTGAAAAGCTAGATATTAACTATTGAGTTAGCACTCATTGCATGCAATGGACATGAAATTTTATTGGCCAGATTCTTATTACTGTTACAACATTGTTCAGTGAACCGTCACTGCATAATGTTTATGAGCAAAATTGGTTATAAACTTTAACTGATTATACAGCCACTTCTCATTCCAGAATGAAATATTAAAAGTATCAACTGGGTTCACAGCTGAAAGTCATAGAACAGGAATGAAGTGCAGGCTGATTTTTTTGATAGGGCTCAGACGAGACTTTACTTCTTATTCTGATGAATCGATGAATCTGTGTGTAATTCATTTGGCTGTCAGCCCAGCTGAACCTTATTTTAATGTGGTGGGACGTAATTATCACCTTTTTTTGCTAGTATGACTTTCATTGCACTTACCCCAATCAGACAAAACCTGTAAATTAATTTTGCAGGTTGAGCTGTAAAGATTCAAATCATCATGCAGTAAAAATGGGTTTCAAGGCTGATTGGGATTGCATGTTCTGCCAATGGACCCGCTGCATTTGCCACAATGATAATAAGATGTTCTATCTTGACGAGAAAAAACAACTTTGTCTTACGTCTTACGTGTTTGATAATGAGACAGATGAAGTCAATGTCTGTCCTCACACAACACTGCCCTCCCCCAGGATGACCACACCCACACCCCCACCGTAAAAGAACATCACACATTTATTAATGCCTGTAACTGGAAGAATGACTACTGGTCACCACAAGATTATTAAATCGGATCATTCCGTGACAAATATTACGTCGTGTTGATATGACAAAATTTTACACTGTTACTAAGAAACATAACCAGTATATTCCATTATCTGGGGAGTTTAACACTGTTTATTGTTACTGAAAGCCTAAAAATATACATTATTTTCCTTTCACTGCATCTCTGGGAACGAGTGCCTTTGTAAAGGTGCACTAACGTTTATTACATATTACGAGCACTAACTTTATTACATGTGGGGTTATTCATTAGCTTTCACGTCCTATATCAGGACACTATCATTTTTGTAATAATATGCTATGTAATAATGTACTGGACCCGGGAGGAAAATTACTTAAATATTTTTTCTGTACGTGAGCCGCAGGTTATTTCACTGAAGTGATTTTACTATACAAAAGCCCCTTCTTATACAAAGGCCCCTTCTGAAGACCTGAACCTATAGTCTTCAGAATTTGAACCTACATCTCTTGGCTATTACAATTTGCGCCTGATTCAAAACTTCACCCAGAATAATGCCACTTCTCCTTAACCTCCCTGGCTACGATAGCGCCGCTCAGCCAAGAACATATAACATTTGTGATATTACAGTCTCTGCGTTTGCTCAGATATTTTTGTGCTGTTTTTGCCATTAAGTTCCTTGATGGTTCTTGCCAAAAAGCTGACACACCAGCTGGAATGCTGCCATTAGACAGCAATCATCTGGCTCCTTCCCCTTACTTTGATTTATGGCATCCTTATCTTTGTTTGTGTTGTTTTATTTGCCTACATGATAGTACTGTCAGACGTAACCTAGATTAACTGTCCGCTCTGCACTCAGCGTATCGCCGCGGTTCCCACAGTCGTCCTCCGTTGTCTAATCATAAAATCGCGCTTTATTCTCCACAATGGGCTCATGCTACCTAAGTCACTCACCTAAAAACACCCGAGAAGCGCGGAGCCCTGTTACAACCAATCATAGCCTTCTGTGTGCTCATAAATGTATATAAATATAAATACGTACCTAAATATAGTGGTGAGGCAGCTTTTAGGTATCGTGCGCCGAAACTGCGGAACGGCCTGCTGGAAGACAGTAGAGAAGCTGAGCTGCATCTTTTTACATTTTAAGTAGTTTAAAATATTTTATTATGTTTCATTTTTATTTTCCTAAATCATTGTGGTATTATTTATTTGTGTTCTTTTATTCCATTTTTTTGCTATATCCATAAAATATGATATTAATTGTTTCCAGCTTTTACGAGCTTATACTGTAATCTTTTTTTCCTTTATATTTTATATATATTAATATTTTATTTATATCTTTTCATTGATCTGTATGTTCATTGCTTCTCTGTCTTTGGTTTTATGTTAATCACACTGATTCTCATACTGTAACAGGGCTTCGGGGACTTTGTAATGCACAGCATCTATGAACAATATGAGCTACAAATCCCTGGTTTGACATGATGGCTGTCAATATTTTAGTCTACGAATAATCAATTATTTGGCATAGATTTGTTTTTTTTATTTACTTATAATGAAATGCAAAGTACTGCAGTATGCATTTTTTCTCATTTTAGTAAGTACTAGCAAGGTATCATATCACATAGAAATGTATGCATATTTAACAAGCAGAAGTTTGTCTTCAAGCAAAACTTGAACCGAAACGAAGATAAAGAATTGTATTAATAATTAAACCAATTTCAATATTTAATTTAAGTAATTAAAGCGCACAATTATATTTTAACTGAGAATATATTATTATGCACATCTGGGGGAGGAAATGCGATTATGCAGCTTTTTCTGTGTTGATTATCATTGGCCAGCATGAACACGGTTTCTTTTGCTCATCAACGTGGTTTAAAAGAAGATGGTGAAGGGCCGATTTTGCGTTAGACTGCGGGCGGAGATAACGTGTTTCCCGGCCACAGATCAGCTGATCAGAGGAGCCTCCTCTGCCGTTAATCGCCTGAAAAGCACGTATGATGCGGCGAGAATGACCAGCTGCAGCTTTCATCCACACTTTTTAATTTCTCTGCAGAGCGATAAAATGGTGTAGAAGCATGAATACAAATGTAACGAAACGGCTTTACAATAAAGACCGTATCTGTCATTTCGCTAACAAAGGATGTACTACACCTATTATGCTGAAAAGACCAAGAAAATAATAAGACTGGCTGATTTTAACATTTTTTTAAATAGAGATGTAAAAACCACTTGCTGTTTTTTTCCAGCTCTGAAAATTACATATATATTGCAAACTCCAGTCTGGCTCTTCCTTGTTTCTCATTGATGAAGGGCTTCCTATCTGCTTCTAGGAGCCTGATACTAACTGTCCTAGCAGTGCATTTCACACCTGCACTTAATGTTTCCCGTTCTTTTTGAAGGTCACCTGACTTCACCCTATGAGTCATGAGAATCGGTCAGATATGTTAACGGTCATCGCTGACATTAGGAAGTCCCTTCTGCCCTATTCCTGGCTGGTTTAAGGTCATTCCCAGTGTCTCCTGTTTCACCTTATTCTTCTGTACTGCTGTCTTAGAAATTTTGAACCTTGTAGCATCCTGCTGTTCAGTGTAGCCTCTGCCTGCTGAACCACAATTAAACCACGATTTAACAATGCAGATTCTTAATAAATATAGAGTGGTCTCTTAATTTTTTCCATGACTGTAAGTACTGGAGTCAGGTTATGAAATATAAGCTTATGTAAAGCGACAACTCATCTTGCCAAACAAATTTAATGCACCTTCTCATTAAATTCTGCCTGATGCAAAACCATCTTCCGTTTTCAATTTTCTTTTTTGCTTAAAAAAATTAATCAACTGACTTCCGAGCAATCCCAATACCCAGAGTTAATTTTGTAGCGTTGAAGTCACCGTGTCAAAAGTCTGACGGGAAGTCCTATAGGGACGATAAAGTGAGTTTAGCATTGGAAGGGCTCGGCATCAACATCCACTGAAGTCTTTATTAGACTGTGCCTAGAAATGAACGTGCCTTTTTAAAAATCTCATCTTGTTGAGCATAGATCTGACTTTGTAGGTATAGTCATGCACAGAGGACTTTGTTATATAACTAGTGTTATAGTATCTTGTTTCAGTTTTTATGAATGGTTGTGTTGATGGATATTGTGTTATCCATCCATCCATCCATCCATCCATCTATCTATCCATCCATCCATCCATCTATCTATCCATCCATCTTCCAATCACTTTCCAGCTCAGAATCTCAGGTGTACATTGTATATTCAAAATGTAAATTTGGTAATATCTTACGTAATTTGAGATTATGTGATTATTAATGCTAAGAAATCCTATTTATTGTGTAGGCTTGCTAACTTTTTCAATTTTAATTTTAATGTGTATGCTTAATATTTCTGCAATATGAAAGTATGAATTTCACCCAGCTGTAATATATAAATATTGCTTTTTCTGGTTGTCATGGTGATGTTGCCAGTTTTTATTAGTCAATCCCAGTATTGCTGCAAAGCTAATACTTCGCACCAGGATTGCTGCTTTTGGGGCAAATATTGATTTCAAAATAAAGCCTCTTAGTTGTGCCTTCTGCAACTCTGTTAGTTGCCTGGTCTCCAGTGGGCTCCCCAGTACAATTCATCTTCACACAAAGCTGCTTTCCTGGTTGCTGTTTCACCCAGGGGTCCAGCAAAGTGCACAGAGATAATGGCTAAAAGGGAGAACGGGGATCACAGCGTATCCGGAACCTGCTGGCTGCCGCACGAGCGTCCATCACCCATTTTCTCATCTTTGGGACCCAAAGCAATATTACCAGTTGGCTTCCGAACTCGATTCATGCTTTATCATAGGCTGCCAGTGGGCAGAGTTGCATGTCTGATTTAAAAACACAGGTAAAAGAGCCAGAGCAGATTTTTTTCTTTTGCTTTCAGGGGTGTGGCTCATTTGCATATGTGTCAAATACCATCAAAAACCAAACAAAACCGTCGTAATCTGCAGGATCAAGTACATCATAAAATTAGGAAGAAAAAAACAAAAAATAATGATATTTATATACAGCCACCGAAATAATGGATGAGTGAGACAAACTGAAGCAAGGTCACATAGTAACTTGACTTATCCAGCTGGGACAGACGGCTCCCTCCCAAACAGTAATCTTTCTTCATTCCCCACCCAGTTTAACTACACAACCACACCATAAACATATAATTCTTCAGGACATCTTTCCGACATCTTTGGCTTTCCAGTAATTACGAGTAATTATAATGGCTGACCTCGCCGTGCAGCTGTCCTCTTAATTGTTTGAATTTCCTAGATTGGATCCCTTGACATGTTTGATTAAAAGTCCTTCTCTGGCCCCCCCAGTGTTTTCACTGAGTGTCCCTCTCCGCAGGCCTGGTTGCCGTGGTGCCAATGTCCCCTTGATTCTGCAACACACCAACCTTCTTTGTCTTTCACCAGACTTGTATTTTGAAGCTGCGCGCATGCATGCGTTTAACAGCAGCACCACACCTTCAGGTTGCTCCTCTGGCATGTTGGCCCCGTGTCTGTATATTTGTACACGACGGAGCACTTAATACAAAAGCGTCTGGGAAGCCGCTTGCAAGATAGGAAGGGTTGTGTCACTTTGATGATTGACTGGGACTGGTTCCAGGCATTTCTTGTTCTTGAAAACAAATTGGGCGACTCAGAAAGGACCCTCAGTTCAGAAAGTGAATTATATGGTGATATATGGTGCTATGGAGTAGAAACACACATTGTTTCATTCGCCTGACATGAGTCTGCTCCGCTCAGTTTAGTAAATGCATTTCTGTGACTCCATCTGCAATCATAACAGTAACCCTGCCATCAAATCATTAAGTCAACTGGGCAGAATCACCGTGCCTCTTTGTTAGCTGTGAGGCCACATTCAGGCACTTCCAGCACGAAGCTCTTGCCTGCGCAGTCTTCATATTATTGTATGATAATGCAATTTAATTTAGCTGATGATCATCAAAATACTTAGACAGGGGTCAGAATATATCAAGTTAATGGATGCATAAATTACAGTAGATTTTATTTAAAAATCAAACAATGACTTGCGCATTATGCATTATTTTAGATTGTTCATCCTTCTGTGTTTTTCTGCCTCGGATGTGGGTTACTAGCATTTGAAATGATGGCTTCAGCTGTCACACTGGTTTAATGGTCCTCTTACTGTGTAATAATAATAATAATAATAATAATATAATAACATGTTTTTGTTCAACTTCAAATTTTCCAAAAGAACCATAATATTAAATGAGAGAAAGGTAGTCCATTTTTATGCGCAACTGCTAATTATACTGCATTGTGGTCACCCTGGTCTTCCCTACAAGAAAAAAAAAAACAAGAAAATTAGCTTCCAGAAATCAAGAATCGACCACAGTTTCACCAGTCCGTTCCCCCTTATCTGCCCTTAGCTTCCTCTCCGTCTCCACTTCCTCAGAGTCTGTCAGAGTATTAAATTAGAGGCAACCCCAGTGCCCCCTGCAGACCATTGTCGGGTCCTGCAATGACCTGCAGCGATGTTGCCAAAGAACTGAGTTCACTTAGAGACTGACAGGTATTGAAAACTAATGTCCAGCTGGCTCAAAGTCAGCGTGGACAAAGTGCCAGTTATTTGCAAAGCTGTCCCCGCTAATCTCTTACATTATTTCCTCCGTCAGTTCAATGCAGTGTTGTGGAGATACTTAAATTAAGCAGCTTTAAGCACTCGTGCTCACTGAGCATGCCTGGTCCAGAGAGAGCTGAGGTATTCTGGGAGTGGTACAGCTTGGCTTTCAGATTGTTTAGGGACTGGATGGTGAGCAGAACCATGACATGGAGAAACGATGGAGTTTCTGGTCAAGTGGGGTTAACAAGCTTAAGTGCGGACAGGCGCAGCGCTGATATATTAGCTAAAACGTAATATGCAGGAGTCTGGATTCTCCTCTTCCATCAAGAAAGCGAATAATTCAAAGGTTCAAAATGGAACTTTTGTTTCCATTAAAGCTGCAGAGCAGCAGGGTTTTCTGAAACAAACAAGCTGAATAAATGAATACCTGATAAACGAAACTGCAGCCTTTCTGTTTGCATTTGCAGAAGCACTGGCTTGTTCTTTAATGCCAGATCCTCACATGTTTTCCTTCCCCATCCCAGAAGGCAGTGTGGCGTTTATTTCTCATGACAGATCTTGACAGCGAGCTTCAGGTCGAAGCCCTTTACTTCTGCTGACTGCTGAGCACTCCAGATGGAGAGAATGTCATCATGAAGCTGGGTCCCAGTAAATCGATATCAGCCAACAGATAAGGCAACTGGGGTCACTGGCTCATTCACCTTGCATTGTTACAGTCTCTGAGTGCTCAGGTCACCATGATCGAGTCCCCACTTATAAAACTTATTAATGGCAGGTTCGTGCAGTTCATCAGAAGTTGGATCTCTAAGGAAGAAACCCGCAGGCAGGTTTGTGCAAAGCAAAAATTCTATTCATACTTTGTGTCATTTTTTTTTTGGTTAGTTGTATAGAGAAGTCAGCTGCTGCCAGTGTCGTGGAGAGTTACTGCAAACTTCGCTCCAGCTTTCCAGCTGCGATTCCACATCGCAGAGAGTCACTCAAAGAGCAATGGTGGCCGTGCCAGCGGCTATTCAACCAAGGGCATTGCAGGCTGATTTTCACGGAGTCCAATGACATACCTTCCATTTCTTGCATGAATGGCTTTGAAGGAAATCATTCTTGCAACCCTCCTTTTCAGAAACCAGAGCAACAGAGAAGACAGGGGCATCGTACAGCACTAACAAACCCCCTTGCCCCAGCGATGGAGGGAGCAGCCTTGGAAAACAAGACGAGGAAACGTCAAGCCTGTTTTCCCAGCAGCGACCTTCAGAGATCTGTGACTTTCACTGCTGTTCCTTCATTTGGAATGAACGAGCGAAATAATTATTATTGCAGATATCCAGACCCCAGCAGGGATGCTGCAGTTTGGCTTCTGTTTCCCTTAGTAAACCATTCTCTCCATGGTCTGATTATTATCCTTCTGACACAGAGAAAATATTCCTGGGTCATAGGTAGGTATCATAGATGCCAGTCCTGTCCAATCGTAATCATGCTATACAATGTCTTTACTGTCATGTTCAAATTATTGACAAAAACTTAACATTCTAACCAGTAATTCAATGGCCCATGTATAAGTTCAGCCCCAATCTTAATTCTTCTTTCCTCATTATTGTTCATTTTGTGGGGCTTTTTTATCTGAATTTAAAGAGTCAACGATTAAAAACCCTGCATGGAAACCAAGCCAGTGTTTGGTACAATTGTTTGCAGTTGAGTCAATCTCACGCTGACTCCTGAAGCAAATCCCATTTCAGCGTGTAATCCCATAACTTCCCAGCCCGTGTCTTATTGCTCACATTTATCTTCTTGTCAATGAGCAGCAGTTACCAGTTTTCAATATGTTGAGCTGGAATTAGCTTCACAAGTATTTTAGGGCACTGCAAAGCTAGAGCAGACCTTCCTTGCGTGTTTATAAAACCCTAAATGGTCCAAGTGTGCACACACAGATTTCAGACATCATACAGAAGCTGTCCTTTACTTAGTGTTTTTAACTGACATGTCAAGCTTTTCTGGAGTTCTCAATAATAATATATAATTTCAGTATAAATCTCATGTCTGACCCAAAACCTATTTCCTGTCTTTAATGGGTCTGGTTGGAAAGGGTATGCCTATTTTCAGAGGTAATAACGGAATCATTACTAAGGAAAACAGGTCTTTACCTGCACTTCTGAAAATTTACTGGAGGCTTTTATTTTTTTTCCTTTTTTAAACTGTCAGTCACACAGTCCAGTAATACCATCCACTCCATGCAACTGCCCTATACAAATATTACTGAACCTCCGGGAGGGAGAAAATTGCGCTCGAGATGCCGATTCCCTGTAATGAAAGAGCCCTCTGCTGGTGACATGTGGTATTGCTACTTTTTTTCTGAGATTCACTCCGCATGTTAAAGAACCGCTTGCCCTTGCAGTGAATGAAATAAGAAGCTTTCAGTTGTTTGAACAACAATTTATTCTCACCCAATGGACATGGCACTGTAAAAACATAAAGTTTACCTCCATGTTGAAATTCAGGGTCCATAACCATGCAGTGATCTATCTAAGAGTGTGAATCGTAACATACAACCCTGTAGAGAAGGGACGGTGGTCAGGGTTAATGATGGACGACACTGTATCTGCCCAGAAAAAAATTATGTTTGTTTTTTTCAGTTCAACGGAAAAAAAATTTTTTTTGTTATATATCTTACAAAACAAACATCTTAAATTATTCGTATACAAAGCAGAAAAACTGCAATACTGTACATCCCATTTCGTATTTTCCCTTCTTCGGCTACTAACATTTATCATGGTAGGTTTGTATGGTTGCACCACTTAACTATAAATTTGATCCGCTATCAGCTGTATTGTTAATAGATACTGTGATACAAATAAGGATTCGGCTCAGCGTTCCGAGATGATCCGCAATGACAATAACTGCAGTACCGCCGAGAAAGCGAAATGTATTTAAGTGTACCTGACTGTCAAAATGCGTGGATGTAATGTTGAAAAGTTTCCCGTTTATCAGATTCATAAACATTTATATTTTACTTCATCACGATTAACAGGGTTATCTTACATAGCAGTTAAAACAGTGGGTGTGAAAACTAGGAAGCGAAAATCGATTGCATCTTCATACAGTGTTTTTTTTTCTTGCCATCGGTGCCATGCTGAGAGTTTGATGGTCGAATCGCTGTAGTCATATGCATGTTTGACATGGATTTATGATAATTTATTAAAATCGTGTTTTTAGCCTGCGTTTTTAATTAAAAACAAACATTTATTAGCATAAGAATAATAGAATTAGTTGAAATTACACAAGAATACATTGATCCGGAATGATTTGTCAGGGAAAAAATGTAGTCGGAAAGAGCATTCATAGATACCACCGGGGCTCAAGGTTTGGTTCAGGGTTTCACTTTGAATAAATACTTTAATGGGACACGCACAGCCACCTTCTCTCAATGGGATCGCGTTTATACTTGATGAAATTTCTGCAGGGCGGCCATGTCGTGCAACTGCTAATACACATCCATGTCTCGACCTGCAAGAGTAACTTACCGCTCTTCAGCCAAAACTATTATTTGCTTGGTTGTATTACGTAACAAATGTGGTCACGTCCCAGAATTCCATTTAATGAAACGCAATATCTAAATAAATGGCTATTTATAGTATCCACGGCTGTACTGGAAAACGATCATTGACATAAAGAATACACAGTACCAGTCAAAAGTTTGGGCAGGTTAAGCCGTCCACAATGGACAGTGATAGTGTCGCATCACATGACCTGGCCACCTGACCTGAACACAGTAGAGATGGTTTGGGAGGAGTTTGACCAGAGAATGAAGGAAAAGTGGCAAATGAGAGCTCATATGTGGGGGCTCCTTCAGGACAACTGGAAAAGCTTCTCAGGAGGCCGCCTCATGGAACTGGTGTAGAGGAGACGGCGGAGTCAGCCAGTCCCTGGAGTGATACGGGTTAAGGGCCTTGCTCAAGGGTCCAACGGTAGGATCACTCTGCCAAATATGGGATTTAAACCAACAACCTTCTGAGTCCCAGCCCATAGAGCTGCCCAACCCCCCACATTTTTTTTTTGACATCTTTATAGTTATTGTAAAATGTAGAGAAGAGTACAAACAAAACCTTTTTATGGGTACGTGTGTCCAGTATACATATATGGGTACTGTATACATATATCTTCATCTATCCTTCCACCATTTGTTCAGGGCAGGGAATGCCTGGATTACATCCCAGTCAACAAGGTAGAGGAAACCATAGATGGGAAGCATCTTCTTACACATGTATATATGACCATTTATTTCTGCTGAAATTTTCTCTCCAGCAAGGCAATCAGTGACAGCAAAACCTGAGTAAAAAAGCAAAAAAAATCCAAAAAGGTCATGTTACTGAGCCAAGCATCAGGTAAGAGGTTAATTTAATCAAGTTGAATAGCACATAATAGCTGTTCCTGTGTCAGAGAAAGGATACAACAGACAAGACATATTATAATGTTGCTTGTGTGCCATCACCTTGTTGCCAGGCTGCCTTTGTTGTACACCTAATGACTTTTTAAAAATAGTTTTAACCATTCCTGAAAGCATTGAAGTTGAAGTGTCACATCCCATATTTCACTGTCATATGATTGATGTACCTCCACATTAATTACTGTTTCCATTTCAATCTAATTATGCATATTAATCTGAAGCACTGAGGTTTAATTATTTTCCAGGCTCCTCATAACAGCCGTAACAGAGACCCTGCGACGTGGCTGACCGCTCTCTCTCCTTCTCCCGTGTCTTTGACATTTTTCATTCTGGCCTCCATCTTATCCTCTGATCCTTCACCCTGTTTACATTCACATTTATTTATCAGACAGTTTTGTCCAAAGCGAGGATTGGAGCAACGACACCCAGCACCTTCACAACATCTTCCAAACGAAGCAAGAGTTCATTAGACTGCTATTCAAATCAGCAATAACCCGCTTTCCTAACTGACCGAAAAGGTGTGTCTACTGAGCTGTAACATCATGCAAATACCACTAAGGTCAAATCTGAGTTATATATATTTATTTAAGAATTAAATAACACCAATGCACACATCACCCGTTATATAAAATCAAGAAAAGAGCTCTTATTAACTTGGATTTTACCTGTAATTGTTAATAGAACAGGAGTTGGGTAATTTAAAAATCTGAATAACACTCAGATATGAACAGAACACTTAATGACGAAGCAGTAGTCAAACTGTTCTTTGATTAGTGCTGACAAGCCCCATAAATAAAAGAAACCATTAGGTGTAATTAAAGGACATCAATTAGGTTACAGCTGTTCACCTGAGCTGGAATTTTCCAAACCTTCCAAAAGGCGTCTCGTTTAATGCCGAGCATGTTCCACTCATTATTACAGTACGTCAATATTAATCATCATTAAGGCAAGAACACGACGTCTTTCGGGTAGTTTATTTACGTATTTATCAGCTTCATTCCCCAAAGAATGTTGCCACCCTTTAACACACCAAGGACTGTTATTAATTGCAGAGATACAGAGTGAATGTCCTGGAAGGCAGCATGACATGACGCATCCGTAACACTCCGGTGCCTGAGCACCATCCATTGTTATTGTATGTTTGTGTACACTCCAGGGAGCTGCAGAGCATATCTGTCATGGAGCTCTCCTGCACTGCAAGACATGCAGTGTAATCCATCATATGACTGAGAAGACTGCCACATAGACTGGATCAATGAGCTGCTTGCTGCGTCTGTGGAGCTCGTGTTTCTGATATTCTCCGCCTTTCGTTCTCAGTACAGCCGTTCATTACCACTGGCAATTGCCTAATAAAGCTAATTGCCTCTTTAGATTGAAGATGATATTTTAGGAATGTATCAGTTCACAATAAACTCCCTCGGGAGGCCTAAAGCCTTAAAGACTCACTCCTTAAAGACTCACTCCTTAAAGACTCGCTTTGTCGACTTCTTAACAAAGGGGGAAGGAGTGTTCTGCTCATCTGTCACAGTGCTTTGTTAAGTTAAAAAGTTGCATAGTTGGAGCAGATATCAGACTGTTTCTTGGATCTAGTCCAAATTAGTAGAATTCCTAATTGCTCTGATTGCTACTCTAGACGCGGCCTCAGAGGTTTATGAGGAAGGCATCATAAAACAGGTCTTCTCTGCGATTTGCTCCTAAGAGGAGGGCAGTGAATGAAAGGGGTGATTATCTTAGCGTTGGATTGAGCAGCCATGTGAGCTGGATTGGGTTGGCAATGCTTCCGCTTGTACAGGAATCCATGACGGGTGTTGGATCGAGTACCGGCACCATGCAGCCCATCTGTGCCCCCCCAATGGGCCAGACAAGTCCTGTTTCGCTCCGGACCGCCACGCAGATCCGTCTCCCTGCTGTTTCAGAGGGATGAACAGCACAAAGGCCAGCCGCTTGTCCCGTCAGATTTTCTTCATCCACCCGCAATAACATTCTGCAGGAATAAATCTACCTTTGTCACACCTTTGTCACACATCACAATGCCACCCATTCCTCTCTCCCCTGGCAGCTTCAGCCCGGTGAGCGTGCGATGCCATCCGAATGGACCAGCGCTCTATGCGTCGGCCGTGTGCCACATTCCGCTCAGGGTGTCACCATCCATGTTTCTCCTCGAGGGCCGTCACCGGCTGTCCTCGGGACCCGCCGCGAAGCCATTGTCACCAGACCGAAGCACCTTGGCTGACTTTCGAGGGACACAAAAGAGAGAGTGACAAAGTACATTTTCCCCCAAGTACCAGTGACTCTCAATCAGGTGTCATTTGCGTATCTGTCACACAAATATGTCACCTCAGACAGTGGCCAGCAGTGAGGTGTTTATTTTCAGAATTCAGCCCAGCTCGCACAGAACGTGTACATTTGCATAAAATTTACATCCATTTACATCAACTTTACCATTATTTACATCTATTTATTCTTTTGTATACCGTCTCATAACAACGTCAACCGCTCATTTCAGTCCCTTATGTTTATTTGGGGCTCAATTAGCGCAATTTGGTTTTTTTTATCAGGCTTCCACCATATTTTATTTTTTATTTTTGGCTCATCAGGAGTTCTGGTTATCTACCTGACAATCTGACATGACTTTCCGGCTCCGTCTTCTGCTCCCTGGAGCAGCTAGATGGTTGCCTGGCAACAGAGAATGTCGGAAAGCATTTGCAGAAGGAAATTAAGGTGAGACAAAAAAAATTCCGACGGTGTTATCATTCTGCTACCAACAGGGTCTCGTTTATGGTGTGAAACGGGGGGGTGGGGGGGGGGGGGTGACATCTAAAAGGGGTTCCAGGAGTGGTGCCTTTTTGCTCATCCCTCGAATGCATATGTGGAGGGGGAGGCGTTTAAATAATGAAGGTGTGTAATGTGCATTTGGGGTATGAAAGAGTAAAGTAAAGAACACGTTCTGGAATATCAATCGTAGCTCTGGGTTGTACATGAAAACAAGTCACTGTGAAAATGGCTGCCATTAAGTCCATAACTTACACAGGTCTAGTGGAGCAACTGTATCTTGTTAGATTGGATTCCTACGTGAAATATGTCACTCTGCATAAATATAACAGCACTTACTTTACCAATAAGACGAAGAACATGAATTATACCGAAATACAAGCTGCAGCTGCCGCTGAATTGAGCGATGCTGTGGTGAAATGTAAACGCAATTACAAATATATCGCCTGCACTCCGTCAGCCACAAGAAGTCATGCGGAAAGAAATAGGGCCACAAACTTTTTTTGTGTAATGGAGTTTGTGTCCAAAACACATTAGCCTGCGGCTAACATATAAGCGACAAATAATCAATGACCTAATTAGGGAGCCATAATGTGAATATAAGGCAGTTACAGAAGAGGAACTGACCACATTTCTGTCTTTTCTTGCATAAAAGGGATAAGAAGTTATTAATTTTAAATGAAATGATCATTATATTGTCAAAAGGGAGCTTCCTTTCATTCTATTATTTCATTGCACTGGTAATGTTATGGAAATCTGTCCTCTAAATGAATGACACAGCGTGGAATAGGGTCCTGTCCTGTGTTTGTATGAATGACAGGTGGCTGAGGGGGCTATATACCCCAAAGGGCAGGACACATATACCAGTAAATTAATATAAACAGTTAAGGTTCCCTATGACCACGAGATACACTGTATATCACTGTGGTCACATCTGATTATCCTCAACCATTTTCATCTGTTCTAATGTAAGAATGCACTACTTTGAATATTTTCAAAAAAAATGTGCCCTTAGCATTTCTCACATGGTTTTGTTTCTCAGTCACATGATGAAACAGCTTGGCACTGAAAATGAATGTGAAACCATTAAAGGTCATTAAAGAGGATTCATGAATCTGTAATTCACATTTACATAATACCACGTAACCTTACTTTCTCTGACCTTCCAACCATCCAGACATTTTTCTTCATGTTTGACATGATTCATGTCAGAAATGAAGCCTAAAAAATAATAAATAACTTCAAATA
The DNA here is from genome assembly GCA_026784285.1 of Stomatorhinus walkeri. Taxonomy (NCBI): domain Eukaryota; kingdom Metazoa; phylum Chordata; class Actinopteri; order Osteoglossiformes; family Mormyridae; genus Stomatorhinus; species Stomatorhinus walkeri. The sequence goes on from JAODUD010000036.1 coordinate 324,208, forward strand.
TTTAAATGTGCACACTGGCCACAAGTACGTCTCTTCTAGCATTTTGCAATTTCACAGTGGAATAGTCTGCAATGGGTCAGACAGAAGGGCTGAAATCAAATTGTCCTCTACTGGTTACATTTAGCACTTTCAATTAATGCAAACTAAAAATGCTACCAGCATGCGTCCTTGGAGATATTTGTATTTTCTTATTCTTGCCCCTGCATTGCCATTTTCGAAGACTTTGATTGTCACCGAAAAACTAATTAAGATATTTCCAACGTACATCTAACTGTCGCTGACTCACCAAGGTCCATGATGTAATTTACAGGCAGTCAGTCGGGATTCATCCGAAACTTTGTGTGCAAACGCTGAAAGGATTCAAGCCATCACAAATGCCATGGGGCATCAGTTTCTATGTATGAAAACATACACAATGTCACAAAACTGGAGAACTTGCCGACACGGGGAATGAGTGTAAACACTTCAGGTTATATTGGAAATTCTACTGGGTAAACAAATATAGAAATAAACACACAGCAAACAAAGACCAGTATGACACAACTGTGCTGAAAGAACTATCACAGTCTGCTCAGAATCACACAAAAAATGTCAAACTTTGCAAAGAAACTCAACAAATATTGTCTGGAGTCAGGTGAGCTCAGTCCCCTGGGGAGTCAGAATTAAGTCGAGCTGATGATCGGGTAGATGTGGATTTGATATTACACCC
>JAODUD010000036.1:333231-344965 GCA_026784285.1 Stomatorhinus walkeri
AGGTTGTCATACTTAGCGTTAGCATTTTTCCCTTTGAAATGAATGAGCGGTCCCCATAAGGATATGTTTACCCTACACGTGTGTGTGTGCGTGTGTGTGTGTAGTGGACCGAATTAAACTAGGAAGCAAATTAAATTTCTAGAAGGAAATGGACACAGCACAGTTAACCTGACTGGACTAAATCCCAACATACTTTGTAATTCACACTAGTACACCTGGCATGAACAAGCGCATGTCACCGACAGAGCCCAGAAGCCCACGGTGAATGCGGTGATTTTTAATGACATTTCGATTGCATTTGGCCACGTGGGATGGCGATTAGCTTTTTTCTTATATATATACTTATATTTATAAGCGTACAATTAAAATCGATGAATACGACCACCCCTAACCCCCCTACCCTACATACACAAACACACACACTTCCTTGGTGGAAACTAACTACACAACTCATGTGGTTTCCTATATAAAATGTCAGCTCGCCGTCTGGACACAAACGGACTACTTTACATTATTCTGCTCATATGTTTCTCCATGGTCATAAGCTTAGCTCGTGTGTGGTTCTACCTCTCACGTGATAGAAGGCGGGGTCACGTGACCGGCCTCCCCAAGCGGCTGCACTTCCGGGTTCCCGGAAAGCTGCTGAACTGGGAGGCTTGGAGATGTGCTGGCTGTGGGTGACCGTCTTACTGGCTGCTGTAGTAGCCCAGTTAGAGGCTGTCCGTGAGTATATTGATGCATAAAGTTACACAGATAGAAGTCGGTTGTCTCTTTGTCCGGGACAAAATGTGACGGCTCCGGATTTGTTTGAAATTTGTTTGAAGCGGGAACTACTTTGAAACAGTCGGAAACTTCTACCAAAATACCTATTGCAGCTGTTGTCAAGTACTTGAATGCATGTGTTTGGCTCCACAAATTGTATTTCTACAAACTCCGGTGTGTTTTGTTGTGTTTTTTTTTTCGTTGTGTTACGAAAATTTTATATATAATCAGTTTAAGCTAGTACACTGTATTTTCTTTTTACGTCAAGGGGGGGGGGGGGTGTTGTAATTTGCTCATAGAAGTTGTTTACTACCCGTTTCAGGAGAGGAGTTGCGCTTTGCCTCCTATTATGGCGATCACATGGTTCTCCAGCAAGCTCCAGAAAGTGCTGTGCTGTGGGGATATGGGGCCAGTGGTTCAAAAGTCGTCGTTACTGTGACAAACGGAACAAGTAACCAAACGAAAACTACCTATGTGAAAAACGGTGAGTCTGCAGCTTAACACCGGACCTGGAAACTGCAGAGTACCTCTTACCACCAGCTTCTAGAAGTAGACCACTTATTCCAGCGTTACCCAAACCAGTCTCAGGGCACACTGGACGGATCCTCATTTTTGTTTCAACCCACTCCCCAGCACAGTTGTAAGCTGTAAGGTATTTAGAACTCCTGATTGCTTGGGTCAGGCGTTCTGGGAAATGGGATAAAACAAAAATGTAGATGTGTCCAGTGTGCCCTGAGACTGGTTTGGGAAACATGGACTTATTCTACATAATCAATATATGGGAAATGCGCGTATTCTATTTGATCACTCTGCTTTTTAGACATCAACTTACAAAAGTGTAGTTGATGCAGTTCTGGGCGCTCCACAGATATTTGGACTGTGACTCTTGAGCCCGTGAAGGCGGGGGGTCCCTACAATTTGGCCGCCACACAGATCAGCAATTCCTCCATGACTGTTAAACTGACGGACGTGCTTTTCGGCGACGTGTGGCTCTGTGGGGGGCAGAGCAACATGGCTTTTACGGTCTCTCAGGTGACTGTACTGCCTGTCATCTTCGGTGTGCACTTTCTGCCCTGTGCCTGCAGTTAAGTTACTCTGTTTTGTGATCAGGGTGTAATGCAGACTGTGCTCTTACCAGGTGATCAACGCGAGCCAGGAGCTGGCCCAGGCTGTGAAATACTCTCACGTTCGTATTTTCACGGCCGCACTGGAGAAAAGTAAGGTGGAGCTGTTAGACCTGCCTAGAGTTGATCTTCCATGGGCCGTACCTACTCCAGGTGAAATAGTCGACTTGTATTTTCTCTCTTTTTGTCGTGTTTATGGAAGGGGTGTGTGGCTTGGGGGTTGGTTGTGTCCATGATCTTGGGTTGAAATGCAGAGGACACATTTTATCATTATGCATTGTGTGCTGCAGTGTGTCAACAATGACAATTAATCACTTTCACTTACCCAGTAATTTCTACAGGCTGTCGTATTGGGCAGTGCTCTCACACACACATGTTCTTGCTTATAGGTGAACATTCACATTAAGCATGTTTGCTGTGTTATCCCTCTTTAACTCCCTTTGGCTTTTTTTATAATTTTCATGGCTCTTTGGCTGAGATTTTTAGTAAAATCAAACCAGAAAGTTTTTTAGATGTTTAAAATTAGTTTTAAAATATCTTTAGATTGTTTGTAATATTGCCTAACTATTTAAGACTTTAACCTTTTTATTTGTTCAGTCTGTTTTCTGTCCATTGAATATAGCCCTGGTTTTTTTTTCAGTTTACGAGAACCCAGTGAGATTTTGATTAGTTATTGGAAATTTACTAGCGGTCGAATCGTCCAGTGCGCCCATGTATTTTTTGATTGCTGCATATTCTGGGGTGATTTTAGCAGAAGTTTTGAAATAGCAAAGCTAACACACCTTGACAGGCATAATAGCATAGCTTTGCATCAACATGAAGATCATGTAAACATCACTTTCATTGGCTGCGTAAGACTTTTGCACAGTACTATATATAAAATTGTAGCCTGTTACTTTTAAAATGCATGTTTGCCGCAGAACTGTGGTCCACCTGTGCCGTATTAATTTTCCACCCACGCCCATCAGATCTAACAATTTTTCTTCTGCTGTTAATTTCATTTGGAAGCATAAGTCTCATCAAATTGTATGCCTTATGCTACTTTTTAGCCAAACAGTTGAGCAGATAATATCTTTCAGCATTTTGAGTCAGCTTATTAACTATAGATTATTTGCCACCGCCAGTTAAATTATGGTAAATGATTTGGAATAACACTACTCAGATGAAACTGACTTTTACAGTCTAGTGGGTGCTGTGTTGATGGCGGTAGTTGTTGTTTTCAAAGTACTTTAAATGGATTCACTTATGGAGTTTTTCTGTAAGATATCACAGAGCCCCTAAAGGGACATGGCTGATTTATATATATATGGGCACCAGATACAGTAAAAAAAAAATGTAATCACCTACGTCCACTTAAGGGGCTCCGTGAGACATAGACAGTGTATGTTTGAAAAGCTGTACATATGAGCCATTCAACAAAGAAATAAAATGTTACAATTAACTTCCTATTAAATGCAGATGAGTTTGCCGTTAATGTGATAAAGGCCCGTGGTGTGGGGTGGGGGGGGGGCAGATTCCCTGATACGGAGTAGCTTCTCTTTTTGAGTCGCATGCTTTATAACCTGCCGGCTGCTTCTGGCGCCTTCGCTAGCAGGATCGTAACGCTAACAGCCCAGCCTGCACCCTACGCCAACGCAAAGCCACACTGACGGTCATTGTTGTCACAGCTGATAGCTGAAGCTGTCTACCACGCGCCACCTTTAATACGCTTGAAGAACAGGTTTTTCCGCATTTTTCTCCTTTTCACAAACGTCATGTACTAAATATTTTGACATGTTCACTAGTGAGATGAGCCTTCTAGTCTATGCAAATAGGCATAAGGGATTTTTTTTTTACTGATTTCTGCATACAGTTATTCTGATGCTTAACCGTATATCTTATCTGCTGTGATATTTCTGTCTTCCTGAATTAAACATCGTTCCTTTTGAAAGTCATGTTATTGTTTATGATCTTCCTTTACTCCCATTTTGAGTGACACCGATCATGTTGCCATTTAAGTAACATTTCATGTTTCTTCTGGGTTTAAGAGTCGGCATAAGAAAACAAATCAGTTCATGGGGGTGAGAGATCCGTGCCTTTTTTAATCTTAAAAATTCCTCTTCATTCTGCCGAATCTGTTAATGCACAATGAGTAGAAACACTGAGAGAAAATATTTGCCAAAAATGTCACCTTCACTCACTCTAGCAACAGGCTTCAAAACCAACTTCAAAAAGGTGTGACCAGCTTTGGTCACTTTATATCTAATGGAAATTTATTATTATATAACTCCTCTTTTGTTGTCTGTACTTTTGTCTTAAAGGTCATAGAAATGATGAACTGATACTGGCTGTAACATGCCCAGTGTTGGATATGAAGTCCCCCTTCGGGTTCACAAGGGCCGCAAGAACCCCTGCAAATGTGAAAATTCACGAGTATTACTTGGGGCTGTTATTCAGAATTCAGTATTATCAGCACTGAAAAGTTTGAAAATTACGGCGAGCAATGTGAGATCCCACGGCGACAGACCGCTAACAGGCTGCTTGCCAAGACAATGATGCGTGGTGTACCCAGGCAGAGAGAAGAAAGACTCTTCAGTTCCTCTTTCTTTTCTTTTTGACAAAAATAATGTTTAACATTAAAGATATAGTATGTGCTTATACTAACAAATATTAAATAACACTAATGTTTATAAATTATATGATCCAAATCATTTTCAGTATTTATATATTTTTGGCTTGTGCATTGTCTATTTCTGTCTAAAAATATCTAAATATCTAAAAATATTCCTGTTTAATTGTTCACGGCCAACTGTGCACACGTCCTGCTGTGTCTCCAGGCCCGATTCCTTCACTCCCTTCTCATGACGTCTGTCTGTTGGGCAGAGCTGCTGGGCCATGGCAACTTCACCTACTTCTCGGCGGTCTGCTGGCTCTTCGGCCGTGACCTGCACCGGAGCCTGGGCTACCCCGTGGGGCTTGTGGAGTCCTGCTGGGGGGGGACGCCGGTGGAGGCCTGGTCGTCCACCAGGGCGCTTAAGAAGTGCAGCCTGGCAGGGACGACAGACAGGTGAGAGTGAGGACTCTGCGGCGAAGAGCCTCTGCCTGCCTGCCAGTGGTTTCCATTCAACTCTGGAACAACACAACCTTTCTTTATATAGACTAAAGTGCAGAATAATTTAGTTCTGAGGAATATGTTATTTTTAACTGCAAAACCTAAATGTAGCTTGAAAGACTATATTAACATCTATAGTTATATGGTTCTATTTGTGTCTGATTATTTTTACCTGAAGAATGCAGTCCTTGTGACCATTTTGTGGGATGGGGGGGGGGGTTGAATCATCATATACGTCCAGGGTCATTAATTATGTGACGGGCTTGACCCTAACCTGCCCACCATTGGTTCCCTCGGCAGGATGCCTTTAGTTGAGCAGGTGTGGGATAACACTGTACTGTGGAACGCCATGATCCACCCACTACTCAACATGACCGTGAAGGGAGCAGTATGGTATCAAGGTGAGAACATCCTGTGAGGAGCATCCATCCCCTTAGGCTTCTTCTCCAGGCATTAATCCCAGTTAACAGGAAGTGTCTTGTTCACCGATAGGTGAGGACAACACGAACTATCACCGGGACCAGTATAACTGCAGTTTCCCTGCCATGATCGATGACTGGAGGATGGCTTTTCACGAGGGGTCGGGGGGCCAGACAGCCTTAGACTTCCCTTTCGGATTTGTACAGGTGCTCCGTTTATGCATCCTGAACAGGTGCTCCGTTTATGCATCCCGACTTGGGGGCGGAGTTGGCCTGATGGTTAGGGAAGCGTTCCTGTGATCGAACGGTTTCAGGTTCGAGTCCTCGACCACCAAGGTACCCTGAGCAAGCTATCAAATTTAGCTAGTCTCCAAATAAGGCCTCCACTACTTTCCTGGGGTCTGGGGTTCGAAACGCTGCCGAGGAACGCTGCTGTGAGGTCTGTAAATGGACTGCATTTATATAGCGCTTTATAATGATGCCTCACATTCACACTCACTTTCCGGTACCAGAGGCTACCATGCAAGGTGCCAACCTGCATACCGGGAGCAATTGGGGGTTCAGTCTTGCTCAAGGACACTTTGATGGGGTCAGGAGGAAGCAGGGCTCGAACCTGCAACCCTACAGTTGCCGAACGATAGCCCTACCTCCTGCGCCACCATCTTCCCTTCAGCCTCTTCTTGCCTGTAGGTATCCCCTTATCTATGTGGCTATTTCCTCCTGATTGTCCACAGATCTGCACTGACCAGAAGCATTCTGAAAAGGAGGAATTTCCAGAACTGCGCTGGCACCAGACGGCTGATTACGGCTTTGCGCCCAATCCCCGTATGAAGAGGACCTTTATGGCGGTCTCTCTGGACCTGCCTGATGAAGAGTCACCATGGGGCGGGTAAGAATGTAAGGCGTAGTAAAAAGTAACTTCACTAGTTCATATGGAACACGCACATCTGGTAAGCTGTAAATGAATATATAATGAACAGATATTCAAAGCAATCTGTGTATTCAAGCAGCTGCTTCCGGAATGTGCACTATAGGTCATCTGTAAATCCTGATTTAAGAAATCCCCTGTTGCATTTGTGTCATTGGGAAATTTCAGGTGCATTTTGAAAGGTGGTTCCTTTTTGTATTATGTTAGTTCCTCCTGCTGTTTATCAGTTTAAGTCTTTAATGCCATGAAAAAAGACATTGGCCAGTTGCGTACTGAGAACTGAGTTGGAAAGCACACACCAGGAGTCAAGCAGCAAGAATGCTCATTTTTTCGGATTAGAAAATAAGTGTGTATTGAGGTAACTTCCTGCAGTGCCACAGTTGAGGTACAACTGCCTTAATTATTAATTATTAAACTAATTCAGAATGTGCTCTTACATGGCTACATTTTCAGATTTAAGTCCTGTTTGATTTTTATGTATATTGTTTTTTTTTTTAATGTACTCTACCAGTCAAAAGTTTTTGGCCACACTGAGATTTTCTACATTTGCATGTTACTCACTTAACATTTACTAAAAATATACTCAGTATTCTTTGCTAACAAATACATTTGCAGTTTGTTCACCATTTGAGTACCTTTTATTAGTAAGAAAATGTCACATCTTTGATTCATCAAAGTAACCTCCTCTAGCAGAGTAAATCCGAGGCAGTCTTTCTACAAGGGACATTAAATACTGCTCTGTTACATGGGATGAAATAGTCATTTAGTGCATCTAAAGTTAAAGGTCAGGCTAGCATTTTAATCTTGCCTAACAAGAATAGAAAAAATCTGCAGTTTATGAAATAAATAGGAAAGTGGTAAAAACTTGTGGTGTACAAAACCTTTTGACTGGTAGTGTATGTGCAATTGGATGTGTGATATCATGTCCTGATTTCCACTCGTGTCCCTACTGCAGCATCCACCCACGCTACAAACAGGATGTGGCCCTAAGGTTAACACTGGGGGCCCGAGCCGTGGCCTACGGACAGTCGGGCGTGTCTTTCCAAGGACCCTTCCCAGAAAAGTGCATCTTGTACAACAATCAGCTGAACGTCACCTTTGATAAGGCGATATTTTTCAATAAGTCCGTGAATCAAGCCCTGTTCGAAGTGAGTCTGCATTACCTTAATGTGAAAGGAGTCGATTCAGGGTAAAGTGTTGGTTTTTGACACTCGTTCTTCACGGTCTGTTAAGGTCTGCTTCACTGAGGGCCAGGAGTCCTGCAAGCCGTCCACAAACTGGACGTCGGCCCCTGTCACCCACTGGGACCATAACTCTGTCCTGCTAAAGGTGGGAGGATACGTCGGTTCTGTGGCAGCTCTCCGTTATGCATGGAGGGACTGGCCCTGCGATCTGAAGAGCTGCCCGGTCTACAGCGCCGACAGAATTCTGCCGGCTCCCCCCTTCATCCTTAATCGATGGCCGCAGTGGGAATGGGGGGAGAGCGGCTCCGTCAAATGGCTGCTAACGTCTCGAGATGACTAGTAATGATGTTCAGGAGAATGATTTTGATCCAAAGAATATCGCTTGTGTTTATGAAGGACGACCAGCAAGTGAAATTGCACTCCCTTTTTCCCAACGGAAACGGGAGGGCAGGGGTTTCATCTTGAGCCAGAGAAGACGGAAATGTCTTCAGGAATCATATCTTTATTGTGAATGTTTCCATGATTCTTTATATATGGCCTTTCTTTACTGTTACTTGGTAAATGCGGTGGGTGACATGACACTTAATGACACTGGAAAGGTGTGGAGAACAGAACTTTACCCCCTTTAAACCTCTGTGTGTTAAGGTAAAAGAAATTTGAGCTTTTGGAAAATAGTATCCGATTTTTGGGGGGAGGTGGAGCGACCGTTGTTTTTCAGAGCTGCGTAGTGGATAACTACATGCTTTGAGAGGCATCAGTATAGTTCTTAAGGTTAGAATAGTTATATCATTATGATGGGGCAGTTGCACTGGATTATTTCTTTCCACAGCATATTCTGTAAACCAAACTACTTCACTAGATGCAGTAAATATTTTGGTCTGTAGATGGCAGTGCAGTCTTACTTAAGTGAAAAGAAGCCCTACTGTATTGTAGTTATATTAAAAGGTAATTAGGATTAGGGTTGCTATTTAGGATAAAGCTAATGTTTGGGTTGGAATTGCCTAAAGAGTTGAAGTCGGGGTTAAGGCTGCCGTATGGGCACTTTTTTCACAAATGCAACTAATCATTATAGCTTGGCAATAAACATTTTGGTTTCAGAAACTCAAAATTCCTCAAATTCAAGACCAACACCACAAAGTGTTTTGCATAGTTTATTAACATCCGACATTACCTGATTAACAGCAGCAGAATGTACAGAGGGGTATGTCCTCATTTGCCTACGCTTTGTGTGAAACCTCAATGTAATGCAAGGCTTTTGATGTGATGGTACATGGTGGGGTTTAATTTAAAGTTTTTGAAAGCAGCAACTGATTGACTCATCAATTGGAAGCTATGTACTGAAATTACCCAAGATGACTAAGAATCAATATTAAAATCTTCAAGGTACTGATTTAAAGTAAGAAATATGGAATTCATTGCATGGTACCTGCAGCTATCTTAGAGAATCACCAAGTTCATTTTTTCCAGGTATGTTTTACTGGTGTCACCACTCTCAGCGGCAGGGTCCCCTCCACCCATTCGCTGGGAGATTCCATCATTCGTTTCCACAACTTTGATTCATCAGCACTTGAGTCCATCCAGTCCACCACACTCCCGTAGCTTTTACCTGAATTGGCAGAGAAAGATATTTTTATTCAACAGAGATCTACCTGTGTATAGCACCACTGCAGAGTACCATACAACACTCTAGTTTCCTCTCTCAGTCCAAAGACAAGCATGTGTGGTATATGAATGTGTGCCCGTAATGGACTGAGATTCCGCTCAGAGTGAACCCTCGCCTTGTGCCCTGCGTACTGGATCCTTGTGACCCCCATCCTGCGTCGGCAATCGTAAGAACGTGACACTGGTTATGATGGGATGGTCAAACACATGAGGCCCTGTACATCCGGCCCTCAGTACGCAGTATGCTGCTAGAGACCCGATGCCTGGTGTCACCACTGTTAGAAAAGCATCGAGATACAGCGCCACCTTGAGGAAAACCTTGGAAAAACAACTTGATAGCTTTGGAGATTACATTATCAGGATAAGAGAAGATCTCTAGGCAGGTGATCGTCTGAGGCATTAGTAGCAATGCCTAACGGAGTGCCGGTGTTTACCAACACTCAAACTACGCATCCGCACAGGGCCAGTTACTACAGTTATGACTATATTACATAAACGTTCCATGTTTAGGAGATGCTGAAGCAGCATGTTCTGCTAACCAGCTCGCGAGCTGCCATCTTCTCACTCCACTTGCTAACCAGCTCGCGAGCTGCCATCTTCTCACTCCACTTGCTAACCAGCTCGCGAGCTGCCATCTTCTCACTCCACTTGCTTGCTATTTAATTAGTTTTTGAAACAGAGAGGGAGGTCCAGGATGGGGTTTTGAAATGGGGCCCCCGGAAACCAGAAAGTTGTCGCTGCTCACACGATTTTTGGCACAAAGCCAGGAAAGAAGGATGCCAATGATTTCAGTGAGACTGGTTAAATTAGGACTTTAGCATAGAATTAGTCCAGTGAGAGAAGTATTCACGGTTAGGGACACTCGCCTGATCCCAGGCTCAGCCTTAGGCCTCCCAGAAAGTGGTTAGAAAGTCTGTCATGGTCCCAGACTGTGAGCTCAGCGCAGGCCTCTCGCAAGTCGCCCTCCCGAAAGCCGTCGATCACCATGGTGTGGTTAAACACAGGATTGGGCGTTCTCCTCAATACCCTGGTCTTCTGGCGACTCTTTCTGCTAGTGTCTGGAAATATGAAACTACAGAACCGCGTACTGCTCTGAGACACTGCATAGTTCATTTCCATTGAATAAGCTGAGGTTCATTCAGAAACTCTGAAGTGTCAATAAAACCTTAGAACACTGAGTATTTCCACTGCCTTTATCACCCTATTTGAAAAGATGTCAAAAAGGATTTTCATATCATAGAGTAGCACACTGAAATTATTGTCATATTTTTTTAACAATGTGAAAGGGAATTAAATATGAAAATCGTAAGGTTTACTTACCATTTAACAAATGGGTCCACAGTCGAACCCCTGATGATAGGTAGGCTCTTGCATTCTTTCACCCAGATGTGTACTTCACCACTGTTGGATACTTGAATATCTAGCCAAGGGAGACCAGCATCATGCATGTACACCTCATATTGTTCTTAACCCTTATCAAATTTAACATAAAGACATCCATAGACAGAAACAACATAAAATTATTTTACACCAATGGCTACATTATTGATTGTAGTACAGTTAGGGTATTTCTCCCTGACATTTTAGCTTTAGTAAGGTCTTGTGTGCAAAATGGTATTTGTGAGCTGTACGCTCACAGACCTGTATCAAAGGCCAGGCGATCATTTTTATGTACTCATAGAAGCTAATTGTGAAATTTTGTGCAAATCTCTACATATTTTGCAGAGCTGTTACTGAGTAAACATGCGAGGAAGGTTGCGTACCGGAAGCGTGAGTAGACATCGTGGAATGCGTCTCACTACTGTGAGCAATCTCAGGCAGGAAGCGCACAGCTAATGTCATCTCTCCTCTGTAATCCGAGGGCTGCAGTTTGGAAGTGATCTGAAAAGGAAAGCTCAGGTTTTCTAGAATGTTCCTTTCCCAGCAAACATGACAATCTCACGTTTGTTTTCTTAAATCCTAATCTAAGAAATGTCTCTGCAGATCAGATTCTGAGGCAAGTATGAAAAATGTACAATTATGAGCAAAATGTAAATTATGAAATAAAAATTATCCTAATTTGCCTTCGTCTCCATTTCCTTACCCTTGGTTTCAGGGTCATATTATTCATCGGTGTGCTTCTGAAATCCCTTGTGGATAAGTCTATGTCGACTTCGCCAAGGAATCTATTCCGTCCAAAAGTGTCATTGTGCCACACAGAGAGATTGAGTGTCTGAGCTTGGATGATGGCCAGACTAGCTCGGTACTGCGGGCAAGATGACAGGAACACTGTAAGTGCAATCTATAAAAAAGGCATCCATCCATCCAACAAAGAAATGTGTGAACCTGGACCCTATTCCCCAAAGTCAAGTACACAATGCAAGGGGCACCCTGGATGGGCCAGTAATCCACCTCATGGCACATATACACACTGCATATTGATAAATCCATACTAATAACACTGTATAGTAATAATACCCCATAGTGATAACACTGCATAGTAATAACACCCCATAGTGATAACACTGCATAGTAATAACACCCCATAGTGATAACACTGCATAGTAATAACACCCCATAGTGAT
>JAODUD010000036.1:345065-356970 GCA_026784285.1 Stomatorhinus walkeri
AACACCGCATAGTAATAACACCTCATAGTGATAACACCGCTTAGTAATAACACCTCATAGTGATAACACTGCATAGTGAAACTCACCCTAAGAAGTTCTTTGAAAGTTGGATTTAGTGTTTTCTTCTTCACTGACGTTTTCCTTTTTCCCATCTTTGCTTTGTCCGGTAAGAGGTAACTTTTTACATATCTAGGGTTGCATGCACAGTTAAGTTTGAAACAGTAAATAAATACATATGACAGAAAGATAAACCTATGGGAAGGAAAAGTGTTCATCAAATTTGAAGGTTTGGCGCGTATGCTGAAAGGTATAACAATCCTATAGAAAACTACCAAGAACTCTTGTAATAAATGGAATAACTTGTAGTTTTAAAATATAAACACATAATGTAATTTAGATATGTCAAAGTTTGGAAATCCAAGCAGCTCTCCAACACCAAGTAACAGGATTCATAAATGTGCTCACGGGTCAGTGCGGTTTTTCTTTTGGTCTGCGACTGCCAGGTCTCCGCACTGGACGATGAAGATGTGCAACTCCTGCAACTTCTGCTCATAGCTGATGGAAAACTGTATGGTCCCTCTGACCTCCACTGCAGCGAGGTCTCCACTGTAGAGGCTCATCACACTCTCACTCACCTGCTCAAGAGGAATTTTATAAATCCCCTTACTGAATTATAAATCCATATAAAAAAATGCACGTTTTAGCTATATTTCTACAACAGTCACAGTCAGAAAAATTTATTAGCTAATTTTTCTTTTACAAGTATAATTGTACCCGCAATCCAAGAGGAGTAAAACGTCATCAAAAGCAATCCATCATGTAAAATAAACCTATGAAGATCTATCAAGAACTTTAACTGATAGGAAGGGAAATTCAGACTTGATATATTGGAGCAGATGTGCATACAGAGGACACTGATGCGAAGTCAGATGAGGAACTCAGGCTGGTGAGGGACCTGCCCATTCTGCCATGGAGGCTTGAGGCACTGGTGGAGTCACTGCTGCTTTCCGGGCTCTATGATGGTATGGAGATGACAGAGTGAGATGCGGTATGGAGAAGCTCAGTCGCAGCTTAGCGTGATACCCTGCAGTGCCTCCCCTACTTGAACTTTAACATGAACATGGCAGAGACCCTCTGTATCACCATGAGATGATGCAATGGGTGGGATTTTGGTAGCTGCTGGCTAACAGCAGTCACAGGGTATGCGCTTTGCCAACCAATTTACCTCATCCAGTAGGAAGTCAGGTACAGAGATGCTTAGATTCTTCAACTTGTCAGGCTCTGCAAAGGAGGACTTGGGAACAAATGGCTCTGGGGAGACTGGAAAATGGGAATGTCAAGAAGATGGCTACATTCGTACAATGACACGTCCACTGCAAACACAGCACTGCATCATCGCAGTCGCCCAGTTTACCCAAAACCTGCCTTTCTTGCAACTTATTAACGGTGTTGCATATTAAATAGGCCCAATCAGATTAAGTATGTCTATGTAGAATTAATTAACCATAATTGCTGGGATAAACAGAAATGAGCTGTTTTCATCTTGGGTTTCATAATGTGTGTGTACACACACATGCATATTGGTATTGTCAGAACGTCAACTCTGGGCCCCAGAAACTAGCACAGCTCTGGCCAGACAGCTGCTAAACTCTGTCAGCACCATGGACAGAAGCCACCTGTAAAAATTTCAGTACTTCAGCATTCATCCCACCCTTAATCCTCCATGCTTGACTCCCACTAGCGCCCCCTGCTGGCTCATGTTTGGGGAGAATCCCCCAGCAGCTACAAAGGAAGATCCCCAGAGCCTGCTGGGAAAATGTCTGGATGCTGTGTGTGGCTTAGCGGATAAGTCTCCTGTTCCCGTAATCGGAACATCACTGGTTTGATTCCCACACTTAGCAGAGGTGCCACTTCTTGATTGGGCCCAAGATGAAGCTCTTTAACTTGCCAAAAATGCTCTGGGGGGGGGGCTGGATGGACAGCTGACCCTTTGCTCAGGCCGCCAATGTGCAAAAAAACATGCTAAACATGCTAAACAAGGTGTAATGCGTGAAAAAGAATCATGTTGCAGTGTGTCTACAGAAACGTTAAAAGAACCAGCTGTATCCTTACTGGCCCAAACCTTCCAGAGCACGTACAATAAATAAATAGATGATTGTGCACTATGGAAAGAACAAGAGATATTTACCATCATACACAGCAAATGACTTGCTTCCATCAACATTTCTCTTCTCTTCCTCTCCTTGGGAAGAAGGATCAGTTATGTGCATCCCGCAAGACAATCACCGTTATAGTTTAAGCATAAAAGTCCACATCCATAAATCATCTGAGCTGGATGTTACATAATCGGTTCTTACATTGTCCTCAGCTGGCTACTGTGAGACATGATCATTCAATGGGATGCAGCACTGAAAGCTGTGATACTGTAAGCTGAACTGTATAAGTAGCGCGTAGACCTGGCGCATTACTCTGATACACAATAGCAAGTGTCTCGTTTTGGGAGCGGATCAAAAAAACACCCTAATACCTACATTCAAAGGTTTTCTAAGACATATTACTAATGAGCTCTTTATGACAGTTCATTTCTCTAGAAAACTATTTACTTATTACCTGTGAAAGAGTTTGTAATAATAAGCTAAAGGGGATCCTCACCTGTCGTGCATGAGGTTAAGTCTTCAACACTTTTATATGTTGCGATAAGCCTAACAGGTGATTCTGCAGGTTCAGGTTTCAGATTCGGCACTGAGGGCGTTTCAGTCTCCCCTGTAGTGGCACAATGAAGCCACAAGCAGGTACATTTCAGCATGATTTGTTTCATTCAGTTCTGTTATTTCCAAAAATTTATATTACATTTAGAAATTTCAGTTTCCTTCATTAGAATATTTGATGCAGACTCAAAAGTTCAAGCTAAATGCTGGTTCTCAGCATCCTTGATAAATATGAACCACACAGAACTGACGTTGCTGTATGCTGATTATTTTGTTAATTTTTCAAAGACGAAGGATGAAGAATATTAGCTAAAGGAATTTTAACACAAAGATTTTTTAGTCAAGAGAAAAAAAGACTCACTGACTGGACTTGTCCAAATGAGAGACACTGCTTCAGGGGTGCTGGTTCTGAAAGTCATCTCAAGGTCATCGCCCTCTAAAACATGCTGGGTGGGGTTCCATTGCCCTTCTCCACCACGACTCTTAGTCATCTGTGAGCTCGTGAATCCAATAGCTTGGCCTTTCGACTCTGCTAGGTGGTTGGTATCACTCTGGCATTCAGTTTTCCCCAATTCAGAAAGATTTTCCTTCTCTGAAATTCCCAAGACCTCAATCTCTTCCAAAGACAAGGACTTTCTGTAGTCACCCTGGTTATAGAAAGTCTGTTTGGCACTCTGGTTTCCCTCATATTCCAAAACTTCCACAGGGGAATCTGGTTGCTTGTCCTGTTGTTGTAACCTTTCGAGATTTATGACTGGACTTTTCTGTGGAGCAGTAGTTCTTTCTTCCAAGCTTCGCAGATTCCATCGAGCTGGTTTAATGGGGGTTCTTTTGTCTTCCAGGATAATTATGGACTGTGATTCAAGTACGTCATCTACTGAGGCTTGTGAGGCTTGTGCCTTCTTTCCCTGCCCATCATCTCTAGAGAGCCTCTGTGGTGATTCTGACGTGGCAATTTTGGTTTCACCAAAAGGGCTTAACCCCACTTCCTGTTCCTCACCAAGCAGAGAGATTAAAAGAGGTTGATCCTTGTCTTGAATCTCCCTGTTGGGTGATGGTATATTCATGAAGATGTTTAACTCCTTATTCTCACCACTTAATTGCCTAGCGTGAGTTTTTCCTGAATCAAAGGGTGGAGTCTGTAGGTGGTCGTTGTACCTTACGAACATCTTTGACTCACCTGCAGGGAATGTCCCTCCCTGCTGCACAAGACCCTGTGGCTCGCCGCCTTCAGAGTGGAACCTCTCTGGACGGGTCAGTTGTGCTTCAGCAGCAGGATACTGTGGATCAGGCAAGCTGGGGGCTGCCCCCACCCAGAAATCTCGGGCGTTTTTGAACTGTGAGTCGAATGGAGAGTTTTCCTGCAGCCTTTCCATTCTCTCCTTCATTGAAAGTACTGTGAATTTGGGCTTTTGTCTGAGTGGAGAAGATGTTGCCCACACATGCTCGCTGCTTAATTCTGTTTCCATCCTCTTCAGATCAAATGTAGAGCTGGCAAATGATTTATCTGTAGAACTTTCCACTGCAGGTTCGGTCAGCTTAATTTCAAAAACGTCTTTTGAACGGTCAGCCATTTTGGGTCCACTCACTTCAGTTTCCCACATGGATTTTAACTGTCCAACCTTACTAGCGCTGCGGTTAGTTTGGTCGGGCCCTCCTTCTGTCTGCTGCGCTTCAGTTCTCTGCTGCTCATAAGTTCTAACAGGGAGTTCTGTATATTTCATCCAGTCGTTCATGGCGTATTGAGTAGCAGAGCTAATTTCTCGGTCATTGTGACTATCCAGTAAGTAACTACTTTCATGTTTAGCATCTTCAGGCTTAGCAGCAACATTGGCACCTCCAGAATTATCTGTCACACCCCTGTGTCTGATATTGTCTTCCGTACCAACAAGTTGTTCGCCGCTTTGAAAGTCAGGGGTAGCTGACTGGAAGGTGTGTGTTTTATACATGTAACTTCCTGTTTCATAAAGTTTATCGCTTATGGATAGAGTGGCTTCCTCACCCAAGTATGAAACAGTCTCACTGCTATTTTTGCACACATCAGTTTGGCTTATTTTTACCTCTTTATTTTTCAGTTCTTCACCTGACCTGCTATTCAGAACTTCCACACCATTTCCTTTTTCCCAGAATGACTTCATCTTGGCAACTATCCGGGGATTCTCATCTTGCGCCTCTAGTGGCTTCACATCATGCCAACTCTCCATTACTTCATTTTGTTTGCCATTTTGTTGTATGTTGGGCATAATTCTTTCACTTTCCCTTCTTATTCCGGTCTGTATTTCTACAGTAGATATAAAACGTCTTTGAAATGGCTGATCCCTCCCAAAGGACTCAGAGTTGTATCCATTGTTACTTTCTGGAATCTTCATTTCATCCTGACTTACTCCAGGAACGATGTCCTTGTATTCTGTGTTACCAGATTTGTTTAACTCCTGTTCCTGTTGTTTCTGTGATAGGACCTCAATGGAAACGCACCCATTAGAGGTCGTGCTGCCATCTTTAGGGTAGTTTGATTCTTCTTTTAGCTTGCCGTCTTTGTCCTCACTATCCGAGCTTCTACTGAACCACTCGAGTACCTTCAGTACGGATTCTCCTTCTTCAGTTATTTCCTGACTCTCTACAGCAACTTCAGATTCTTCATGTCCCAGGAATGAATGGGGTTCAGGCTGATAGTCATGTTGACCTGCAAAGAAATAAGAATCTGTCACTGTGATGAGATCAAATAGTTTTATAATATGTATTTCATATTAATATTTATACAAACTACATACAGTGGGACCCCCCCCCATCCAAGATTTCAGTTATTTGCAGTGTACTGTAGTCCAAAAAAAGAAATATATGGTTCATAAATTTCAAACTGTGCACCAAGTAAGTACAGGCTGTTACATGGTGATGTATTTTTCATTATAAATTATGCAACTAGGGGGTGACATGGTGGTGCAGTGGTTAGCACTGTTGCCTCACACCTCTGGGACCTGGGTTTGAGTCATCGCCTGGGTTCCATGTGTGTGGAGTTTGCATGTTCTCCCTGTGTCGTCGTGGGGTTTCCTCTGGGTACTCCGGTTTCCCCCCACAGTCCAAAGACATGCTGAGGCTAATTGGAGTTACTAAATTGGCTGTAGGTGTGTGCCCTGCGACGGGCTGGCCCCCCGTCCAAGGTTGTTCCCTGCCTCGTGCCCGTTGCTTCCAGGATAGGCTCTGGACCCCCCACGACCCAGTAGGATAAGCGGGTATAGAAAATGGATGAATGGATGGATGGATGGATGGATGGATAGATTATGCAACAATGTTTTTTTATTGTTCCTTCATTCTTTCAGAGGTATAAAAGCTTGACTTTCATTGCTCTTTCGTCCCTTAATGCATGATATTTTTTCATTGTATCTCTTGTGAATCAGGCTAAAACATCAGAATCCCTTTCATTCGATTATATAGAGTATAGTACCTTATAGTGATGTACTATGTAGTTTATTATCACTGTATTCAATGTTGGTGATATCTTACTGTGCAGTAGGTCTTGGAATGCATCACCCATGGATATTGGGGGACTACTGTATGAGACTAATACTATTCCTTGAAACCCCCCAAAAAACAATACCTGGTCTCTGAGGAACCACACCTGATCTCAGGCAGACACATCAGGTAGGATAGAAGGCCTGCTAGATACTGGCACTGCAGGATCAGGATTGCCTACACCTGGACTAGAGCATTTCACAGAGATGATGTGACCAATTCCTGCTCACTGATATGTGGGAAGGACTATGACAGAGAATCATACAGTGGCACATTGCTGTCAGCACTCTGTGTGCTCTGAGCGCAGGAAGAGAACATAATGTCCCACGAGAGGGAACCCGTGTGAGACGTACACTGAGGTAACACACAAAGTAAGTAAATTTTGAGGGCTTTGAGGAGAAAACAAGAAGGAATAGCACACTGCAAATTTGTTTCATAATTACCCTGCGCTGGTATCCAATGATACCTTAGACCAGGGTTATCGAGGTCCGAGCACTGCTGGTTTTCCAGCCTTCCTTTACCTGTCAGTCAGGTGTGAAGCCTCTGACCAATCAGAATCAGTAATTATTAAACAACTAACTAGGAGAACTGAAAACACGGCATGGATTTGGAATCGAGGTCCAGAGTTGAAGAGCCCTGCCTTAGACTTTGCAAAATTGCAAAAATTAGTTTGTTTATATTCAAATTCAACCTATTGCACGATATAAAACATCTAATATCATCAGATGTATTATTATTCAACTTACTTCGGAATTATTTTTAAAATGCCTTTCTAATGCAACGTCGAAACAGGAAATCATATTTCACAAATATGCAATACAATAAGAACCTGCATTTTTCAGACCCTCTTCAGGACGGGTGATAAAATGCAATCAGTCATTGCTGCTGGACACTGTTCTCACAGGGCTCTACTTTAATGTGGCAGGATGTGAACTCTCACCCCCATCATGTGACTTGAGTGCATCCATAGCAATAGTTTTCTTGCTCTCTGACTCTGGTCCCATGAATGCTGTGTTGAACGGGTTGCTTCTTTGCTTCAATTGCAAAAAAAAAAAAAAAAAAAAAGCATTTTTATGTAACAGATTTGTGTAACAACACAACACACGGGTTCAGTAGATATAGCTCTTCAAGCAAAATGCAGATGCGGAGAAGATACTGCGCCTTTTACAAACCTTGACTCCTTGGATTGCTCTTTCTTGCTGGAAAACCGGCAGCATGATGAAAAGTTCCCTAAAGTGAGCATAAAGTCACTCAGTTACAAAATAAATCAAACGATATACTGAATGTGACCACTGTATGAGGGACACCAACCTAGTACTGCACAGGACCCTTTTTGTCTAGAGAACTGCCTGAATTCTTTGAGGCATGGATTGAACAAAGTAGTTAAAACTTTCCATATGAAAATGGCACCTGCTCTTGTGGCCTGCCTGTTCCCTTTAACTTATCTGGACATTCTTTTATAGCTGGTCAGAATATTAACAAGGTGTTTTTCTTGCCCTCAGAAGTGCCTCTGACTGGATGTTGTTGTTTTTTTGCATTTCGCACCATGTGGCAGCATGTGAATTCTCGCTCGACAAAGACACCATACCCTGTGGAAATCTCAGGATGGTGGCTGCTTCTAAGATGCCAGACCCACCACTTCAGGAAACCAGTGACAACAATAACAACAAATAATCACACATGCTGCCCATTCCACAACTTTGTCCAACAGTAACTAAACCTCTCAGGTCACCATATATTGTCAAGTAAGCCTTCGCTCTGTCAGGATTTTTCTCATAACCATTCTGTGCCAAAATATGTACGTGTTTAATTCGCGTTAGTCCTCATTTAGTTCTTGTCAATTTGTCTTTAGAAAGCATTATATTGCATGACTTAAGCTGAGACAGTGAGTGTAGCTGAGTATCTTTGGGCGTGTAAGCTACACCTCTGTTGAATCAACATGAGTTATCAAGGCTCCTAGGACTGTCACAAGGAACCAACGCCTTGAAGTCACATAGGTTTACCAGTGAACCAGATACTGACCCTGAAACTCCACTGCAGCATGTTTTGATGGACCTCCCTTAACAAACAACCGCAGAGCTTCTAATGCTTCTACCATGATGTTGAAAGATAATAATTTGTCAAAACTAATTATGTCAAGGGTTTGGTTAATCTCATACTGTATTATCTGTTATATTTTTCTCACAGAACTCTTAATCACAAAGAGGTATAAGAATGGGTAAGTGTGTGTGTGTGTGTGTGAGAGAGAGAGAGAGAGAGAGAGAGAGAGAGAGATGGATCACCGTTGAGAATCTACAAAAGTTTTCTCTGTAATTTGAGAAGGCTCTTCTGGGATGGTGGTGTCCTGCTTTCCACTGTAGGTTGAGCATGGTTTCTCCAGCTGTGTGGATTCAACTATAAAGGCAGAAAGAAAACCGTTGGCAAAGACTGAGCTAAACATTAAACAAAAATGTATCCACAGAGCACTGTAGAAGATCACTATGTCCCCATTTGCTTCTTTTCTCTTCTTTTCTGGTCCAGGATAATTCTATTTAAATATCTCAGATCTGATGAAGCTCACTGCATCTGAAGCCATTGCAATAAGCAGAGGCGTTACGCCTATTTTAAAATTCTTCTTAGCCCCCCCTTCTCTCCCAAAGTCATGAATAGCTTTTTATATTATGTATGTTTGCCATTGCCCCCTTACCCTAGTAAAGACTCACCCCCGCCACCCCCAATCATTCATCTTTAACTACACCTCCAGCAAAAACATTCCATCTTCTCCAACTGACTACATATATGATCGGAGATGATTCAAAAGGACGTCAGAGCTCCCTGGAAACTCACGCGGTGCTGCTGTCTTCCGCCGTCTCAGAGAGGCCCTAATAATTTCAGACCCTTGGATCCTGTGTCTGTGTGATCTGACCTCATGGAACCACTGTCCTGTCAGGAACTTCAGCTGCCTCTTGTCCTGCAGCTTCTCCAGTTCTCTGATGGGATGAAAATACACAAGTGTGACACAGTTCAAGATAGATACATGATGCAGATGATTAAATAATGGCTTTTAACAAAAATTGGAGTAAACAACATGTTACCTTGTTTGAAAGATGACATTTCATTGATATAAAAGTTGACACTATATAGCCTACGCAAGGTGATCCCATATGGTCTAGTGACTAGGATTCCTGGTTTTCACTAAGGTGTCCTGGGTTCGACTCCTGGTATAGGAAGCTCAACTTTCGGGTGTGGTTCAGCACATTAGACAGTCTGAATCTAACATATCAATGAAAACATCAGTTTAAGAGAAAGGGAGCTGAAGACAAACAGCACCCACCTGACCCGATACTCCTCAGCCTTCTTCAGGT
Source organism: Stomatorhinus walkeri (assembly GCA_026784285.1). Lineage (NCBI taxonomy): Eukaryota > Metazoa > Chordata > Actinopteri > Osteoglossiformes > Mormyridae > Stomatorhinus > Stomatorhinus walkeri. Next base: position 354,628 of record JAODUD010000036.1, read on the forward strand.
CCGCATCCCTTCTCAAAACCATCAAAATCATCTCCCTCTCCTCCTCCGTCAGGTAGCTCAGATCAATCATAATGAGGCCCTCTGGTCCTTCATGAAACTAGGAAAATATCCGGTGTATTGGTGTTTTGCGCTCATTGACGTGTACAGACACTGGCCATCATGTATATATATATCAGCAAATCATTCCAGGTGTCGGAGAGGCCAGAATCATTTAGACATCTTAGCTTGTTGACTCCCAATGTTTGTTTTCTGACGGATTTTGTATTTCTTTGTTTATATGTCCACACCAATGCACTCAACTCAAACTGTCAAATGGGACATAGCACCACTGTATCAGTCAGCAGCGCAACACACAGCCACCACTTGACCAACATACAGTGAGTTTCATCTAAGGGTCTCACTTACCATCCCAGTTGCAACCCATGACACTGTGTGGTTATTTAGTACAGATTCACTGATAATTGAACAAAAAGATTAAAGACTTTGCATGGCATTAAAATCAGCTCCTCTATGTTGAACCTATGCTTTCAAGATTGTAGTTTGTCTTTTATCTTTAAGCAAATAGTGGAACGATAATAAGTTCTTCAACAGGAATCTAATTAATACAATTTATGTGAACAAGTTATTCCCAGAACTTTCACAAATTAAGCTTCATATCATAGCAGCAACTGTTTTATAAATGTGTAGAATTAATATAGAGAGCACAGAGGTGAGGAGGGCTTGCTGATTACAGTGCGTTGCCACACCCACCACACGACATACCTCTTGAGTGCTGAGAGCCAGAGTGTGGTCACATGGCAGGGGATGCCTCAGCACCACGCTATAGTTCCAATGGAATGGAACAGTGTGAGTTTTTTTCCCAGTGGCTGAGGTGCCAATCCTGCCAACAGTCCCAAAATTTTCCTGGAAGTTGTGGGGCCAGATATAGGTGAACGTCATACCCAGGGCAGAGCAATCGCAGGGTTAGGGCCTTGCTCAAGGGCCCAACAGAGTAGGATCACTGCTGGCATTCATGGAATTCGAACCGGCAACCTTCCAAAAGGTTTGTCAGAGCCACCAATCCGCCCACAAAGAGGACTTAAACTTTGCATTGGATTCCTATTAAAATCTCTGCTGCTCCCTTAAATGCGCTTGAAGTCTATCTGACATTGATCAGGATAAAACAGGTGGTGCTCACATTCTAAATAAATTTATTGAGCCAACCCTCCCTCAATGACCTGCACTCAGCAACAGCATTAACAGCTATGACCAATAGGTATTCATTTATCATTTAAGATTAATAGTCATATAAAGATATATACACAGAAACTCAGTGGTCACATTATTAGATACACATAGCATAGCAGCAGGCAGGGCAGGGTTGAGCAACTATGCAATAAGAGAAACCATTCTACTTGGGCATCACTTCCATTAACCACATTTAACATAAAATATTAGTTTTATGCCAGTGTGCCCCCCCACACACACTCAAAATGCTTCTGACGTCCCTGGTACAAACCACTATAGTACCGATCTGTTATTGTTTTACTTGATGTCTTCCTGTTAGCTTAACCAAGTCTGGCTATTCTCCTGTGACCTTACCCAATAATCAGGTGCTTTCACCTATAGGAATGCTGAGGATATTGGCTGTTTCAAGGTGGCTGAGATGCTGGGACCAGCAATTCAGGCATGTTTTTATTATTTCTTAGATATGAAAAGTTTGACTGAAGAAAGACTGGTATTTTTCACGTTTGTTGCTGAGTGTAGCAGCTGTTGACTAACTAGGAGTGGTCCTGTTGACTTAGACATAGTAAAAAAAAAACGCCTAAGACTAAAATCCTTTAGAGAGTAAATAATCTGTCCTTTCTGCACAAAGTATAATTTCTAAAAACACACCGATTCATTAAACACTATTCGGAAACATATTTTTTTAATTGTATAAATAAAAATACAGAAAAAAGTGTAATGCATGAAGAATAAACCTTCTGGTTTCTATGGTTACAAAGGACATATTCCTTTTTTGCATAGTAGAAGAATTCTGTTAGTAGGTCAAACTACAAGTGTGGACTTTTTTGTGCTGGTCAAAGCATACATCACTTTACATGGACCTGAAAGGATCTGACACAACAGAAATATTTCAAGGTGTGGATATCAAGTCAAAATTTCATACACGTAAAAATATTCGAAATCGTTTAGTTTCAGTATAAATTTTTGAACAGACGTAATTAAGTGATAATTCGATCACTATTGACAGCATTGACATTATAGCAACAAGCCACACACACACACACACACACACGCACACGCATGTAGGGTAAACATATCCTTATGGGGACCGCTCATTCATTTCTATAGGGAAAATGC
>JAODUD010000036.1:357070-377381 GCA_026784285.1 Stomatorhinus walkeri
GTATCGATTATTATATATTCTCGGACATTATGAAGCCCGATTTTTTTTTACCAATTAACCAATCAATAAACAAAGTTAGTCAGCACCTATATTGTGCATTTGAACACAAACTAAAATGGGAAACCAATAAATCGAACAACTAACGTAATTCTCTTATTAGCAGTTATGTTATATTAGTATTGCGGACAATTATTATGTATGACTTGAACATAAGACCGATATCTCTAAATGATGCTATACGTAGGATACAACACAAGAGCTTAACTTAGTTCGGCTCAAATTAAGCAGATTTACTGAAATACGTCGTAATGCAAATAAAACTACTGCACTTAAATCGATAGTACATTTCAGTATTGTATTACATATTATAGCAATGATTAGACAGTGTATGTGCGTTTACCCAAAACACACTAAAAACACTTTATTGTCTCCGCAATAGTTTTTACTTATTATTATTATGATATTGCACACTGATTTTTGATAATTTGTCAGTTCAGGTGAGTTACCTGTAACGGCAGGCGACTCCACTCTTCAGTCACTGTCACTTCCATACTAAGACCGGACTCCAAGAGAGACGTGACATATAATACACGCGCAATGGTAAATTGAGCAATCGAAACGTAGTAAAAGTTCTTTTTCTTTCTCTCTAACCAGACGCTACGTTTTTTAAACAATACAAAGACTAACACAAGGAGGCACAAACGTCTGTTCGTCGCTGTTTGGCTTTCGAGAATTAAGTACTGATAAGACTTACATCACTCCACGGGCGTCAAAAAGTAATGCTCATTTGCATGCCTTATAAGTAACAGCAGCTTCTTGCGTTTGTAAATAAATTCCACCAAAACGTTTTACTCGTAAAAAAAAATCACATTTAATTTGTTACACTGTGATAAAACTGAGTGCAACATCTTTTTATTACATGCATCGTAAATCAGCATTTTCACAATTAGGAGGCAGATAACTCGCCCCCACTCCTATAATCGGGACCACCCACCAATGACAAACGGCTCAGACAATTTGGCAATTTAACGTTCCCATTGGCCTTTGCACAAATCTTTGGACTGTGGGAGGAAATCAGAGAAGCAAAACTGAATCTTTGCAGCACAGAGAGAACGTGTAGATCTCACACTCTCTCTCACACACACACAGTGAGCATGGGGTTCAAACCCCCACTGCTGGAACTGTGAGACAACGTAACCACTTGCACCATTGTGATCCACAGACGTCGGAGTGTGTCCCCTTGAAAGGCACCCCAGTCAGGGCCCACTCTGCCTCCTGGAATAGGCTCCAGATTCCCCCGTACCATGCAAGCGGTGATGGAGAATGTATAGATAAGAAGATACACATTCAATACTACAGACACCCCTTAAATCTGAAATGCTGTAGGCCCATGCATCCAAATTATCCTGATCAAGGGGCGGGGTGTCCAGTGGGTTCCCCAGGAACTACGCGACAGAAGGCATGGACACACTCTGGACATGATGTCAGTCATCACAGACCTCACTCACTCACAGTGTCTTACTCCATAGACAACTGAGAGACACCAACTAGCTGCCAATTAGACCATTAAACTGGTCATCAGCTATTGCTAGGCAACGGGAAAGGGCGTGAGTTACCTGCGGTTGTGGAAGAAAGGCACTCACCACTAACACTGAGAATATGCTCAGCATCTCAAAGGGACAACACGCATACCCCAAACACAGGAAAAAAATACACTTCATATGAAAACGTACAAGTACGCTGTGAAGGAATTACGGCAAAAGCACACAAAAAAGAAATCAACACAGTAAGTCAGAGAACAAGGTATTTAACATTTTTATATAACCATTTGAAAATCATACAAAAGGTTATTTACATAGCAACATCTTATTTAGACTATGTATAGTCCATGAACACAGCTATGAACGCTTTATCAACAAGTTACCGTTACACCATCATCCCGTACGGATTCAAGCTGTGCACAAGAGACAAAAACGAACAGCTTCAGGAAAGGAGGCTTGACATTTTGCATACTTAGTTTCAAATTTTGAAGTTGCAAAAAAAAAAAAAAAAAAGTCGCATGTGTTAGAAGTACAGAAATGGCGTGTAAAGAGTCTCAGGGCCAGAGGCGCGGCAGGGGCCCCCCCAGAGGCCGTGCTGGTCCTGAAGCCCTTGATATCTCCCGCTCTCAGCATCGTCACCACACCAAGCAAAACCCCCACTCCTCTACTGCCTGGTTTCCAAAAGGAATTACATGTATTAAAAATGCCAGCAGGAAAAATGGAGTGCGTTTCTAAAATCCTTTATTAAAAATATAAAAACGTACATAATTTCTGTTTAAATCTATAAAAACTGTGGGCGTCAAACAGCAGATGCGTGTGCAGGTTGAATGCCCTTCAGTTCAGTTTCACTGGTGCAAAATGTAAGTCCCTCAGCAGTAAAATCTTGAAAACAAAGTTTGAAAACTGCAGTATGAACAGCAAGAAAATAAATAAATAAATAACTGAGTGGCGGGAGGGGGAAGAGAGATAAATCAGGACTGATGTTTCTCATGATACAAACTTAGTCAGAAATGAGTTTCTGCATCCGACGTGTCTTGCTGTCATCTGAATATCTTACTGTATAGTAATAATTATGAAAAACACATAAATCTACAAAATTTACATGTAAAAATGAAGTTTACATTTTTACTCCATCCTGCGAGTTTCAGTGACAGTGCTGTTTCACAAACAGAAGACCCGACCAAAGCCAGTCATACACCCCACCAGCAGAGCTAGTTAAAGCCCAGATTAGCAGTCTTCGGCCCAGTGTTGTCTGGAAACATATTTTTTCCCCCGTTATTCTGGAAGGTGTGGAGCGTTATTTGGTAAAGGGGCCAGGGGGACTATCAAGGGTTTGCTGTGTGATGATTGATAGCTATTTATTTCCAGGGACATTGCCAATAGTTAATGTAATGTACTAATGTAACAGCAAATAATTCACCAAGTTCTGTTTTGTTAAAGCAATAGATACAGGTGGTCTGTACTGGAAAAAAAATGATCCGGATGAATTTTGCATCAAAGTGCCCAACTGCTACATCATTTTTAAACATCTAGGTGCTAAAAAAAAGAAAGAAAAAAGAAAAAACAGCTTTGGTACCACAAAATTGTCAGATGGTGAAACAAAATATTGCGAAATTCACAGCATAATCATGAGGACAGAGAGCAGTCACTAAGCAATAAGCAGGATTATGTTGAAAACTAACAGAAAATATATGGAAATATGGGGTGTTTGGGGGGGGGGGGGTGGTGGATGTCAAATAGGAAGAATCACAGTCATATAATTTCATTTCTTGGGAAATTCCACCTCTGACCTTCAGGAGCGTAGGAAGTCGTATGTAGGGCACGCACGTGAACTTACAAGACCCTGTTAGATAAAATCTTAAAGAAAGGCCTCTTGAAATTACCATTCTGAAAAACCCTTTATCTATTTGCGTAAGTTATTAAGGGCTTTCTACAGTCAAAATAGAAGATAGCTATTCTGTACTAAAAGAATAAACATCCATCTTATCCATTCTGAGTCCAGCAGCGTAAGGCCATCAGGTCATTGGTCGGAATGGCCACTTTCAGGAGTCCTTAGACTGGGCAAAGGAGTCTGTTCCATCTTCTGCGTACTGCGCCCAGACTGTCACCGAGGGCTCTCCATTACTTTGCCCTTCATTCCCCCCCCCCAAACATGTCTTTCAGACCCTGGAGCCAGCAGGGTCCAGAGGGTGGCACTGAGAATGCCCTGGAAACGCTGGGACGTCACTGCTGTGCATTTCTGACAGCGGCGACTGGCCGTCGATGCAACGCTTGCCAACGGAACCCCAAAAACCCAGAACACACACTCAAGTATTAACTGTGAGGATGTAATATTTTGCCAAAAAGCAGCAGCAGATCTGGTTCTAACATTATCTAACCCACGGAGAGCAATCACTGACACAGACAGACAGACAGTCACTCGCACAGACAAACAGACACACACACACACACACACACACACATACACACACACACAGATCACCTGCCACCAACCCAGAGGCAGTTCCTCTATGGAATAACCGGAGTCAGAGTACCACATAAAATGGTGTATGCACATCTTGGCAGAATTCTTGCCACATTACAGAGATCTTTGTAAGTAGATGATCTTAAAAAAAGACAAAAAGCGTCTGTAGGGTTGTAATGGTTCAGTGAGATTTCCCTGGTGCTCTCACGCTCAGGAGCTGGCCACAGAGTGCGGTTGCAGAGCAGCATCCTCCCTCTGCAGGCCCGGTCTCCCACCTAGGTGAGACGCCTCAGAAACGAACCGGCCGGGTCCCGATGCTGCACCTAGGGGGTACGGGGGGTGCTCTGCCGCAGCAGTCTCCTGGTGGGAGTTTGAGAAATCGCCAAGGCCCGTCGTCAAGCCGCTATTTTGGCCAAAGTCCAAGGCGTGGGAAGGAATGGGGTGGTTCTGGTAGATCTGGTTGCCTTGGTTCCCAGTGGAAGAGGAGGACGTGGAGAAAGAGGAGGCCGAGGAAGACAAGGAGCCCATGGAAATATGGCCCTGCCCCACCTCCATGGATTTCTGTGTCGACATGGTACTGGTGGGCGAGAGGAGGCCTGGCTGTGGCCATGCTGCCACACCTGGCCTCAAGGGGGCGCTCTGTAACACTGCAAGCTGCTTGGGAGGAACAAGGAAGCTGGTCTCCTGAACAGGATGGGTTTCTGCAGGGACCGGCTCCTTCCAGGCCACAGGAACCGCGTAAGTCTGCCTCACCTGCCAGGCAGAGGTAAAGTGAGGCTGGAGTGACTGCGAGTCAAAAAGAGGATGCTAGTCGCTCCCTCAGTAAGCACAGCCACTCACCTGACCACACAGCTTCTCGCGATCCAAAGCTGATCCAGTGCTGATCCAGGGTCCACTGTGCGGATGCTGATGGCTCAGATCGGACCTCACTCGGCCACCAGTACTGGTACCAGACGAACCTCCTTAAGGAAAACAAAGATGTCTGTCGTGAGCAAACAAAGAGTAAAATGGCACAAGAAAGTATTTTATGGTATTCATGAATACAAGTACAATACGAAAGAACACCCAGTACTTGGGATACACTGAGGGCGGGGCTCCAAAAATGCATGTAATTTTATAAGTTATATAATTTTATAAGTGACCTCTGGATCTACAGACAAGTCACTATGATCGTGATTGCGACGCCGACGCCAGTGAAAAATGCAGTGCGACTAAACTGGTGAATTTCCCTAATGTGTGGCAGTCTGGATGACTCTGCGTGTGTATGAATGGTGTCAGGTGTTACGGCTCTTCCCTATAAGATGCATGCTACCATGTTTAAAAGAGAAGAATGGCTAGAACAATGTGACCCCCCCACCGCACCCCGCACCCCCACAGGAGCACCTGAACTAGAGGAGGCGCTGGATGTGGTGCCGGAGGACTGTGAGTGGTCCATCGGGCTGGTGGACACACTCGTGCTTGTGTTGGTGCCTTCATCCGCAGTCTTCTTAAAGAAACTATGCTGCAGGGCGTAATACGCCTGGATGCGGCTCTTGGGGTCGTAGTCCAACATCCTCAAGATGAGGTCCTTGAACTTCAGATAGTCGGCGACGGTGTGACCGGCCTCCCCGGCCCGGCGGCCACCTGGCCCCCCCACTTCAACTCCCAGGATGGTATGCAACTTCCGTGTCGCCGGTGGCTTGTACTGCGGGGCAGAGAAACGTTAATAAGACGCCAGTTCAACACCAGTGCCAAACACCAAAACTCCAACCAAATATGGCAGTAATCATCCAAATGGACAGCTGTCAGACAAACACACCCTCTTCCCATCTTTGGTCTTCTTCACACCCCATGTGCCGTCAGACAACTTCTCGAAAAACTTCCTGGCCTTGGGAGCCAAATCCATAATGTGACTGGGAGGGATACCAAGGACCTCCACAATTTTATTCATTTGATCTGTCTGTAAAGATTTGAGATGATTTGATGTTAGATATTATTATAGACAAGAGTTTGAGAAGCAATAATGAAAGCTTCTATCAGTCAGTGGATGTTCTCATTTTAACAGGTTAGGATTTGCGTTCATTCAGAAACAATTCATCAAATAATCACACAATACAAATTTTTTAGCCTACACATAGGAAACATGCCTTTCCTGAAAAGTGAAACTAATATTTAATGAGTTCATACTGCTGTTAATGAAGCAGCAGGAATTTTTACTCCTGTATTTGGACATCTGGAGAGCTTACAGTGACGATCTTTAATGCACATAAGTATCTAGGCAGTACAGTTAAACAACGTACCTCATTTGCCCCACTGAAGAGGGGCTCACCAGTGTGCATCTCCACCAAGATGCAGCCCAGAGACCACATGTCTATGGCCAGGTCATAAGGCATGCCTAGCAGCACCTCGGGGGAGCGGTAGAAGCGGCTTTGGATGTACTGGTAAATCTAAGAAACAAGTTGAGACATTTCACCAATTTGTCATCAGTTAATGACATCTCAATATGCAAAGCTTCTGTGCCAACAGACTACATAAACAAGTGCATACGACTCACCCTCTGGCCAAGCTGACAAGAGCTCCCAAAGTCCACAATCTTGATGGCACTTCTCTTGGGGTTACACAGCAGTATGTTCTCCGGCTTCAGGTCGCAGTGGATGACGCTGAGCTCAGGCGTAGCCAGGAAGAGCAGCGCTGTGCACATCTGCTGGGCAAACTTGCGGGTCAGGTTGAGAGAGACGCCCCGGAAGTTGGTGTTCCTCAGCAGGTCATACAAGTTGTAGGACAGCATCTCAAACACCAGACAGAGGTGGTTTCGAAACATGAAGTGGCGCTTCAGGTGGACTGAAAAGAAAAAAAAAGTTAAAAGTCTAAGAGGAAAACAGCAAAGCTTACATTTATTAGGTTCACTCATTATTGTATTTTGCCCATCCTAGTGACAGGTACAAACAGCAATACCTATGTAGTACTTGAGCTCTGTGTCGTGTTTGTTCATCAGCTCTAGAAGTCGTACTTCGATCTGCGCTTGATTGAGAAAAGCCTTCTTGTTTTTGATGATCTTAATAGCGACCCATTCCTGCTCAGCGCGATCATAGGCTTTAACAACCTAACAGCAAAGAGAGAAACTGCACTTAACCAAGGCAGGAGGGATGAAGGAGACGGAGAGAGAGAGACGCGCAGGTCCCAAGAAAGTACACAAACCGTTTTACAGACACTAAACACTCAAGACCCATTCTGTCTCAAGTCAACCAGACCTAAAACTGCACTGTTCTTAGGGTGAAAACAAAACTCAATCCAGAGATTATATCAATGTCAATATTGTGGTAACCCTCAAGTTATTTTGTACAAAATTCCAGAAAATACTTTTGCAGGTCCCAGTGGAGCCATATTTAATCTAAAAGACCAACATTTCATTGGTTATCCATTACACTGAATTATCATACCTGCCCAAATGAGCCTTTGCCAATTAAAGAATCTATTTCATAGCGGTCCATCCATGTCTCGCCATTTTTCACTACGTAGTCATAGTCGTCATCATCGTAGCCGTCATTGTAGACTTTTCTCTCCTTCTTGTGACTGGAGTCATCGCCTCGGCCTTGCTGATATCGTCTCTTCTTTTTTGCATAGTACACCTCAATGTCAAAAAGTAAGGGCGACGGGGGTCAGGTGACTGAAGTTTCATGCTTACGCTAACACACAAGCCACAGATGCATCACACATAATTATAAACTTACAAAAAAAGGAGACGGTGCATAAATCGGGTATAGCGAGTGTGGAAAATACCATTACCTCATTGATGTGCTTGTAAGTTTTGATCAGGTCGATGGACAGTTTCCTCAAGGGAGCTGAAGCCGGCTCACGGAAACACTGTGGCATGAGCCCCTGGAACGCAAAGCCGCCCACAGTCAGCTTCCCCACAACTAAACATTTAACCTCCTCCTCTGTGTACGCCGTCGGTTCCCATGCAAATGCCGTCGCTAGTTGTTTTTTTAAAAATAGCTCTTAAAACATAAACACACACTGTTGCATTTTTAAATAGGTGCTGTTACATCCATCTAATGCACACACCCATTCACAGAAAGAGAAAATGCATTAATGCTTTAATGTCATTATACACATACTTCACTGTGAACCATCTAAATTCACAATAAAAAAAAAACACGCAGAAATACCACAGTAATATCAAATGATGAAATAATATGCACATACCAGCATAAAGCAGCATTATAATAAACAAAAGAAAGACAAAGCATCAACTGCCCCAAACGGGGGGGTCCCCCGTACATGAGGACAGGTACCTGGGAGTCTGTGGCCGGCTCACTGTATGACAGCTCCGTCCCAGAGGCCCCCACACACAGCAGGTGCTCACTGCACTGCGGCTGGGAGTGGGCCATCTGTGAAGGCATGGGCCCAGCGGCATGGAAAGAGAACGAAGGTGCAAGCCGCACGGATGAGGGTTTGCATGCTGAAGTCTCCCCTCCTGAAATATAACGGGGTGTAAGTGTGAGTCAGCAGAAATGACCTCAGTGAAATTATTCCTGTACACATATTTTTAAACCCTGCTGGATTCAGGCCGGTTTTGGGTTTAGAAACAAATTTAGCCTTCCAGGGGTCATACAGATTAAAAAATTAGATTTGTAAAACAGAAAAAAAAGCGATGGAAAACATCTGATGTCATTATAAAACACCCTGTTAAAGCACGAGCAAATCGTTCCATGAGAATGCAGAAAGCACGGCGCACTGCTGAGCCGAAAACTGCATGGACTCGCCTGTGAAAGCGGCTGCTGTCTGATGCTGCCGGAGCGACCAGCCCCAGAGCCAGCGGAGGGCCAAGCCGGTGACCTGCTCCCGGAACTCCCGCAAACAGCCGCGACGTACCGCTCACACACCGACACACGCGTCGGCTGACACACACTGCAGGAATGGGGGCTACTCGAGTCATCCGTGTAATTATTTAGTATAGGTATAATTAAATCCAATTCAAAGGGGTGATCTGCACAAGAAAGCTTCTGGTCCATAAATCAAATCTTTTCAGTTCTGTGTTATAATCGGACTATATGCCGCAAGTGTGAATTTTGCAGATCATTAAAGGCGCATTTATCAACATCTTTCACCAGGCAACAATGCAGGAGTCACACAGAGTAACCACTATTCTGAACCCCAGCAACAGCACCTAATTACAACAGCCTACCACCAGTAAGATCTCATGTCATTGGCCTGGTCTTTGACAAACTCACCCAATCACAAGGCAGAATGCAAATAACCTACTTTTGTTGCCAGGGCAGAGCTTCCACTTATTATCCAATAGGAAAACAAGTAATAAACGAGAAATGAAATTGCACATTGTCATATTCTCAAGCTGCTTTTCACACATTAGTTCCCAGCAGAAAAAAGCAACCCAATGCAGGAGCAGCATTTGTCTATAGACAAGAAACAAACTTACCGAAGCAGAGCAGTGGGATAAACGCAGAACAATCACCCTTTCTTTCTGTAACAGGAGAACTTCCAGCATCTATTTAACTTTGCAGTATATTATTAATTTTTTGCAAATTTTTGCAATGCACCATTAATATAGCTAAAAAATTCACTGAATCAATTCCTATGCAGTACTTTGCTCAAAGGTACAACAGACAGCATATGAACATTAGAAGAATGAACTACAATATTTTGAATCCAAGATCAGTTCCTTATTTGCTAATGTACCATTTGATTTTCTTTAATAATTTAAATGAATTACAAAAGCAACAGTAATATGCAATTCAGCAAGTGCATAACAAAAAGTAACTAATTTAAAATGTGATTTTTATCAAACCGATTCTCTCAAGTGTGCTAGTTAAAGGGGGTTTACCATTTCCATTCCTACTGCTATATCTAAGGATCAGGAGGAGCCAGCATTGAATATCACACTTCAGGTCCAGAATAGCATTTCTCAATTAGGACATATTTAACCCATCAACAGTGACAAGGTATAGGTCACAGAAATGTCACAAGTGTTTTTGTAGAAATGAATAAAAAAAACAGGTGCTGTAAATTAGATTTAGCTCATTTGGTGTCTGAAATATTAAAGCAGCACTGTAAATGACTATTGTGACTAAATACTGTTTTGTTGTGTATTTAAATAACCAGATTAGAGTTAACGCAAGCGTAATAATTTCATTGAGCCTGAAAACATGAAATACTACTGTTTATAAGGAAAAATAAGACGGACGAAAACAGGAAATACAAAGACAGCAGACAAGCAAAAGTCAAGTAGCTATCAGCATTTGATGACTTCTCAGGGGAACCTAAGTTTAGAGTCCAGGTTACAGAAAAATAAATTAGAAATTATAAAAAAAAAAAAATAACCTAGATATTTTATACAACATTCCACTTGCAGCTCCAAATAATATCTTTAAGGCAATAATCCACATGAAAATATCGTTATAATACATTTATAAATCCCCTCTATTAAACACGCACATTCTATGTTCAGTATCCAGCAATTTGACCTAGATCATATTCCATGAGCAAACTACAGACACTTCTACCACCAATCATAATTGCTAATTATAGTTAATATGGAAACACAGTGAGTCTATTACTATTCATTACCATTTTATTTAGCCATAAAACTGAATCTAGATCTAGATTTGTCCTCGAATAAAGCAGGTGGCTCACAATGATTAAAACAGTCCACCTTTTGTCCTATTGCATCATTCACAAACGTCAATCTACTAGACCACTAATTACAAAGCCCTTGGTTACCTAGGTCTCTTATTTATTGAAAACAGCTACTACTTCCACAATTCCACAAAATCTTTTTTTTTTGTTCAAATACTGAAATACATTTCAGGAAAGAACCTTCCTAATGTCACAATGTACAGTAATCATAACTAGATGAACTTTTTGTGGGCCTAATTTCAAAAATGATCTACTTCACACAAAGATTTACCTGCCATTGTGATGACATCACATGGATTCTGACTTATACATACCTATGACATATACCCAATACAGGAAATCCTAATTCCACAGCAGAAATTGAAACCATGAAATGTTATTTTTAAAACTGATTAAAAGAAGACCCCTAAAATTATCCTAATACTAGACAAACAGAGATAAAATAAGTTTGTTTACTCCCTAACACACCCCGTTAATGTGCACATACATATGAGGGTCTACAGCATACATATAGATATTATGCAAGTCTTCATCTATCTAAAGTTGATAAATATCATCAGTACGGTATCACAGGTGAAAATACTGAAGTAATCAGACCAGAAAAGCTGCAACAGGAACAAAAAGAGCATTTATTTCAATGATCGCAAATCTCAAACCATCCTGAAATAAGAATGATAGAAAACCACAACCAACTATATGGACCTGAAACCCTTACAACTGGGCAGCTCAGAGGTGCCCAGCTTTCATAGGCTTGGGGTAACAGTTATGTGACGAGTGGAACGTAAGAGGAAGTTCTCTGATTACAAGATCCAAAAAGAGCCAAGAGCTCTGTTGATTTATTGGAACAAAAGGATGCAAGAGATTGTAAAAAAAATAAAATAATAAAAAAAAAAAATGACAGCAGACTTTGAGTGTTCACGTTTGGTTAAAAAAAGTGCTAATACACGTTAAATTCATCAAAGCACTGACAATTTACTCTGACAAAAGAATGTAGAACACAGACAATAGCGTAAAATCTGATGGAGCAGATTAAAACCCAAGGCCGGCCGCTGTGTGTGGAGTAGCGTGCGTAAACACTGTACGGGAAAGGTCAGGTCAGCCTGGGACCATGCAAGATGACACTTTCCTCTCAGCAATTTCAATTGTTTGTACAATCACACACGAACAAAAAAAATCCTGAAGATTAAAAACTGACAAACCAATGCCTCGGCACAGCGTGTAACACTGCTGCTTCAGGCCTCCAAGTTCGTGGGTTTGAATCCTGCCTCGGGTCTGTGGCGACTGCATGATGGATGGATATAGTAGTAATAACACCACACACGGACTACAAAGACCAAAAGATGTCCACCATGCTACAACTATAGAGGTTCTGCAGCACATATATCCTGACTATCAATGAACATACATTAGTTTTTGCTAAAAAGGCATTACATTTATTTATTAAATTGTCATTGCCTAACAACAGGCAGGCAAATAAAGCAGTTACTCACTATTCCCAATTAAGTGTCACTAGCGATAAGTTTGCCATAAGGCTTCAAAAACCACAGTGGGTGGGATTACAATGCTCTGTCAAATGCTGCCTGGCTTGACTATTGGACAGAAAAGGCAGTGATTGATGGGATGCGACGAGCCCACCCACTATGGCTTCTGAAGCCTCATTTTTCCCATCATTAACTGCAGCTTGGTGGCGAAACAAGCTGAGTGGAGAGAAGTGTTTCAGTCGAACCTGGCTGATAGAAACAAGATTTGTTTTTCCCCATAAAACATTGGATGCAAGATAACACAGACAAAGCACTAAAAACCCGTGGCTGCAGAGAGTACAATCTGCTCTCAATGGCATATTAACCTGAGGGAAAACTGCCATATACAGACAATGTTATTTTGTCCTGAGGGTGGAGAAACAAAATTGACCAATTTATCAATTATCAAATACCAGTGCATCATGAGTGTGCACATACAACACCAAGCACACTGCAGTAACGGTAAGTCCCTATGTGCTTAACGGGTACACATTCAGGTAACAGAACGACAGGCGGACTATGAAGGTATCAGAAAGGTTTCATTTCCAAGGAACGTAATATAAATTGCAAAAGCAACATATGCTACATATTTCCAATAATTTAAAATCATCACAAATTCAGGAGACATATGTAAGGAATTAAATTTTTCTCGCGATTTTGCAAATGATTTTCCCATATGAGGCAAAGCAGAGATGTCTTCTCCATACGAAAATCTAATTTTGATTTTTTTTTTTCCCCCTCCCATTGTGCCAGAAATGCATTCGAAAGCATTCACAAAGATCTCAGCAGCCCACCAAAAAAACATTAGCTTAAACACCCATGCAGAAATGCACAAAAAACGACGGCAGACGGTGAGAAGTGACGTCTCCAGCTGCCCTTGAAAACTGACAGGAGACACAGTAAAAACCAAAGCGCTCTGCCTTAAACTGTTTACCTGATCACGGCGCTGTCAAATGTTACATTTACGAAACCTCGATGAATGAATGATCAATGCGCTTCCGACCGGCATTCCGCTCCCAGTACCATCTGTAGCACATTACCGTCAAGAGCCACGGGATGTACTGGACGGACTGGAAATGCCCGGCGTCCTGATCTAGCCGTGGTGCGCCAGAAGTGTGGTCCGGCTACGACTCCTTATGACACCGGTATCGGGGCTCTCGGCGGGATCGTTACGGCGTGTCGTGCGGCGGTTCGCAGCGTCATGCGGACAGACTCACCTTAGGCGCGACCCTCATTTACGGACCGAGAGCCGCGGCGAGGTGCTGCAGCGTCCAGCACCGCCGCGCAGCTGCCGGCCCCGCTGGTTAGCCGGCGTCCGCCTAACGTCCCCGCATCGCCGCCGTTGCCCCTGGACTCCGCGGTGCTTCCGGGCAGCTGATAGGCTTTGCCCGCCCAGCATGCACAACCGCAGGCTTCTCACTCCCGTGCGTGGGACACGGGACGCGTAAGCATGGCACGGAAGGCAGAGCCTGTTTCGGATGAAAAGCCCGTTTTCGCGAACCGGTGGTCGGAAATCTCATAAAATGGCGCGCTTTGCCAAGCTGCGCAGCGGACCGGCCCGGCGGTACGGACACCCGGACAAACCGCTCAGCCTGCGCCGCCTCAGTGAGCGCCACGCCTCTCAGCTGTCCCAGTCCAGGGTCGCCAAAGCATTCCTAAAACACGACTGCCATAAACGCAGAAAAGTACGAGTATTACTCCGACAGGAAGGCAAATAAGTGAAAAAAAAGAAATAGCAACTGACAAAATGGCGGCTAACTGAGAGCGTTTCCATGACGACTACCCGTCAAACTACGAGACTCCCGGATGCGCCGTTGACGTAAAGGTGACGTACTCAACACGCACAACGTCCCTGCGTGATTCAGGGGGTGGAGTTAAGCAGGTTTAAGTTGTTTAACCGACAATGCAAGCTTTCTTTGATGTCCGAATTCTTGCGGGGTTATCTATACTGTTCATATATAAGCATAAAACAGTGGCTTCGTCATACATTTTTTGAGCATGTATAATTTAAAATGTAATATTAATTAAGCCCATAATGTTAAGGAACAATTGCTGGTTTCAAGGTTGTATTGTCATTACATACAGTACGATTAAATTCTTTCTCGAGTGCCTCCGTCAGACTATGCAGTAAGTAAATAAATACATCAACGAACAATAACAGCGTTCTGTATATACATTTTCTTAATTATATCTTAAATTACTCTGCCGTTTCCTTACCCGAATTCCTAATTAACTAGCTATTTAACGTGAGATCCACCAGCCTAAATACTTCGTAACAATACTCCAGCTCTTTTCGACAATCCGTATTTTTTTATTCTATTGGAATTGAAAAAAATGTCATGATACTGTCAAATTTTCACTAGGTGGCAGCAAATATGTACATGCTTGTTGGAGGGCGTTATTTTCAACATTCTTTATATTTCACATATTTTTTGAAAAATCGAAAATGGAGCGAGTTTGTTGCGGAAGAACTTGAATGGCCCTGACTGAGCCCGGACCTCAAACCCACTAAACACCTTTGGGAAGGACTAGAACATAGATTGTGAGCTAGACCTAAACATCCAACATCAGTGCCTGACCTCACAAATGCTCTTCTGGATGAATGGGCAAAAATTCCCATGGACAAGCTCCAATATCTTATGGAAAGCCTTTCTAGAAGAGTGGTGGCTGTTATCGCTGCAAACTGATGCTTATGGACTTAGAATGGGATGTCCAGGTTTCCCAATACTTTAGCCAATGTAGTATCTCAATAGGCAGGTTGCCACTTTCAAGAGTAAAGGTCCTTAGTTTTCTAACCTGTTCACTGGGTCATTTTTGAGGCAGGTCCTCACAAAGCATTTTGGAAAGCAGTTTTAGTTTGAACTTTCTTTGAGTTGTTACACTATACACATTATAGTAAAAGCAGACATTGTGACACCTTATCAGTCATCACAAAGCAGCAGCAGTCTCAAAAACGAACTTCAATGGAGAACAGGAGACAGTTGAAACCTGAAGGAGGGCCGTGTGACTCACAATGTTGCTTCACTGAACATAGCCGAAAATGCAAGGCTTGAGAGTTTGGTGTAGCGTCACTGCAGAGCATTACAGATGTGGAGTAGCCACCCATGACACAGGTCCCAGGGAGACACCAAAACATCCTTATCGTCAATATTCCTTTAATAAATTCACACATCTAATTACTACTGTACTATTACAGTATGTATCAAAATAAAATACAGTACTGATGTGGTCTTGTCCCTGTGGAAAAACAATACTATTGTTTTGCAAGTCCAGCCCATCACCGAAACATCTATATTAGGGGGAGACAATGAAAATAAAGCTTGCAAGTGCAAATGTGTATGGCTTTTTTTTTGGTCAAGGGCAACTGAAATTGGTGGACCCTAAGATTGAGCAACACAGAACAATCACAAAACATCCCCTTGGACTCGTTTGCTAATATGGGTGATAAATGTCTCTCCTCAGTTAGGGAAAACTCAGTGACAGTCTTCTGTTGGCTTTGTTACGGTCTCAGTCCATGTTCATTTAGCTGAAGGTCTTCTCCACTAAGACTACAGCTAGCAGGAATCTTACCTGTCTCACATAGGCATGGCTGAAGTCAGCATTTCAGAGAGACCAATGGAGTCATAGGCAACTGCAGCGCTCGTCAGTTAACTTAAAGCTCATCCCTACACCCGAGGACTGAGGGGGGAGAAACATACTTGCTGCTTTTTAAGCTACTGGAATTGCATTCACAAGCATTTTACAGCTGTGGCCCTCCCTCATTCGTGTAGTCCAGGGTGAGCAGAATCCACAATGTCATGCCTTGGCGTGGATCCAGTGAGGCTTCACCCAGTTCTAGCATGAACTGGGTCCAACCCCACACACATCCAAAGTCAATGAAGTGACACAGCAATCAAACAGAAGTAAAGACCAGGAAAGAACAGGATGTTTATGTGGTTCTCTGAGGTACGATACTAGCATCAGCTGTACTGTCAGCGCTCCAGGAGACAAGAGGGGGCTGCAGTGGTGTGGCTTGGGGGGGAAGGGGGGAGGGTCATCTTTACAGTGATCTTCCCAGCACAGTTGTGTGCTACTCCGTTGTGTCCCGTCTCCATTTAGTGTAACACAATTTATCATGTCCAGGAAATCACAGCTTGTCCAGCATCACATGAGCAGACACACAGTAACACAATGAGCCAGCCAACCTTCTAAACATGAACAAAGATGAGTCAAACAGTTACTTTATTTATGTTCAGGTAAAAACAAGAACCTGATGCAGTAAATTATTGCAGATCTTAGAAACCAGCACATGAACGGTTGGCCAGGAGAACTTGTGCAGCCCTCGCTGGCCTAAGACTGCAGGTGCACACCACAGTCTGTTCCAAGCCAGCAGTGCAAAAAA
This sequence comes from Stomatorhinus walkeri, assembly GCA_026784285.1. Classification (NCBI taxonomy): domain Eukaryota; kingdom Metazoa; phylum Chordata; class Actinopteri; order Osteoglossiformes; family Mormyridae; genus Stomatorhinus; species Stomatorhinus walkeri. The sequence goes on from JAODUD010000036.1 coordinate 373,613, forward strand.
ATCTAGAGCAAAGGGGGGGGGGGGAAATAGAAAAAAAGCAGCCATGTCACCTCAAACCAGGTGTGAAACTGCATATAAACTTTACTCCGTAAATGAATGAATGAAATGCTATCTGGCTGTCAAACGATAAAATGAGACCAGCCAAATGTGCTCAGCTACGGTATGGGCGCGGAGTACCTTGACCTGTACTCGGCGGTCAGAACTCCTGCAAACAGAAGCAAAAACTGTCAACCCATCCAAGACAGTGGATAAACGCCAACACAGAGCTGAAGCACTTCAACTTCAGGTTAGAACACAAACTCTGGTAAAAGCCTTCTCCAAACCATTCCCATGACTACCTGCCATCCGGCAACTGGATCTCTTTTTCACCACACTCACACAAAGGCTGTGGGATATGATACAGAACATATTGTAAAATGGACACAACTGAAAGGGAATGAATAATGATATCAAGCTAATCTATCAAGATGGGAAGAATTAAGTCTGTACAAATGATCTTTGGAGCCAAGGAAAAGCCTAGCTTGGTAAATGGGAAGAGCTTGCGTGAACTCATCATTCAAAAATCACCATTCAGTGGAAAGGGATCCCTTTTTAATATCACACAGCAATGAAAGCCCTAAAATGTCACCCCAGATTTTCTCTCTACTTTTTTTTTTTTTTTAAACATTACCCAAGATACTAGACTTATACACATTTTAAATTATATGGGTCATATAACGTCTTTCAGTTTGAGAAGGGAACAGAACACACGATTCATGTGTCTGTGTGTGCGCACACGCGTGTCGATATCTGCAAGCTGCTTTGACAAAACAAAAAAACAAAAAAGGGGGGGAAAAAATGCTGTACACATCGCCTTGAATGTAGCGGAGTATAAAAAAGGAAAAAGGGGAACTCCCTAAAGGAGCATGATTTTTTCTGTGGCTGTAGAAGGCATTGAATGTTACAGTGAGATCAGGAGAGGTGGAAGGACTGCTGTCCCTCGCGGGCCGCGATCAGCAGCTTCTGCCGCATGATCTCCATGCTGGAGTAGTCGGGCAGCTTCAGGTAGTTAACACAGGTCATGACCGAGGGCAGGAAGTCGTCTGGGTTCTCAGTCACCTCGAACGTTTTGCGTACTATGGTCAGCGGCGGATTGAGGCTTCGGAATCCTGTGACACCAAAAGGGAATGAGAGCACCTAAATCCAGACTGGTGCGGAACACAGCTAGCTCAGTTCTACAGGAAATTCTATTCAGTTTTTGATTTCTACACAGGTAAAAATGACTGATCTTGCATAACGTTACACTTTCCTGTAATACCAGAAGCTCTTAAATCTTACACTAACTCACAGCAAAGGCTACCCAGCTAACTAGGTGCGCTCTGCTTGCTGCTGGCTGTACAGTGTTTGGCATAACTTGATTTAACTAACTGGCTGCACTGTAATGCTTGCTGAAGTCTTACCTCCCACGGGCAGTCTGGGGCTCCCAGTTACAAATTGTAGAAACAGTCTCTGCTGCTCTGCATCAAAACTGCTGAGCACCTCAAATAGGAATCTGACGGCACGGCTGTGGACAGACGCGCGCGGATGTGGTTAGTGGGGACACGCACACGCACGCTCTATAAGCGAGGAGCCCGCGAGCCCTGGCGGGTACCTGTCATGGGTATAGCCGTGGTCAGGCCTGCAGCACTCCATCAGCGTCTTCACATCCCACGTCTCAGACTTGCTGCCGCACAGCAGCTGGTCCAGCTGAAAGCAGAGTCACCGTTAGCAGGACTGGACCCGACGTCCCTACAAGAGCCAGCGGGGCCAAGGCAGCGAGGGGTCCCAGAACAAGCTCACCTCTTCAGGGTAAAAATACTGCAAGTGATGTAGGGGGAAGACGGACTCGAACCCTTCTCGGAAAGATTCAAACTGCCGACAGACCCCTTCATTCAACGTCCAGTACACGACCAGCTAAAGCGGGAAATACGGGGCAGATGGTCAAAGGGTGGGAAATGGAACCCTATTGGTACATGACAGGAAGGAACTTTTAAATTTAACCACAACTAACAGCTTGCCTGTACACTTGGCAGATGCCAAAACCAGCCATTTTGGTCTGCAGAAAGGCTCACGGTTTTAGTAGCCAGGATGCCGTAGACACTGGCTGGGAAAGACTAACAGCTTCCAGTGGAAGAGAGTGAACGATTCACTAAACCACCAAGTATGCCAAAACATCGAGTGGAAGGAGCCAAACAAGATGAACGAGTCCTTAGGTTTCACTTCTGCATTTGGGATTGAACTGGGCTGAAAGCTTAAATTTAACTAAACTGAAGTTTAGATTTTACAAAGGGTAATGGGCAGGGGCTTAAATTTAACAGCGAAAAATGGCAGGAGACCGTTGAGTTCAGTAACAATAAGATGGACAGAAATACAGGTTTTAGACACACCCTGAGATACTCCTCCAGGTTGTGGATGGTTACAGGCAAGTCTTTTCCACCCTTCTTTAGCTCGATGTGAGGGAAGCCAGGCAGAGTGAAGTCCAAGCCCAGATCCTCCACAGAGCAGCCATTCATGTTGAGGCTTTCCAGGGCAAGCTGCAGGCTCTCACGAGTCTAAGGGGACAAGCTTCTGTTAAGAAGAAAAAGACACGGACGCATACATCTGGGGAGGGAGTTTGGTGATAGACATACGTGCGATCTGTCCTGCTCAAGCTGCTTCTTCTGGCGGATTATGTCCTCCAAGTGCTGGATGGATCTGGCGACAGCAGCGTCGATGTTCATCAGATCGTGGGAGCTGATGGACGACTCGTGCCGTAACATCCACTTGTAGAAGGGGAGTCCGAGGGGCAGGTCGAGCTGGGAAAAACATGAAGACATTACCCCAAATGCACTACACAAACGCACACCCCCGCCATGGGACCCAGAACAGCTCAAAGTTTAACAGCGCTAAACACATTTCAGATCTGAATGCAAGTCACAACCAACCATACTCAAGACTCACCAGCCTGAAGTCCATAATGGCCTTGGCCATCAGCTTGCCCAGGAAACGAAACTTCATTTTGACCTTCGCCATGTGCGCTGGCTTGGTGGTCCTGCCGAAGGGAACAGCAAACAGGCCTCTGGAACTGAAGATGTACTTGGTTCCTTCCTGGCTTCCTGTAGGACAAGGGGTGCAACACGAGGCCTTAAAAATCGCTCAGAAAAGTCACGGGCTTAGAGTGACAGAACGCATACTCCAATTCGGGCACATACCCTTGGGGTTAGCCAGTGTGACCTCCTCTCCTCTCCAGAGACCCAAGTCTGCACGCTGCAGCTCTTGGGACACAAGGGCATAGAACTCCAACGTGGGGCCAAGCCCAGTGCCCACCTGAAAGAGCCAGAGCCGAGGGTGAGACTGGGCCAGAACGGGGGGTCGACAGGGGTTGCAGGACGATGCAATACCTCATTCTCATACTGGATCTCTAGCATTGCCCGGGAACTTCCCAGGTCCTGCATCACCGACTCGGCCTGCTTGAGAAGCTCCTCTCGGTTTATAGTGCGCTATGGACAAGGGAGAGTGACTCCGTGAGTAAAGTGCAGTCCCCCCCCACAGAAGACTCGCCTCCCAGTTTCGCTAGTCACCTTCTTGCGGTCGAGTCGTGGAGCCACGCGACTGTCCTGAGAATCAGACTGGTTGATCTCAGGGTTGGTGTCCAACAGGCGTTGCATGGCGCGATCCCGGTCAAATGCCGTCACGTAAAAGAGCATCTGCCTCGTCTGCTGAGTCTGAGGCGTGGTTGCTAACCGCCACTCCACGGAGGCGCACCATGCCG
>JAODUD010000036.1:377481-409908 GCA_026784285.1 Stomatorhinus walkeri
CCCCCCCCCCCCCCCCAAACCGGTCATCCGCACTGCAGGGGAGCTGAACGCCACACGACAGTGAACAAGATAATATAAGAGTAAACCAAAACATTCCATGTACCTGTACATATATATTACACTCCATTGACCAAGATAAGAGATGTAAAGACATGCACATAAAATTGCAACTACAGCTCTGGGGGAAAAAAGACCTATTTTTTAAAATCTGCAGTCTTAAATTCTGGTTTAATCGTGGTTTTTAGAGTAGACGGCTATGCTGAACAGCAGCTTGTTTCCAGGTTCAAAATTTCTAAGACAGCAGTACACAAGGTGTAATAAGGTGAAGGAGACACTGGGAAAGACCTTAAACCAGCCAAGTAAAGTGCAGAAGCAACTTTCTAATGACCGTTAACATATCTGCTTTAACAGTTTCTCATGAATCGTAGGATGACATCAAGTGACCTTCAAAAAGAACGGGAAACATTAAGTGCAGGTGTGAAGTGCACTGTTAGGACAGTTAGTATCAGGCTCCTCGATGCAGGACTGAAGTCCCACAAAGCAATGAGGAAGCCCTTTATGAAGAAGACAGTACCAGCCTACATTTTGCAAAATGTGTGCGTCTGAAATATATATATATCATTCAGACGCACACCCATAAACAGAAGTGTGCATGTAACCTACCAGGTCTTGCCCAGTTCAGTCAGCCAGGAGGGGATGTTTCCAGTCATAATGACCAAAGGGTCCTGCAGCTGCCGGTTGGCCTTGGCCGTCAGCTTGCTATTGATGAACTCGCTAGTGGGGATGATCTCTTTGCACACGGCATTCTGTAAACACAAGCAGAAGTGCTCCTGGCTTACACCGACAGCAGCATGGAAGGTGTAGACACTCCATCATCCATCGAGAATTAACCAACCGTCTGACGCCAGTTACTCACATCGTAAAGGTAGAACCAGTATCTGCTGATGGAATGGAGGACCCTCAGGAGCAGAATCACATCCAGGGACGGGTCCTCAAACGTGATGCTCTCCGGACATTCAGAGATAAGGTACGACTCCAGGGGGTTTGAGACACTAGGGCACACGCCCTCTGAGGACGGAGGGAGGGTCCAAGTCAAGAGAAGTGCAGACGGGAGATTGTGACGTCCTGAAATCCCGAAGCGGGTCATTACAGGGCAGATGCCCTCCGGTAAAGTGTAATAAGAACAGCCCCCCCTTCAGGATTTTACCATGCCACAGCTCATCCTGCTTCTTGGCATTGCGGGGGGAGGTCTTCGTGGGTGCGGTCTGGGCGCGACCCCTCTTCCCCCCCACTGCATCCTTCCCACCATCCTCATCCTCCCTCACAGGTTTGTACCTGAGAAACAGACACGCTGGATCAGAGCAGCAGCACCTCTGCAGGCTTCTCGCTTGCAGGTACATTAGCGACGACACGCTGCTGAACTTGTACTATTACTGGCTGTCTGACAGCGGGAATTAAGCCCAGGTACGACCGGCTGCCCGAGGCAGCAGACAGACGCTCGTTAGGGACTGCCCAGGATGGTCACATGGGCAGGTACAACACGTCCAGCACCAATCCGCAGAACAGTACAGCAGAACTGCTTAATCACACTCCCGTTTAGTCATGCAACAACCAAGAGTGAACAGCACGCCATATGCCTATACGGAAATGTAGGAAGTGCATCCCTACTTCACATGCAGATGCCCCCTGCTGGACGTTTAATGACATGGCGCAGGTTTAGCACACCCAGGCTACAATGGGCCCCTCCAGGGAGTCGGTGGCAAGGCTGTCCCGCCGCTCACACGCAGCCCAAAGCTGCCATCCCCCAGACACGTGACCGGTACCATATGGTGTGCGTCTTGGTCCAGATGCCAGCGCGGCCCAGGGGGTTCGACTCGTCGTCCGTAGACTCGCGTTCCTCCTCGGCCTGCAGGCTGAACTGCCGCACGGCCTGGTACACGGTCATGCTGTAAGGCAGCAGCTGCTCGCCGATGCAGAACTGCAGACGATGTCGCACGCTTCCCGAGCTCAGGAACTGTGCCGCCTGGGGAGGGACGAAGGTCACAGGTCACATGGCGGCAAGGGACCACAGTCACCCAGTAACCCACTAAAGAAACACGCACCAACGATTCGTCGATTTCGTCGTCGGACCCGTCGTCATCGCTGTCCTCATCCTCCTCGCGAATGCGACCGTAGCCTGTGAGGAAGAGCTCATTCAGCATGGCTGTCGCTCGCGCTAAGAATAGGCCAGTGGATGCCAAACTATACAGCCCTCTAACCTCGGACGACCAGGTATCTCTCGATAGCCTGCACTAGCGCCAGGGGGTCGATCTTGACGGGACCGCCCTTCCACTGCTTCACGTTGGTACAGTCTGGGTGCCGCTGCAGTTGGCACTTCAGCTGGTGCGTGTTAAAGAACTTCAGAGCCTGAGATCCTCTGTGGCGGGGGGGGGGACATGTTTGAGATCATGAGCATATGGGCACAATAGTGTGGGGGAAGGGGGGGGCAGTTAGAAAAATGGCCCCAACCTGCTGCCAGTTCCATTTCCACTGGGGAAGTCGTGCACTTTGACAGGAAACTGCTCCATCTGACTCAAGCAGCTATTCATCTTGTGGACCAGGGCCAGCAGTGAGCCATTCTCAGCGGGGTCCAGGCGACCCACGGGCTCCATGCCCGGAACCTGGAGCAAAACCGCAGAACACCAAGCCATAATCAGGACGACGGGACCGTCACACCAAGAGCTGCAGGGTTCATGTCTGAGCCAACAGGATCGGTCACTTCCAACATGCTATTATTCAGATAAGGCATCGAGGGCTGTGTGCTTACTGGACAGCCAAAAAACACATGCAGGAAGCGCTTGAGTCGGACGTCCCGGGTGACGGCATCCCTGTCGCTGCTGGAGGTCAAATACAGCAACAGCTGCTTGACGAAGCCGCTGTGCTGGATCTCGAACGAGGAGACGTCCGACTCGGACACGATGCTGCAGATCTCCACAAGGCACTCGATCCCTCCGTCCACCTGTAGGGGGAGTCACCGAGTCAGCCTCCACAGTGTGCCCCCCCCCCACCACCGGCACATGGCCCCGGGGTTTAGAGCTACCTGCAGGTTGAGCTGCTCCGTTGCCGAGCAGAGTCTCTGAAGAACATTCAGCGCAGGGTTGCTGCAGTCCACGTTCTCAGAGCTGAAGTGGCATTCCACAAACTTACTGGCCTGCTCCTTAATCCACGCCTTGATCTTCTCCCTGTAAGAGGGCGAGTGGAGAGGCGTGAAGCAGGCATTTGCTCACTGGAACTCAGCACAGGAAACAGAGTGGCAATATGGCTGCGTTTTAAGTGACAAATTCAGCATAAACAGGAGATTCTGACTGAATGTAAAATCACATCAGGGGCTTGGACTGTCGCAGAAAGTGTTTACAGTTCACAAGGAACCAAAGAAGCCAAAACGCATGGATATCATTTTCAGCTCTTGACCATTAGAACTTATATTGTTATATACAATTATATTCAAGGGCCAATGGTAGAAAATGACACACCTAGGCCAAAGGTCGGGCCAAGCATACCGGTTGTTGGAGACAGTGTCCTTGGGGGTGGGCCTTGGCAGCCCACTGGCGCCTGGTTGCCGAGGGGGCTCCGCCCCCGTGCTGTTGCTCTGGGCACCCAGCTTACCCCAGGTCTTGGGGTTCAGGCTGGCCAAGAATGAGGATTTTGGAGACTGTGTGGCAGTGGGACTCTTAGCTGGGGAGAGAAATACTAAAAAATATTATTGCAGCCTTGAACTTAAGGGCAACGAACCCCCAGCAGAGAAGGTGTCCCACGCCAAACCAGCAAAGCAGCGCCATGCAGAGCCGAGTGAGGTACCCTGATTGTCAACTTTATCATCATCCCTGGGTGGAGAGTATTTGGGTCTCCGAGGTCCGCGCTTAGGCAACCGCTTTCTCTTCAGTACGTCGCTTAGCCTCCTGAGACGGAAGTAACACACTGTGAGCTGCGAGAGGCCCATCAAAGTCTGACTGGCGACGGACTGCAAGCTCACCCCTGCGGACTCAGGTCCAGAGAATCCTCCACGCTGTGCAGGTAGCTGGGTGAGCCCAGGTCGGGCGTGGCGCTACTGGCTGTGGTACCGGTGCTGATGGTGGAACAGAGGTTTGTAGAACCACTAGAACAGGCCTTTGGCGGACTGGTGAGGAACGTCTCGGACTCGGCCAGGTTTTTAACTTGGTGCATTACACCTGCACATACAAAGAGGTCTCAAAACAGCGGCACTGCAAGCTGCACATCAAATTAATAGACTGGATTAAACAGACAACACCGAAGAGTGAAATCAAGACCAGAAATTTGACATCGTTCATTACATGGGACAAAATCATCTCTCTGCAAATAAAAATCAAACTGCAAGATGGGAAGCTGTAGGATCAATTTAAACAGAATATTAGACATTGTTACCTTCCCTTCTGAAGTAAACGCTGAACACATCTGGAAGTTTCTGCATCAGAATCTCTGCCATCTGCAGAGCTCCAACTACAATCTTAAGGTCCTGGCTGGACAGCATAGACGCAATGTGGCTGTAGAACACAAAGATACGGCTTGATTGAAGACAAAATGAGCCGCGGGCAACCATGAGGATCTCAATCTTCTTAACTGATATTGGTGTGACCTCACAGGGGTCACAAACTCCGAAACCCCCAGCTGGTACACCCCCCTTACCTGGACACTGCGTGGTTTTTCAGCACATCCTTGAGCAGCTCAGCGTCGGCAAAGTAAATAATCCTAAGAATGGCTCGAAGGCACTTGTGTCTGACGGCGGGACCGGCTGAGGAGCTGTACACCTCGTAGAGCACCCCGAACAGCGTCTTGATGAAGCAGCGGGCCAACTCGGGGTCCTCTCTCATCAGCACTGCCCGGGCGTCGTCCTTCCTGAGCTCCGTATGCCCACCTGCGCCACGGACACGTCTGGCGTCAGGCCGACCAGCTGGGTGTCTAAAGCCTCGTGCAGCCGGACCCAGAGGGGGCCACTCACCAGAGCTGGGGTTGGCCAGGGGGCTGGGTTTCCTCTGAATGCCCCGTGCTGTGCCCGTGTCCTCATTGATCTGCTGCATGGAGTTAAAGTCGATGGTATAAACACGACCCAGGGTAGACAGGCTGATCTCGTCTTCACCATTCTGGTGTGCCGTCTATTAGGGTCGGAACAAATGCACAGACGTGAATCCACAGAAGAGCCCTCAAGGCAGGTAAAGTGCTTCAACCCAAACCAGCAGTGATCCCTTCAACTGCTGGATAAGTATGGATGACGCTTCCTTTCACATTAGATCAACTACTAACTATAACCTGCACAAATAAGATAATTGTATGCAAACTCGGCCTTTAATAAACGATCATGTCGTGTACCATAACAGCACAGACTGATCCTGTACAACAAGGCAGTTAATCAAGTACCGATTTCACCACTTAGCAGGTCAAATAAGCACAGCGGGGGCTGGAGTTCAGCAGATTTTGACCTTCTACACAACTGGATATGATACTGAAACAGTTCCGGTTCAGTTCAAGTTCCCATCAAAGGTAAAACAGCGAAAATCTACTGGGATTTCCAGTTTATGCTCTTCACAAGAAGATCTACTGTCCATATTACGAAACAGGTCACACACATTCTGCACACACCATATTTAAGCCGGGGAAAGCTAACAGGGTTCAAAGCATAGACACAAGACTGAAACCCAGCCAATACTGGAACCACAGAAAAATGAATTTTAGATTTTAGAGAAGGTGCACCTCAATGATGCGGCTGTCTATGCGGTTGTAGGGATGCCACAGGCCTCGATCATCCCTCCACTGCCAGACGGCACCCTCGGTGGTTTGGGCACTGCCCTTCTTCAGCATGGTGTCCACCGCGAAGATACCCTCTCTGGGCAGGCAGGGCATCAGCTCACTGGGGGAGGGGCGGGCATAGTTAACAGAGGCTCCCGGCACAGGCCACCGCACGATGGGCACCAAGGCGATGGGGGGGGGGGGGGGGGCACGTACCATATGAGAGAGGTGAGCTCGTACAGCTCCTGCGGACTCCGGGGCACCAGGTCGATCTGCTCTTGGCAGCTGTTGTTCGCCGCCCCGCACAGGAGGAATCGGAGGGTCTCTGCGATATCTGGAGAGGAAGGCATCTTAAGGAAACCTGCACCTCACGTTCTATACTGCTTAACCGCATTCAGGTTAAGCGTCCAGAATCGAAACACAGCAGGATCCCCTCCCTGGGATGCGACCCAACAACATGCAGGTGTCAGGTCCGTGCCTTCAAGCGCACCGCACCCGGGGGTCCCCATACTCACTTTGCCTCATGAGCTGCACGGCCAGACAGGGGCAGTTGGAACACATGAGTGAGAACATGCGGACGACCATGATGAACATCCCCGAGCTCAGCACAGGCGGAGTCACCACCAGCAGCTGCTGAATATTGGTCAGCAGGTCACGGGACGCCACCTGCAGTAGAAGGTTCTGCCATGGGGGTCAGAGAGAGGTCAGAGGTCAGAGAGGGGTCACAAGCACCGCACCACATGTCACCATCCAGCTGAGCCAGCCTTACCTCTTCATTTTGGAAATTGTCCACAAGCCTGGCAAAGCAGAGACACGTGCTTTCAACAGACTTTTTATCCTAAGAGCAAAAAAAAAAAAATATTGTCAGTACTGCCATTTTAATGGCACTTATTCCCTAAGCGCAGACACACGCCGCGCAGACACACGCCGCGCAGACACACGCCGCGCAGACACACGCCGGGGCAGCGGGCACCTGATGCGTCAGCCTCTGCGTAAGCAGGGGCAGCGAGTCGGACACGAAGTGGAACTCGTCGGGCGTGATGTTCTGGCAGCAGTTAGCAGCTATGGCGAGAGCGTTCCTCTGGGCATTGATGCTGAAGAACTCAAGGTAAAGCAGGCAGTCGGCCAGCCCACCCTGAGGAGGAACCAGAAGGGTCAGATGAGGCATACTGCTAAACACCTCCCAAAAACCAGAAAAACCACGAATAAACAGGAGGTGGGTGCCGGCGATAGAGCGATGCGTACAGCCTGCAGGATGGCTTTACTGTGTCGCCGCGATAGCATCTCCAGTGCCGTCAGGGCCTGCTCCGCCACGTCGATGAACTGGATCACCTGCAGCTGCGGGAAGAATCGCGGCCGTGAGTCTCTCCGCCAGCCGCGTAGGAGGCGGGTGGAATCAGGGGTCCGCACACGGACTAACCTTCTCGAGGAAGACCGGGATAGCATCCACGACGACGGCTGAGGAGCGCGGCAGTGCCTCCATCATGTAGGTCAAAGCCCGTGAGGCGTGGTTCATCTGGAAAAAGGGAAGAAGCTGCGGTCTGGCACCTCAACACCCCTGAGATAACAGCACCACTAGACCCCATCGCAAGTTGTGCAAACTTACAATGTCAAAGTTATGCTCCATCTGCAGCAGGGTAATCTGTGGGACAGAGGACAGCGTTAGGGTGCGCAAGACAGATGCAGACGCTTCCCGAGAAGCCGGGGGACACTCACCAACGCAGGCACCACGCTCTTCACCGGGAAGCCCCCCAGCGTCTCCTCGTTGCCCATCACCAGAAGCTGGCACATCTCAATGGCTGCTTGCAGTTGCTGGGACTCGTCCCCCGTGGCCTGCAGACCCTGGAGCAGCTGCTGGGCTTTGGAGCCTGAAAGGGAAGCCATGAGCGGACACACACACACTGGGAGGGGGGGCACGTGTGTACACGAATAAGGGGCACTTACTGGCTCCACTGCCTATCGTCCTGTGGAACAGCTGGGACACACGGGGCCCCAGGGGCCCAAACAGGTGTGGAGGAAGGCCCCGGGCCTCCAGGAGAGCTGGCACGTAAAAACAGACAGACAGTAAGTCACCAAACACACCACTCGGCAATACCGAAAGGCTAGTCACCGTGGCAACCTGACCCCTCCCCAAAAGTCCACCCATCCAATCAGACGAGGCCGGCTCACCCTGCAGGCGGCCCATTTCCGAGTCGTCAGATTCGCTCTCCCCCGACGTGGTCATACCCACTGCTCCGGCCACTGAGCTGGAGGCTGAATTAAGAGGAGACCAAAAAAAAAAAAAAAAAGTTGGTACCATTAGGAGGAACCTCGGCACGGTTATCCTGCCCAATAACGCTCGCGTTCCCGGAGCCGAACGGCGGCTGTACCGGAGGCTCCTTGCGGGACCTCGTCGGTGCGTGCGCTGGAAGGGTTGGCCCCATCTTGACTGTTGTCGGCGTCGGCCATCTTCTCCTGTCGGCGCGCGTCGCCCGCCCCGCGCTTGCCCAGGCCTGAGCCTCGCCGACTGCAGACACACCAAAGCAAGGGGGGGGTGGGTGTTCAGCCCACATACTGCCAGCCCGGCACACACTCCGCACCCACCACCGAGAGCGCCCCCTACCTGGTACTGGCACAGGAGCCCGTGGTCTTCTGCCGTGCGCTCCGCCGGAAGCTGGGGAGCTCCGCTGGGGGTGATTCGCTGCGCTTCTTGGTGGACTTGCGTAAACCTGCAGATCCCAAAGGCAGACCAATCACACGGGCATTTAGCTGGGCTTACTGGCAAACCACAGTATCTGCAAGTACTCTCTTTACCCAACCACTATCAGACCAAACCCACATGCAAAATGCAAGCAAACTCGGGGCATATCCAGCAACTGACTGACACACACAGACACGCCACACCCTGGTCATCTCCAGACAGCCCTGCACTACAACACCCACTTAAATCTGACCCATAAGCTGTAATGGCAGCCTATCCCACTGTCCACATAACAGGCCCATAGAAACCCAAACACCAAGAACACCCCCCCCCCCCAGTCAAATCAGGGTGGGGCTACCCCCATAAGCTGCTCCTGCGTTACAGGGCAGCAGCTGAAGCTGCCGATTTTAGCTGAGGGAAAGTGCAGAGAGATTAAGTGGAATGGGAGCCACCCTTGTCCCCTTGAAATTCTGACACCCCCCAGCCCCAAGTGAAGAACCCCAGAACCGACAATGAGTCCCAAAGGCATGAGGTATAGGATTAAAAGGGCGAGGGGGGAGCTCACTAGCTAGCCTGGCCTGCAGCCCTGAGGGGCCGGGCTTCGACGTCTCTGGCTTGGAGGACCCGGGCAGAGACAGCTTGGGCTTTGGTAGGTTGACCTTGGGGCTGAAGCGGGCAGCCCACTCAAACTTGGAGGTACCGGGGGGCTTGGGTGGCTCCTTGTCCCGGCTGCTGCGCCGTGGACTGGGGCTAGAGGCCGAGCGGGAACGCCGGGCTTTGCTCTGGTCCTTCCCCTGCTTAAGCCGCGCACCCTGGGCTGCGGTGCCGGGGGGTCCGGTGGAAGAGGAGGAGGAGGAGGAGGAGGCAGAAGAGGAGGTGTCCGTTACAGTGCTGCACCCAGCTCTGGCTGAGGCGGCCGGTTTAGAAGCCAGCTTGGTGGGTTTTGCGGACTTGGCCTCGGTACCAGCGGGGAGAGAACCCGAGGAAGCGTCCGCCCTTTTCCGTTTCTGGGTTGGGGACGCCCCGGCCGCTCCACTCTTCCTGTTCAGGGCCCGGCTGCCTGAGACGGGCTGCTCTAGCACCAAGCGCCTCTTCTTCGGTTTAGCCGATGTCCGTCTGGCCTCGGGGCAGGCGTCTGGGGTCACGAGCGCTTTGGGCTTTTTAGCGGGGCTGGCTGAGTAAGAGCTGTTCTGCTCTGGGGCCGAGCCGCGCTTCACTCCACGGGTGCTCTCCCTCTTAGCCTGGCTGGCCCTCTCTGCTTCTGATGTCCCCGCACCAACCGAGTCGTCCTGCAGTACGAACGAAGCCACTGACAGCGGAAGGCCGCTTCTGGGGACAACACAGAAAGGGGACATTTCAGCACAGCCACACTGGGCTCCCTCCCGGCGTTCATCTTCAGTTTCAAGCCCCAGCTAACATAAGTGACAAATAGCAGACAAATAGACACGCAGCAGATATTGACCGTCTAGAAAGCCAATTTAGCGCTACCTTTAGCGAAGCCACACTACACAAAGGATGCAGAGGAGAAAGGAGGGGTACCTTCTTGAGCGGTGCCCCGTGGGTTGGGCTTTTGAAGCCTTAGAAATAGGTCTTCTACTTTCAGGTGGGGAATTCGCTTTACGTTTTACCTGCTCTGACTGCAACCTGTAAGGTTGAAAATTAAAGAGCCCGTGACGGGATGTTCGGGGAGATACCTACATCCACCTTCCCACCCCACCGCCAGCCCCCCCTCTCCCCCTCCCTCACATTCAGCCCTTCCAAACCTCTGTGTTTGTGCGGCCAACACCATAGCAGTAGCAGCAAGAAAGAAGCTTAAGCTGCCAGGCAGATCGAATGGCTTTCCATGATGGGTAGATTAGGGCATACACATACCTTCCTGCGACTGAGTCGTCGTGTGGCTGGGCCGCAGCACTGTTCCTCTGTGAACGTCGCAGTGACCCCCCTGGATTGGAATTAGGCCGGTTGGACATTGGCACCTCTCTCCTGAAGGGACATACCCTTTCTAGACACTACCATTCACTAGAGAGAAGAGAGAGAGAGAGAGAGAGAGATATACCAGTAAGACTACAAGCAGGATATTCGGGTGTCATTCACAGTTCATCTGTGTTAAAAGTCTGGTGTGCAGGCTAAGTAATGCTGAAGGAATAAACATGTTTTTAACTAGTCCCACGGTTACCAAGGTTGTTCTGGGCAACGAACGGCAGAAAATTAGATAAGCTCAGGTGCACCCCCTACCACCCACCCGCTCGCTCGCTCAGCAGTGAACGTTTCCATGATTGAACACACTTGGCGTTGACCATAATGATTTTGCAGGCACCCAGACTCAGATACAGCGTTTTCTGTCTACAGACTAACACTTTGCGGATTTTTGAAGGCAAAACTTAAATCATAATTAAAACGTGTATAATTTTAGAACTTTCTGCACTTAAAATGATTATGAACTGGACTATTAATACTGTGATAAACTCTCTCAGTACTTCTTCTACATTACACACCATATCCTGTATGGTACAATACAATATTTTTAGCACAATCTGACAGTGATTGTACTCGTCTGATTTTTGTTTACTGCACTCCTAACAGCACATGAATATGCTGAGTTGTAAGTCACATTGCATAAAAACAGATGCTGGACATACATAATAGGGAGATGAGATAAGTAAGATTAACCAAGACTAACTTGGGAACCACAGGCCCAGTAATGTGACAGCAATGGAATTTGGGCAGTCTGGTGACCCGAATGGGTCCCCGTCCAGGCCCCTTGTGGGCACATAACCGTATTTAAACTACACAGCTAGTCTGAAGCCTTCCACTCAAATATGCATCCAAGCCATAATTAAGCAACGAACACAAATACATACACAATTTCACCAAAATAAAACCACAACGGAATGATGTACAGACAACCTTGTAGCTCATCCAGCACCAAGTGCAATTAACCCCAAGGCTCGGGAACTCAGCTGCATCCCTTATTTTCCACAAGGCCATCGGAACCAGTGACCTGCATATGAAGTTTAATGAACTTCAACACTGTACCTTTAATGCTATATCATACTTCAACTGCAGGGCAATCTGCCTCAATACTACCCAAGTCAAACTCTTTTCTACATTTTGTTCATGAGGAATTTCTGTATCCTGCTAAATCCCCCATAGAGTCTACTGTTCAAACATTCAGGTCACCGCGAACGGTGCCTCCAGTATGTGGTATACTGACACAGCCTATAAACACAGGGTCCTAGGCACCCCATCCCTAGTCCACCCTGCCTTACATGGAAAATATTTTAGCTCAAAAAGGCAGAACTGGCAGTGTTTCTATGCCATGAACTTGAACTATGACACATTAACTTACCTAAAATCTGGGGTGCTCCTGTTAAGGCATCTCAACATACTCTCTGTGTAGCTGAAGACCTCCCCTACCATCACTGCTCTCTACTAAAATGCCCACTCGATTCACCTTCTTTCATCCATCGTCCTCGCTCTGATCTTCAAAGCCTTACTTACACAGTTTCAAAATACTTATTTCGTAACCAAACCTTTCACAAGCCTATAGACTTTTAATTTAGTTAACTCCCAAAGGCTGTGGTCCTTAAAAATGAGGAAACTGATCTGTTTGTACATTTCAAAGTCAGTCATTTAACCTCACGAGGTACATCTATTAAAAGAATGAGTAATTGCATCCAGTTTACAGTTTTTACATGTTGATAAAAGCTTTCCTAATTTGTTCAATGGTTCCGTGTTAACAAGTGGTTACTGACAAGATTAAGTCTCAAAAGGCCTTTAGAAAACAATCAGCAATGAAAAAGCTGCAGTGTGTCGTGGAAAATGTAAATGCAACACTATTCACTGCAGAGTAAATTATACAGGGGAAAAAAAGGTGGAACTGTTGCCCTTTCTGTACGTTTTATGGGAAAAAATAAAAAAGGTAACACAAACATTTAAAGCTACCAGTGAGCCAGTTCTCAACTGTTGCAACAGCTTCTAGATGTATACTGTGACAAATACAAGCAAATAATTTAATTGTTACCCATAATTTAATCAATCAACTCAGGGTCTCCAGAGACAGATGGCAGTGTTATGCACTTGATAGCATGGCTGATTGTTACAGCCCACCTCACTGGGACAAGACAGTGCAAGGCCTTCGACGTGTGATAAGTTTGGTACACCTGAGAAACTGTGGCTGGGGCTCCTCCAGGGGAGCAAAGGGAAGGGGGATTACAGCCACTCCCATTTTCACGCCACTGTTCTCCACACTGCATGAGGAAGAGAAAAGGGCCATCCAAGCCTATAGCCCTGGGCTGGAGTGAAATTTATGCTGTAAAGTATCCTTTGGGAAAATATTACAATAGTTGTACACCTATTAATAATATATTAAATCTGTCCAGTTACCACAGCCTATGAATTTTCAAACTGTACAAGAGGTCAGGGTTCCACTGTTTTTTTGTTTTTTTTTTTAAATGGAACAAAGCAGAAATAGTGAAATGAAGTGACGGGTTGACTAGGCACATTGTTTTAATGCGGGTTCAATTAAGGATGTGTGTGGGTAACCCCGTATATACTGTCACTGCAGACATGACCACAGGGACTAGGCCCGTTTAAACCCAGCCTTGGTTTCAGACAACCACACTCCAAACTGGATAAGCCATTACAGAAAATGGACGGTAAAAAAAATAAACGTGTCAATAGTTCTTACCCAGAATATCAACTTGATTTTAAAAGGGTGATATTAAGTCAGGAAAGACTTCGCACGATTTAAACGCCAAATCAAAAAAAAAAATTCACGGTACGCTGTGCAATCGACGCACAGCAAATAAACTACAAATGCTGAATTGGGCCTTTCACCCCTGACCGAGGAAAGCCAAGTTAAATTAACAGCCTCGGTGTAACGATTTCAAAAGTCGAATACCTGTTAAGTTACGTATGTCGGTAAAAATACCTGAGAGGCGGATTGCTGCTCGCCCCGGCAGAGAAGCCTGGCTAACTCGGCCAGCTAACGACGGAAATGCCGAATAAATGTTGCGCTAGGTGGACCTGGCTAGCCACGTCAGATTAAACGCTATAAAAATGTGATCATTTTAGTTGAGCGCCAGTTAACAAGCCAGGATACTGTACAAACTGCTAGTTTTGTCAAAAGGTTAAAAAATACGACATAAGGCCGTTTAGGCCTGATAAATCACTGGATCACCGTCTTTGTTTATTTTGATTAAACATTTATGAAACCAGTATGTTATACAGCGTCCGATGACATATTTCTCGTTTTACCAACACCCCGTTGCTTATTATTTGCGTATGTCTGCTTTACAATGTATGCAGAATGGATAAAACATTTATTTATTACTTTTTAGCCGAGGCCCACGGTACGACGTAGCTAATTACAGCCTCGGGCTCCATTTGACATGCAACCGACAGCAAAGCAGTTAATCCGGTGTGGCGTTGTGTCCAGCTGGCCCAGTTTAGCATAAACGTCAAACATCGCCGCTTCAGGTTTCTGACGACGTGAGCGTCTAATCGAACTGGGAAGTGCGGATATTTCAGATTATTTCGGAGCTGCGTGTTGGATCGGGGGTCCGGGAAGTAGCCCCTGTGTGCCATTATGTTTATACAGCAGACAGATCGCGTCAGTAAGGTTAAAGCCTGTTTATCCGCAGACTCCCCCGGCCTGCCGGCCACCTACCGACAGACAGGCCTACTCCACCGGCTGCTGACTCGCCGTGGGGACCGTGTCCGTCACCGTGCGGTCAAGCCGGGGTTACTTAACGGGGCCGCAGACAAGTAACCAGCAGTTAACTTACCAGCGTTAGTGAGCGACGCGCAGCAGCCGCCTTGTCGGTGCGTTTTCACTTGGGCACGGGGCTAAGTGCGCAGAAGAGGGCCCCTTCCGTTACCCCGGACCGCACCACGGATTTTATTTAATTTCCACGGGCCGACCCGGACCTTAAACGCCCATAAAAAAAAACACCCTGGTGAGAAGCGGAGCGCGTATTCAGCTCCCGGCTAACCCCGGCGACTTTAGTAGCTAAACGGGGGGTTTCGCTAGAGCCCGCCGCACGGCGTGTTGATAAACATCCAGCTAGCCTCCCCCCCGTCACGAGCGATAACGTCGCCCGTCGGAGCGCGACTCTCCTCTGCGGAGCGAAATGGCCTATGGACCTTCCTCACTGCAGCACGAAGAGCGGCGAAGCAGGAACCCCCCGCTTTCCGAGAAGCCCGACGAGCAAAGTCCGTACGCTCTCCGGCCGCTCCGCAACCGAAGCGACGCGCTGGTGGACGTTTGTTGCGTTTTTATTACCTATTTGTTGCAGTGCTGTAGTTGCTGTTAGACAGAGCAGCTCCACTCTCTCAGCTCTTACCTTCACATCAGCTGAGGACCTGCCAACGCCGTGCGCCTCCGCCAGATCGGCCCGCTCAGAACTACTTTGCCCATCGTCGGCATCTAGTGCGCGCTGCTACCTAATTTTAAGCACTTTAAAACTAAGTCCTCACTTATAAAAACGACACAAAATGACATTTCATCGTTTGCTTTACTGTACTTCTTCACGTGAGTGAGGTATAATATGCATTAATATTTCTGAGAAATATCCATCCGCTGGGTCATGACCCTTTAATCTTAACAACTGTTTACACGATTATATTATTATTGAAAATTCCGTGCTAACATTTCCCCATACTATATACAGTTAAATTATTTTTTATTGAACATACTGTCACCGTTTTTGCATTCTACAGAACATCACGAAAACGTATACCTGTTTGCCGGTAGAAAGAGGAGACCGTTGTTCTGTCCGTTGTCCTGGTAACGCCTTAGCGTCCCAATATGGCGCCTTTACTAGGAAATACGGAGTTCGAAATCAGTGGCCAAGGCCCTTCGCCCTCCAAAGACTTCTTCCAGCTTCTTGTTCCAAAAAACAAAGTAAGTACACCATACGTTTAATTTGACATCAGTATATTCTATTATATTTCAGGCTGAGAAAGTTCTGTGGAGGTTAGCAAAACGTTATGAAATTAGATATTACAGCGCTGATGAAACAGTTAAGCCCAATAGCATTGAGAAATTGAGAAAAATACTGTCATGAAATAAATCCAGGTTTAAAATCTGCAAGTAAATGAGCTTTTTCTTGTCTGTATATTCTATTAACATATCTAAGACCGTATACATTGCATATGTATTTGGAATCTTTGTTTATATAATCAGTACATATACATAAAGGGCCATTTTATCTGGTCACTTCTTATAATCTTAGTTTGCCCTATTGTCTCCAGATCCACCCGAAGGATTGACAAGAGATGCCACCTTAGACCATTTTTGCACTGGACTGGTTTTAGCGCTTGTGATCGTCCTGTTAGCTTTAACGAGTCTGGCTGCCCTCCTCTGATCTCTCTCATTTTCACAGTGATTTGGGCAACAGAAATGCCACTTAGTTTTTTTTTTTTATCTGTACTTTGTTTATTCCCCCATTAAACATTAAACTGGTGAGGAAAGTGACCATTTATAAGAAGCTGATACCACCACAACTGTCACCAACAATCAAACCACATCGAAGTTCATTTAGGTCTTAGAATGTTACCGATTATAATGCTGAGCTGCAGGGGTGCGGTAGGGTCATGGATACAGGGGCGGATTCAGGCGGAGCAGCATCTTGCAGAGGCCTTTGAATACATGAAGTTATATGCAATATTTAGCAGGGAGTTCAAGGTGACATTTTGTCTGTAGACCCAGAATTTCAAGCTACACCCCCTGCCGATCAGCTACACAGAACCCGCCTGTTGTATGTATTCAGTCATGATTCCAGAACAACCTTTCACATAAAGTGAATCACGTAAAACCAGAGCATGTCATGGTCTGAGATGTATCAGACGGTAAGATGCCATATGTTGCAGTCACATTGGCAGCATCCACTTGACATTAACATCTGTAATGCTTTGGTAAGTTGGATGGGGGGGGGGCATTCTTTCACAGATTTCAGAAGACACAGCCTGGAGAAATAAGGGAAAACTACCAAGAGTTTTTGCCATATCTCAGTCGTCAGAGTGACATAGGCTCTGAAAGTGCCATCTTCTTTTCCACACCCTCCACATTTCTGCTTGTAAATTATTCTCCATATCAGTTAGAGAGGTTCCAGTGATGCGGTGTTGTAAAACACATGGCTGTATGTAGACCAGGTGAAGGTGAGGGACCAGGCTCCTGCAATATGCGCAGCGTCTGCCGGGGACAGTTTGACTCCCTGGACTGGCTGCCTGATGCCTGACCGCTGCAGATAACGGTCCTCCCTGGATAAGAGGATATCTTGCAGCTCTGGTGCACCTCAGACAGGTGAGTGCTTTGGGAAACTCTCACATTCAGTGACACAGAGCCTCTACATGCTGACTGAGATTTGGGGAGAAAAGTGCACTTTCTTCAATAAAAATAGATGCTAAATGTGAATACCATTTAATATATTGAAATGAAATGCAAGCCACGTTCCCAGCACTTTAACTCATGAAAGAAAAATTACTACTCATTTCATTTATTAAAATTTAATTCCTTCATGACCATGGCCTGCTTTAGAAACAGAAATGGCACATGCAGCACATGTCCAGTAGAGGGCGCACTTGTATATAATATACCTTTGACAGTTATAAATATTCAAACTCTTTTCAAGATGAAAATCAAAACCTTTATCGACCTTTATCATTAGTGTAGAAATACAATGAGATTTTGTTTGGAGCAAGCCTGTAGATGCTTAGTTAAGGGCAAAATAAAAAAGAGCAACACATATATCTTATCTTATATATAATACAGAGTATTTGCACTTGAGGAGTGGAGAGGCAAATAAATAAACAAACAAATGAAAGGCCAGTCACAGTGTTTGAGATGCACTTGAAGGGGGGGGGGGGTAGAAAAAATAATGAACACAATGACAATGGTTAAGATATAATACATTCTAAGCCATTATAAATGGATTGTACACAGTTCAGGATGTATAAGTGTGTAAATATGTGTGGTGTGACATAGGGCCAGTTTGGTTGCAGTAGTGGGTGGGTTATGGGGGAGGGGGGAGTGAGCACTGGTTCAAAATTGTCACTGCTCTGGGGTAGAAGATGTTCTTCAACCTGGTCATGCTGACATACAGCTCCTTTGCCTAAAGTCTCCTACCTCAATCATCACATTAATACTGCTATAATTAACCTCAATATAATGGATGTATTGAATTTTCTGTACAATTTTCCCATTTGAGATTAATTTCTCTGGAATCTTTGATTGATATTCTGTTCACATGTATATGAAGTGTAAAGACAGCTGTGGTGATGCCGCATGACAGAATGTGACCGTCACACGTTTTCATTACTGCGTGTGCCTTTGGTTGGGATCTAGTTGTGTGCAGACGGCCAGAGATCCCAGTGGAACCTTCATGCCTGAGATGGAGGATGTCTGGAAGGTGGTTCTTCACAAATAAGCGGCGGGTGTGGAAGGAGGGCACTCAGGGATGCAGTCAGCCTTAGCTGCCATTAATAGCCTGGGTCAGACTGGGACGGGACATTATAGCCATTAATAAATCATCTGTAAATGCACATCATATGATGCTTAAGATTCATTTTTAGATCTTGATGCCTAACCAGTTAAACATTCATGTGAGATTCATCCTTACATTTTCCATAGTCTATCTTAGAAGATCGATAAGACAGGCCAGGCTAGTTTAAGTTCTTTGTTCCTTTATTCTTGCCCCCCCCATCGGGAGGGAATCCTCCCTTTCTGATACACTAGCTCCTTGTTTTATCAGTGACCTTGTTCTTACTCCTTTCCTATTTCATCTCTTGGCTATTTTCTCATCTCTCTCTCTCTGCCTCTGCTTTCCCTAATCTGATAGATTTATTACTGCCTGTCTGACCTTTTGATTTATTCTGGATCTTTTAGTCACAGCACGAGAGACATCAAGGAGAAGTGTGTCTTTTCTCAAAACCAACCAAACAAACTACTTAATCCAAGCTCTGCTAAATCCATTTTCTCTCTTAGAGGCAGTTCGCTCTCTATGGGCCAACTACTTGCATGTTGTATGACTTTGTTCCACACAGCCAGCTCTCTCTCCTTCCCAGGTTGGTCCTGTGCTCATTAAAGAAATAGACCAGTCCAGACAGAGTACAGATGATGCTCCCTTTGATCCCATTCTGGAATTTTGCAGGTTTGAACGTCTAGTGTCCCAAGGTCCCAAAGTACAAACCTGCCACTCACAGTCCTTATACTATTAAACTTCTAATATTTTTGTAGCATGTGGAACATTTAAGCAGACACTGTTTTCCTTCCCACAAGCCTCATATTAAACTCTGCATCACAATGAGTGTGGACCCTGTCCCAATGACCTGATACTAGTGTTTCACACACACTCACACAAAATTACACACTAAGTTCAACTCACATAAACAATAATGTGGGATTAAATTTTTACACTACATCAGGGTCTGCATCGGGGGGGCATTCGCAGGCCAAATCCCCCCCCCCCCCCCCATGAGCCACTGTGAGTTTATTGATGGTTTTTCCATCACACAATATTGTATTCTTGCAATATTGTTTCAAGTTTCACCTTTCAAGCTTTGAATTTCCTGAACAAAATCCAGTGAAGTTTAGATATTTGAGATCATTCAAATTCAAGTGAATCTGATGATATTTTATACACAGGGGAGCTTTATACAAATGACTATATCAGAAGAAGTAAAGTGTCTGTAAACAAAATTCTTAAACCATGAGTTTCTGCAAATTCCATCACATTTCAGTTCAACAATAGAATCTAAACTTAAAAGATTTGTTGTTTTTGTTAAGCAGGCTATCAAAGCTCTAGGGAGCATGGACCAACACTCCACGCATGATTTGAAATAACCTTATTAGGAATAAATAAAACGTACTAAAATTTTACTTTCTCTGCTAGTACAAGTACAGTTACGTGTGAATGTACACCCTCTGCTGGAAGTGAAAGGCACTGCATTCTTGTGTTCACTCCATTTTGGAGTCAACATATACAGAATATTTTTTTTACTGAATTCTTCCCCATGGGAGATAAACTCCAGCTTAATTTAAAAAACAAAACCTCAGCAACTGTATTTGTCATGAGGTCATTTGAATTATTTTCCTTGAATATGTTTTTTTATACATTGTACATTCATTGGGAAGTTTGACAGTTTATATATTAATTTATTCTGGCAGTCCATCACAGACCATGTACATGCATGTACTGCAGACCTCTAATATGCACTTTTTCTTAGATATAGTGTTGCATTTTTGCAATGAATTATGCAATGTTGATATTATGTAGCATTATTCATATACACTCACTGGCCACTTTATAAGGCACACCTTGCTAGTACTGGGTTGGATCCCTAAGGCCTTCAGAACTGCTTTGATTCTACGTGGCACAGATTCAACAAGGTGCTTGAAACACTCATTGGTCTTTGGTCAATGTTGACATGATGGCAGCATGTAGTTGCTGCAGATTTGCAGTTGCACCTTCATGATACAGATCTCCCATTCCACTACATCCCATAGGTGCTCAGTTGGGTCAGGTAGGATCTGGTGACTGAGGAGGCCCATTCAGTAGAGTTAAAGCATCACCATGTTCAACAAATCAGTCTGAGATGATATGAGCTTTGCATCACCCCGTCTAGGTACAGGGTGAAGCTGGGTACACTGTGGTCACATGGTCAGGAACAGGACTCATGTAGCTTGTGGCTTTTAAACAATGCTCATTTGGTGCTAAGGGGGCCAAAATGTACCAACAAAATATTCTCCACACCATTACACCACCAGTAGCAGCCTGAATTGATACAAGGCAGGATGGATCCATGCTTTCATGTAGTTTATGCCAAATTCTCACCTTACTATTTAAATGTGGCAGCGGAAATCTAGACTCCTTTGACCAGGCAATATTCTTCCAATGTTCCATTGTCCATTTTTTGTGAGCCCGTGCCCGCTATAGCCTCAGTTTCCTGTTCTTTGACAGGAGTGGCACTGGGCGTCCTCTTCTGCTGCTGTAGCCCATCTGCTTCAAGGTTCAACACGTTGAGTGTTCAGAGATGCTCTTCTACATACCTTGCGTGTAACGAGTTGTTACACTTTTGTTTCACTCAGCTTGAACCAAGCTGGCCATTCTTCTCTGCCCTCTGCCATCAACAAGGCATTTTCGGCCAGAAAACCTCTGCTCACTGGATCCTTTTCTTATTCAGTCCATTCTCTGTAAACCCTGGAGTGTAAAACTCTTTTATGTGAAAATTCTAGTAGATCAGCTATGAGATATAGATCTATGCTGATTAGATGTTTGTTTCAATGAGCAGTTGAACAGGTTGTACCTAATAAAGTGGCCAGAGAGTGTAAACTATTGTAACACTTAAAATAAAAAAAATTGTAGGTGGCAGACTTTGCAGTTTCGTGGCAGTGTTCTGACAGTCTGTAATTCTGCTTCCTTAGTTTCACTATAGAGTCAATGTGTAAATGTCATTAACCCTGAAACAGCGGTCAGTCCCATTAATAGTCCAACAACCAGGGCTCTGCTCTTCTTCCCCTGTAGTCAAGTGTACAAAGGACATGGGACATAGCTGCACTAACAAAGGTCAAACTTGAAAAGCAGGTTGAGCAGGAATGAAAACAGTAGGTCACAGCAGGTGGTAGATAGTGTGTGTGGGTTATGTATATATTACATTGTGGGGACCAAAATTCCCCACCATGTGACATGAGACCTATTATTTTGACATTGCAGGGACCCTTTTTCCTCCACAAGGGGAAACTCATTTTTACAAAAATCTTTGACTACAGTAAAAGAAGAAAAAAAAAAAAACAACTAAAAACATCAGAAGACTTGTATTTTCTTTGTTTACTTGTGGGTAAGGTTAAGGCTGGGTAGGGGTTACGGTTGCAGTTGATGGGATTAGGGTTTTGGCCATATAAATGAATGGGTGGTCCCCGCAAAGATGTGAATACAATCGTGTGTGTGTGTGTGTCTGTGAGAGAAGGAGACTACCATCATCACTGGTCATTAAGATGTGTCTTCAACTAATCATCCATCCATCCATTTCCTATATCCGCTTATCCTACTGGGTCGCGGGGGGTCCGGAGCCTACACGGAAGCAATGGGCGCGATGCAGGGAACAACCCTGGACGGGGGGCCAGCCCATCACAGGGCACACCCACACACCATTCACTCACACAGGCACACCTACGGGCAATTTAGTAACTCCAATTAGCCTCAGCATGTCTTTGGACTGTGGGGGGAAACAGGAGTGCCCAGAGGAAACCCCACGACGACACGGGGAGAACATGCAAACTTGAACTAATCATGAAATATTGAAAAGTACTTGGAATGTCCCAAGTTATTTTACCAACACTGGTACGCCAGTCTATGCTTTTTCATCCTCCCGTTAATCCTCTGCTTATATTCACAGAGGCGTACATGGCTATTGTTCGTTAGGCTATTAAAAACACGAGCGGTGCTGGCGGATCAGCCCTGCCTTATGACCTGGCGCACAAATGATAACGTTTATGCATCAGTGGTAATCAGTTAATGTCTCTCCAAGTCTTCTACCCTTTTCTCCAAAACCAAAGTACTTCAGATCTGTGACAGTTTGTGATGTGCAGTTATGCATGCAGTAATCTACATCAGTCGCTTTGGTGGCTGCTAAGTCACAGCATTGTGCATTCTGCTTTTGGCCACAGAGTAACCTTTGCTCAGTGTTTCCTGTGTTTAGGTTGCAGAGTAAAATTTTCCAACTCGTTTCAGCACTTGGGGCTGCACTGTAATGTTTGCTGAATTGTTCATGCGTCTGAGGCTGCGGTAACATTTGCTGAGTCGTTTCTGTCTTCGGGGCTGTAGAGTAACATTTGCCGAGTCGTTTATGCATCAGAGACTGCAGAGTAATGTTTGGTGGATCGTTTATGAATTTGAGGCTGCACAGTAACATTTGCTGGGTCATTTATGCATCTGAGGCTGCAGAGCAACATTTGCTGACTCGTTTCTGCAATTGTGACTGCGGAGTAATATCTACTGTGTCATCTATGTGTTTGAGGCTGCAGAGAAATGTTTGCTGAGTCATTTCTCCATGTATGGCTGCAGAGTAATGCTTTCTGAGTCATTTCTGTTTATATGACTGCAGAGTAATATATATTTCATTGTCTGTGTTTGAGGCTGCAGAGTAGCATTTGCTGAGTCGTTTATGTGCCCGAGGATGCAGTGTAATGTTTGCCAAGTTATTTCTGTTTTTGCGGTTCTGAGGCTGTCTGGTGCACGCGCTGCTGCATGATACCACCTAACCTTCTCCCCACACGGTGCTGATGTGATGGAGAATCACTCACTTCGCGTGCAGCAGTGCATCATAAAGCTCTCACTTCCGGCTCAGCTGCAAACAGCCTGAACACTCCACGCTGCTATTTTTACCTGTCCTCTGGCACAGCCCTTGCACTGGAGCAGCGAGCGGGCAGCGAGCGGGCAGCGAGCTGGCAGTGAGCGGGCAGCGAGCGGATAGCAAGCAGGGAGCAGGGCACCGGGTAGCTTTAGGATTAGAGAGAGAGTGGAAGGAGGCTGAGACGAGAATGCTAGAGAGAGAGAGGGAGAGAGAGAGAGAGAAGGTCTGCGTCTAACAGCACCACTGAGCAACAGCAAGTCCTGTCAAACAAGCCTTCCACTTCTTGCAGTTTACAAACTGTTTATTTTTTAAGGTAGAGAACATAAAGTGTAGCAGAGTGACTCAGCATGATCTTTTCCTTAATTTTGGCTCTACAGCGTCGTTTTCACTGATTTTATTTTTTTGCAGGTATGTTTTGCATGTTTTTTCACAATAAACCGTTTTCAAGCCAAAAGTGCCAATGACGGCTACAGATGATGTGAATGGATGTGTCCATGTGCTCTTCACTTAGCAATCGATTAACCATGTCTCTGCTGATTATGTGACTGATTATGTCATACCGTGCCGTTTGTTACACTTTGCTATGGAATGGAAAGGGGAATTTTAATGTTCCTTTGGGTTATTGCTATTTTAAGCTACGATATAGGGTGTGGCCAATAGCATTTGATGATGAAAAATCTGAAATTTCTGTTAAACAAAAGGATGGTGCACGCGCAAACAAAAAATTAGGCGCACAGTTTTCTAAACAACCAACGATGCCTGGTGTGTGAATACTGTGGGTGGAATATAATGTTCGAGAAAATGCAGAAAGCACTAAGATGAACACGGATGAAGCCAAGCACGGTTGGCGTGAGCGGCGTGCTGGAGCTGCAGTTGTGCTGTCTCGCTTTCACGCAGCGCACAGACACAGGCGTGCAGACAAAGCCGTCCTTCCGCGGCGGGCAGGTGGACCTTCTCACTCATGCTCACCTCAGGCTGCAGCAGCTGCTTCCCACAGCGGCGAATGGGAGCAGATCCCCGGACAGCCGAAGCCGCTACTGCGACTCAGCCGCGGCCGAATAAGTGCTGCGCCACAGCATGTTGCCTTGGCAACCAGGCCTGTCGCAAGCAGACAGAGCTCGCAGGTTTATCGGCAATCAGCTGGGTGGCAGTACTGACTCAACATAACACTGATTAATAATTGTATGAAGAAAAAGAAGAAACTGGTTTCAAAATGAGCACCATTATTAAGCGCGTATGAGTCTGAGAATCGGTGTCTTGTCTGTATTGTTAGACGTTAACAGTATGTCTAGAGTAGCAGCATCGACCGTATTAGACTGCTGAGAGCCCATTGGGTGGAGGTTAAGTGAAAATTGTTGTTTATGTTTTTTCTGTATAATTCATCCAGAGCTTCTTAGCATAATCTCATTTTAAGCAGAGAAACATCTGAGTAAGAATGAGATGCGGATTTGACTGGTTGGAACGAAAAGATATCGTAAGCGGGCCGGCAGTGATCTTCGAATATTATCAGGCAAAAAGCCCCCTCCCCGGAGGCCATCTTGCCGTCTCCCCTCTCTGTGAACATGTTGGGTAAAATGGCTGCCATGCTCTTGGGCGAAGAGCGTGCGGCAGCCGCCGTAGCACAGCAGCACCTGGCGAATTTATCGAGGCTGCTTGGGTTTACCGTTCCGGAGTGGTTCCGCTAAGAGCAGCGGCTGCACCTCGTGGCCGAGACCGTGTCGTTAGCCATCGCGACGGCTGTTTTCGTGCAAAACGTGACTCGCTATACTGTTACCGGATAGTAAACACACTAGAAAATGTTATATTTGCATACATAGATCGTGAATCAGGCAGGACCCAGTCGCATTTTTCACCATAAGCGAGACACAGGAAGTGCCTTTTTAAAATGTTTGCTTGCCTACTGTGAAGCACTAATGGGAAACGCACAAGCGAACGCATGTTACCGTAAGCAAGTGTGCAAATATTTATGGGTATTCATGTAAATTCACAGCATTACACAGATATGTACCTTTACACATCTTGACCAGATAGAACAGGCCCTTTCATGTAGGCTATGCGTGTATTCATATATAGAGAGAATCCCAGACAAAAAAAGTGTCTTTAGGGTCCGTGTGTGTACTCACAAACTCAAACGATATCACGGAAAGAAACTAGCTTTCTGGTGTGTGTGTGTGTGTGTGTGTGTGTGATAAAATTGCGGTTTAATGTCAATGTTGATCCACAAGAGGGGGACAAAAATTATCAGAATAAATATCAGAATAAGGAGATCAATACATTAAAAAAAACACATTAAAATCAACAATGTTCAGTTGTTAAATGCTGGAAAGCTCTATTAAACTATAATTATACCTACAGTTAATTATAACTAATTATAACAATATATATGTATAGTGATTGGTAGACGAACTGCACTTTGTGATGGTTCCTAGACCTTGTGTAAAGTATTGTCCTTACCTACACAACGTACATTGACATCACTTCCTCTTTCTGACGTGCAGCATTCTTACTAACACAGCTTATGCTGTCCTCCCTGCAGATGACGGTGGTGTCGGCCAACACCAAGGGCCTGATGGACAGTGTCCACGCCCACGCAATTCTCAACTCGCTGAACGAGCAGCGTACGAGCGGCTTGTTCTGCGACGTAACCATCGTGGTCGAGGACATCAAATTCAAGGCTCACCGCAATGTTCTGGCCGCCTCAAGCGGATACTTCCGGAGCACATTCACCACTCCCGAGCCTGATTCATTGAGCCAGGTGCTGGAACTGGTGGATCTCAGGTCTGAGGTTTTTGCCAGCATCCTTAACTTCATCTACAGCTCCAAAGTGGCTCCTATGGGCGTTGAGGAAATCAGGCTGCTGGTGGCCGCAGGAAAAAGGCTTGGCATCCCCTTTCTGGAGAACATGGTGGAACAAGAGAAGCGAGGCCCCAATGTGCCCTCCTGCCAATCCCAGCAGCCAATCAAAACAGCCAGCCCAAGCAATACCCCTACGTCCATCAGTCCTCAACTGCTGAAGAACGAGACGGCCCGGGCTGAAGAGGTAGAAAGTGCCAGCGGTCCCCGGATCACCAACGCTTTCTCCATAACAGAGGCTGGAGCCCCCTTGGGCCTGCGGGGTGAGGGGAGACGACCCGTTGAGCCAGGCCTCCTCCTCACCCAAAACTCCACCCCTGGTTTTTGTGAGCCTGTGCACAATCTCTCCGAACACTCGTACGCTGTGAGCCAGGGAGGTGAAAAGGAAGACGTGGCTCCGTCTCTGGCACTGCCCAAATCACAAATATACCAGAGCTCAGGTCCACTAAAGAAGCGGCACAGGCCTGCCACACTCGCCCTTGGCACTCCTGTGCTGGCCAGCAGTGACTGCCAGATTTCAGCTGCTGCTCTGGCTACCCCTTCAGCATCCACACTGACATCCACATCCTCAGATAGCAACAATCAGGTGAGCAGCACGACAGAGCTACCCGTGAGCGAGCCTGCCTCAGCACGAGTGACAAGCCCTCCGTGTCCATCACTGCTGTCCTCCCGCTGCGATTCCTTCCCCGAGACACTCAGCAGTAGCGCAACACCCAGCAGATACTCACAAATCCCCAAGAAGAGGTTTGCAAGGCATTTGTTCTGCAAGTTCTGTTGCAGAAAATTCATGCACCTGAAACGACTGCGTAACCATGAGCAGGTATGCAACAAAGCCCCGACGATTGAAACCGAATGTGACCTCAGGGGCACGGAGGACGGAGATAGATCTTCTGCCGGCGATGAAAGAAGTGCACCTGAGAGGGAGATCTCACTGCAGCCATCTCTCTGCTCAAACGACCTCTCGACTTCCAAGGGGTTGACTGAGAAACCGCAGGAGGTGGATGGAAGAACCAGGAAGGTGAAAGACAAGAGAGTGTACACATGTGGTGTATGTGAACGGGCCTATGTGACCCGGTCCAGCCTGAGGAGACACGAGAACGTGCACTCCTGGCACAGGGCATACCCGTGTCACTACTGTGACAAAGTGTTTGCCCTGGCCGAGTACCGCACCAAGCACGAGGTCTGGCACACAGGGGAACGCCGCTATCAGTGCATCTTCTGTCTGGAGACCTTCATGACCTACTACATCCTGAAGAACCATCAGAAATCCTACCACGGGATTGACCCCAGGATGGTCGTCAACAGGAAATCGGCTAACGGTAGTTTCAAGGGCAGCGTTTATCCCATTAAGCTCTACAGGCTTCTACCGATGACGTTTCGAAAGAGGCGGTACACATACAGTCAAACCTTCCCTGAGGAATCCCCCAACAAGACCTTCTCTTTGGGCTGCAGCTCACCCACAGTCTCTTTCGACGAGACCGGCACAAATGTCTGTTCGAGTGATCCTTTGTTCAATATGCCTGTAACATTCATGGCAACACCTAAAGTGATGGCATCCGTGACTCCCCACATTACCTTTGATCAGCCATGTGACCAGGATGTAGTTCAACCCTTGTCTTCCGAAGGAGTACCTTCACTGAGACAAAGGCCTTCAGTGTCTTCCATGAAGGAGGTGTGCACCAACTTCACTTATGATGACAACAGTGGCCCATCAGTCATCAGATATGGCTGCATGCCTTCCCTTGCTTCAAATCCAGCTAATCAAGTTTCTTCTGTGATTAGGCAAGGCAATGATAATTCCCCAGCAGCACTAAAGACGTTCCAAAATGACAAGCCCTTCCTAGATCAAAGCCATGATAGATCTCTTAACTTAGAGAACCGGCTGGAGGCCCTTACTGGTGCTTCCCATCATACAGAAGCTATGGCTGATTACCTTCTTGGGAGGGATCAGAGGAAAACTGAAACTTACATTGCCAAGCCTGCATGTCCAGGACCATCAGAGGACAGTCGGGTTCTTCCTCTCTGCCAGATCACAGTAAAGATTGGTGAAGAGGCCTTGGTCTGCCGGAGGATAAGGGGTTCTAAGCTTTTTTCAAGAAGACGGAAGAAGAGCCATTGTCAGGTGGACAAGGAAGACCTGAACAACAACACAGAGAGGAGAGGCCATTGCCCAGACCTACGTCTAAGAACTGAGGTCGCCTCACTTGCAGAAACAGAAGCATATGATGATGCCACTGACCATGACACAGCAGACCAACTTTGGCGTCCATACTATTCCTACAAACCTAAGAAAAAACCAAAGAAGTTGAGATGCAAGAGAAGACGGAGTCATAGAAGACGGCTAGGCAGACATGTGAAGGAAGACATGAAGGTCCTAGAAGCCAAGACTCGGGGGGGCTGCGTGGATATGGGCTACAGCCTAAATGACACAATCTCATCAGACAAAGCGGAGACTAGAAGCCAGTTGAAGAACAGTGGTGACAAGATGAGTTATACCTGTGACACCTGCAATGCTATGTTTTTCACCGTGTCCTCGCTGCAGACACATGTGATTTCTTGTCGCCCCTGTTTCTGCCGGGTCTGCGGTAAGCTGTGCACCTCTAGGGACAGTTTTGATGGCCCCGAAGAAGACAAGGACCTCGTCTGCAAATCCTGTGTGGAGAACGGTTCCTGCTTCGAGAATACCACCAGGGCTGTGAGCACGGAAAAGCGCTACCGCTGTGCCTTCTGTCCTCAACGCTTCCTGTATCTCGCCACCAAGAGGAGCCACGAGAAAAAACATATAGAAAAACACAGCAAGGGCTACAGCTGCTACTACTGCCCCAAGATCTGCAAGACGACCATTGCTCTGAGTATACACCAAAAACGGCACTTAATTAAAGCTGAGGTGGGAGATGGTGACAGCAAGTCACCACCAAGGATTACATGCACTATACCCGGAGTAAAGCGAGCTCCAAAGCAAGAGGCTTGGGAGTTAAACGTAGATTCATCTGTAGCCCTTAAGCTAGAGGAGCAGGAGCGGGTTAACAGCAATGATTGTCATCAAGAAGTCAAGCAAGCCGAAGGAAAAATGCTGAGATCGTTCCACGACAGCTCCGCGCTCCCGTACCCCACCGAAGAAGCCGCTACCAAGGACGGAGTGAAAGAAGTCGGTCCAGTGAACCTAAAAAGCCAGGTGTTTGACATTGAAAGGGACCTTAAAGATGGGATCAACTACAGCAAGAAAAGCATCCAACCTCCAATGGGAACAGATCACACAGCCGGGCTTCAGTTCCTCTGCAAGGAGGAGCCATCTTTCCACCATGACGCCATGACATGGCCAAAAGATCCCAGCAGAAATGGTCCACTGGGCTAACTGGCCAACCTAGACTTTACCTACTCCCTACTTCAGTTTCTGCTGGTGATTTAATTCGTTACCTGAATATGATAATGTATACCTATGTAGATTTTTAAAATAAAAAAATATATGTAAATATAATATATTTTTCTTCACTCTAAAAATAATTGGTAGTTTTTCATTTTTTTAAAAGATATTGTTTTTATTTTTATATTTTTCAATTTCCTTTTTGGGAATAGCTAACAAATAACTTCCTCCTG
Organism: Stomatorhinus walkeri; assembly: GCA_026784285.1. Classification (NCBI taxonomy): domain Eukaryota; kingdom Metazoa; phylum Chordata; class Actinopteri; order Osteoglossiformes; family Mormyridae; genus Stomatorhinus; species Stomatorhinus walkeri. Next base: position 406,748 of record JAODUD010000036.1, read on the forward strand.
CTATACGGTAGAATCAGTATCCATCATATCATTTATAATGGACGAAAAATAGCTGCTAAGCGACTGTAGTTTCTCTGTTTAACGCATTTAAAAGCTTTCAGTATGTTCGCATTAATATGAGATCTCTGTATTAGTATGCTTTTAGAAGTGCCATTGTTATTTTCATGATACGGCTGATTAAACTTTCCATATTCATACAACATTTAAAGTGTAACATATGATAATTCAATTCTTCCCCATTTCTACCATATATACTTCCGCAGTAAACTGTAACGTTATAACAAACGTATGGCACCATACCAGTACTTTAAACTTAACTGTTGTTAAACACAGTAATTAAAGAAATTTATAAGAAGAGATCAACAAACAGAGAACATGCATATATTGGGTGATTATGCGGTAAATTTCCAGTGAAGAGGGGGGAATTAGATAAAAGGCACAATGCTCTCCATGTGTCAGAGCCTCATAACAGACCTATTGAGGTGCCTTCACTTGCCATGGGACACAAGTACAACCCTGTATCAGCGCCGATTTCTCCAACGGACCTTACATTGTTCATGGTTCAGATTTACAGACTGGAGCCATTTGTGTCGCACAGTTAGGGAATTAAAAATCCATTGCATTCACTAAGGTTGCCCAGAAGATGAGCCACCTTATAATACCAACCAGTAATACCCTCTCAATAGATTTTGATGACTGGTGAGAGGGGGCTTGGTAAATTTTTGCCAACCAGGGGGTGAGGCAAATTTTGAGGGGGGTTCACTGATCATTTTACTAACTGGCCACGTGCCTGATCGGTAACAAAAGATTGCGGGGGCTGGGAGGTTAAACCCATTATCTTACTACATGGCTATATGTCTGCAATGGGCTATTTTATTTTGCTTTCTCTGTCATTAACATTATTTCTATTCATTTCTTTTCCACCTCTGTTTGCCTTGTTTTTGCTCGGAATAATATTCTTGATCACAAAACCTTACAGGCCACATTAATCTCACATCCACTTGGATAATGAAATTGAACCTCATTCATCTTCCTAAAGTCATCACTGTAGAGAAGAATCGCATATTCAGGCCAAGTGACGTACTAAGCGGCAGTACATACATGTCTGTAAAAGCCAAGGTACACGCCCCCCTTCCTGCTCGCTCAGATTTGCATTGTCTCCCTGGTCCTTAAGGGGGCAGTGTTGCATTCTCATCAACGTGGGACTGCCACCCGAGTTTCTCTAAAGCATTGATACAGCAATGAGCCATGCAGTGAAGACAGCCAAATCAAGTAGTAATATCTCTCCAGCAAGATATTTAACCTGAATTCCCTCAGGAAAAAATATTAAGCTGCATAAAACGTGATGTTTAAGTGATGTGGGTAAATACAAGTAACAGAAAAATACTTTTATTTTTAATTTATATATATATATATATATACAAATCTATGTATATGTACACAGTCGTGGCTGAAATTATTGGCACCCCTGGAATTCCATAAAATGCACCATTTCTCCAAGGAAATTGCTACAAGTGTTTTGGTATACACTTGTTTGTTTATTTCCTTTATGTGCATTGGAATACACAAAAAACAGAGGGGGAAAAAAGGTAAATTTGACATAATTTCACACGAAACTCAAAAACTGAGCTGGACAAAATTATTGGCACCCTCAAATTAATATTTGGTTGCATGCCCTTTGGAAAAAATAACTGAAATCAGTAGCTTCCTATAACCATCAACAAGCTTGTTATACTGCTCAACTGGAATTTTCGACCACTCTTCTTTTGGAAGCTGCTCAAGGTCTCAGATTTGAAGGGTGCCTTCTCCCAACAGCAATTCTGAGATCTCTCCATAAGTTTTCAATCGGGTTTAGATCCGGACTCATTACTGGCCACTTCAGAACTCTCCAGCGCTTCATTTTCAGCCCTTTCTGGGTGCTTTTAGAGGTACGTTTGGGGTCATTGTCCTGCAGGAACACCCATGACCTCTGACACAGACCCAGCTTTCTGACACTGGGCCCTACATTGCGCCACAAAATCTTTTGGCAGTCTTCAGATTTCATGATTCTTTGCACACAGTCAAGGCACCCAGTGCCTGAGGCAGCAAAACATCCCCAAAACATCTTAGAACCTCCACCATGTTTGACTGTAGGTACTGTGATCTTGTATTTGTGGGCCTCAGTCCGTTTTCTGTAAACAGCAGAATGATGAGCTTTACCTAAAAGCTCTACCTTGGTCTCATCTGTCCACAAGACATTCACCCAGAAGGATTTTGGCTTCCTCAAGTACATTTTGGCAAACTCCAGTCTGGCTTTTTTATGTTTCTGTGTCAGCAGTGGGGTCCTCCTGGGTTTCCTGCCATTTCATTCAGATGTCGACAGATAGTTCAAACTGACACTGTCGCACCCTGAGTCTGCAGAACAGGTCGAGTTTGTTTAGAAGTTGATTTGGACTGTCTATCCACCATTCGGACTATCCTTCGTTGCAGTCTTTTATCAATTTTTCTCTTCCGTCCACATCCAGAGAGATTAGCTGCAGTTCCATGTGTGGTGAACTTCTTGATTATGTTGTGCACAGTGGACAAAGGAACATGAAGATCTCTGGAGATGGACTTGTAGTCTTGAGATTGTTGATATTGTTTCAGAATTGTTGTTCTCAAGTCCTCAGACAATTCTCTGCTCTTCTTTCTGTTCTCCTTCCTTAGAGTGGCACATAGAATGGAAAGGTTGAGTCAACTTTTCTCCATTTTAACTGGCTTCAGGTGTGATTGCTATATTGCCAGCACCTGTTTCTTGCCACGGGTGAGTTCAAACGAGCATCATATGCTTGAAATAAAATGACTTACCCACAATTTTGAAAATGTGCCAATAATTTTGTCCAGCCCATTTTTGGAGTTCTGTGTGGAAATTGTGTCAGATTTGGCTTTTTTTCCTCTGTTTTTTCGTGTGGATCCTATGCAGATAAAGGATATAAACATGTGTATATATGTTTATACATATACATATATATAATCTACAAATGTATGGGGATATGAGAATGTAATATAATCCAGTTGATGACCACTAAGTATAGGTGACATGCCAAATGTAAATCACAATTGTATGTGTATGTGCATATATACTGTATGCTTTCTGCTTGGCATGTCATTGAGGATGTCCCCCCCCTGCCCCCTACCCCCCT
>JAODUD010000036.1:459698-477642 GCA_026784285.1 Stomatorhinus walkeri
TTGGAGCCCATCCCAGGCAGCTCTCTCTCACTCTGCAGTTTTGCTTATTTATGACGTAAGTCAGGAAGGGGGGTGGGGTTGCTATGGGAGGAGGGAGAGGGAGAGACTATTAATGAGCACTTTGTTCTGAGCACAGTGATGTCATTTCTGTCACCTTCAGAGAACATTCTCTGTCATACACACAGGCAGGTGTGGACACACACAGCTTGGAAATCTTGAAAGATGACTGCACTTTGAGAATATCTTCCTCAGTAGTCCACATGTAAAGAGGTGCCTGCATAGCAGTTTGTCACTCTGATGATGAAGGGGCAGCAGGCCTGGTCACTCACAGCCGGCTGCTCCCCTTTACCCATTGTAGTGGCTAACTGGATTACTCCAACAGAGAATAGAATGTTCTCTTCATGCTGCGTAGCACTTGGCAAGGGAGGCTGCCCCCTAGTGGCTATGCTCGAAACTCCACATTTATTATCGCCTGTATGATTTGTCCTGAGGTCCTTCTGCAGCGGAACGGCAGCTTACCTGCGGCTCTCTTTAATCACAGACCTGAAGATGGCAGTGCTATATTGCTACACGAGTGAAGACGGCGATTTTATCCGATGCTTTTGCCGACGTCATCGCACACTCTGAATTTGGGGCCGAAGGTTATTGCTATTTCACTGTGTGTGTGTGAGAGGCAGAGAGAAAAATAGGGACTAAAAGAGAAATCTTTAAAAATAAACGCTGACCCCTTCTTCGCTCCTTTGCCTTCCCTCTCGCTCTCTCTCTTGCTCTCGTTTTCTCTAAGGAACAGGGAAGAGGGATGGGTGCTTCCTCTTCTGGTCAGTATTGTAAAACACTCACGAGCGTGACCCTCCTCCCTGATTGTAACATACAGGGTTGAGTATGTGTTCTTTAGCGGAGTAGACTCTACCACGTCCACGCAGCTCCATCCTTCTTGCAGTCCATTTCACTGCTGCTGTGACTCCGCTCTCCTTTGCTCCTGTAAGTCCTCGTCCTTCAGCAGCTGTGTGATTTGTCTGTCACCCTCTGTCACTCTCTGTCCTGCCTACTTGCTGCTCCTATGGTCCCCCACTGTCTCTCACAGGGTGGTGTAGGGGAGCCCTGTTCTTCTCTCCTCCTTCTCTCTGATGTGCAGTGACCTCCCCTGTTATTTACAGTCATTGCCTGACGACTGTGGCACATGGAGGGTGCGCCTGATATCTAAGCCAGTGTGCCGGTCTTTAAGGTAGGTGGGTAATTTCCATCCTGCCTATTAGCGGCTCGCAAGGTCAAGCGTGTTTCGTACTCTTAGTTTATTATTAGTGATTCTCACAGTTAAACAATTGTGTTTGTCTGTGCGGTTTAATGGATCGATTTCTGTAATATCACGTCTTGCTTTGGGAGTAACCGAAACGCTGCTGCGGTCCAAGCACTTTGGAGTCTGTCTGTGTATTTCGTTAAAAAAAATAGGCGTGTAGATGTGTATTTATGAGACGCTGAGAGTGTGCAGCATGTCTGAGGAGATGAGGGCTGCGTTGCATGATCTTAGATCAGTAGATGTCGATGTCTCCAGTGGGAGGTTTTTGTTTACTGATCAGAGATAGGTCTGACTGAATCAAGCACACAGCCTCCGTTTAGGAACGGATGTGTATTTTTCCAGATTCACTGACCACTCCTTTCCATAATTCCATAATTCATTCTCTAGAAACATCTTCCAGAATCTTTCAGGTTTCGAGGTACATGTTACATTTTTGTACAACTGCAGACAGAGAGTATAATGAGTAACCGCAGTGTCCCGGAGCAGTTTTCTCTGATGGTGTGGGAAGGATAACGCCTTTTATATGGCTTTTAAAATAATTAACATTTTTTTTCTGTATTTCAATAGGAATCTGTGACAGCAAAGTAATTACAGTAAAACTGGGGGGTCAGCGTGTGGCTTGGGGGGGCTAAGCCTGTGCCTGTGATTGGAGAGTTGCTGGTTCAGCCCTGGTTTCAGCACATCTATGGGTCATTGAGCAAGACTCATAACCCCCCAGCTCCCTGGGTCCTGCTGGGGTGGCTGCCCTTCACAGCCAGATTGCTCTCACCTACAGAGAGCAAGTTGAGGGAGGCATAAAGAGAATTTCCCCACGGGGATCAATAAAGTGCCTATTATTTTTATCATGTATGTTCTGCCCCTTGCTCCTCTGGGGTGACTCTTAAGCTCTCCCACAAATGTTCTGCTTCATTCTATGATCTGTGATGGACTAATGTGTCTGTGAGGTAACTGACATTCACAACACCAAGTCCACTAGAAAGCTTGGCTGCATTATCACACACGCGAAGATGCTTGTGTGCCGGGACTGCGTGCGAGTGGAAATGCGCACGTGTGCCACACGCATGCCTCCTTAGAGCTTCTCCGTCAGCTTGGGGCGTGGGGAGTTGGTCTCTCCATGCCAGGCAGACTGCATAGTGCTGCTTCCTTCCAATAACACTCAGCAGGAAAGCATTTCAAACAGACACATTCCACGCAGGGAGAGTTTCTGCTGTCGGGAAAACCGCTCCCTTCCTCTCGCCACCCTGAAGAGGGGCTCGCAGACACACCCTGACCCGCATCTTGGGTTGTTGTCAGCGTGGCTTTGAGTGCGGAGCAGAGCTGCTGTTACAGCATGCTTGTGTGTATGTGTGTGTAGCAAGTACGAAAATCTGGGAAGTCCCACAAGGGCCAAGATGCATTCTGGGAAACCTTCTCAGGGCAGCTCTCAGGACTGATGGTGGCTGGCTATCACTGACACATGGATGTTCCCCAAATGAGTTTGGGGTGTTTCTGGGCTCCAAGCCAGTCCGACCAGCCGACTGCGTGCGTCACAGTTTACACTCCTCCTCTTCCTCAGATATTGTCCCATAAGTAATAGCGCAACTGCACACAGAGGCTGATATGTTATGGCAGGGTACCCCAGATCCTGGTCAGTGCTGCACGGTGTGCGTTTGCAGGCTGCACCGTCCTGCACCTTCTCTCCTCTCCTCCCTCTCCATGTTATCCTGTTCACTCTCCCCTTCACTCTGCAGATGTCAAACTACAAACGAGCAACGTTTGACGAAGACGACGTTGCAGATTTCCCGGCTGATGGGGCAATTTCTCCAGATTGCGTGGAGGTCAGTGTTACAGCGTGCACAGATACACAATCCACACCGACCATAAACACAGAGACAGTAAAACAACGTCGTGAATACGAGACCCTGTATCCGTAATCAGTGGTTATCAGTTGTCTAAACTAATTAGAGGTAGTGTCAACTTCTCGTGTTTCTTCTCGTGTGCTTTTCTGCCTGCCTGAGAGTCCAGTTACGGTTTTAAATATAATAAGTCGATTTGTGCAATAAACGAAAGGAAGATATTGTCAACCTTGGATTCTGATTTCGTCTGATAAGCTTTAACCCTTGTAAAACACCGTGATCATGTTTAGCACTGATTGTAGACCCGCCCCCTTAATTACGCTCCCCAGTTCAAAATCTCTAAACGCTAATTAAGAGTTTAGTAGGGGTGAGCCGGAGGCTCCGAGCTGGTCTCTGAAATAAGCCTCATCCATAATGTTGGTAAGAATTTACTCTTATTCAGTTTAATTGAATACTCCCTAAGCTTAGAGTATTTGTTTTGCACTTTGCATTTTCACCGTTTTCGCTCATTAACAGCATGTGTCGCTGGTAAAGTTAACAGCATGGTTAATCCCCCGGTGCGCCGGGTGTGTGCGGGCTGCAAAGGGCTCCGCGCAATGCGTCCATAAATAGGGCTGGATATTTGCTCAAACTGTGTCGACTGTGCGTAGCATAGCGGAGTAAACTCCTATTTAGTTGCAGCAGGTAGAATTTTGTTCAGAGAAAGTTGACTAAGGCGCACTAAATGGGTTGCAAATCACTGAAATTATATCTTCGTTTTTGTACATATGTATTTTTATATCTGCCAGTGTAGTCTGCAGACTTACGTAATTCGTAATCGCCGTATCCTTGGGCTCGGTAAATATAAAAATTTGTAATGCATCGTAGAGAATGCAAACTGTTCTATAGAATGATTGTCCAATAAGCCATTTGCAGGTGCTTGGCAGCTTTCCAAAGCAGGTGTATGTATGTCAGCGAGAGTATTATACCATTAGCCCAAATCATGCCAGATGCCTCATCAACCACGGCTGGATGAGCTTAAAAATCCTCCTCTTTCATCACGTTCATCAGAATATACTAAACCGCTGAGGCAGAAGTAAAACTTTACAATTCTAGTAAAGTATAGTATGTGAACATGCAGTTTGTACAGCTAGTGATGGCGAAATAGTCACCACACTGAAAAGGTGGGGGGGGGAAATAATTAATTGGGGATTTATTGATCCCCATAAGGAAATCACCTTCATGCCTCCCCCAACTTGCTCTCTGTAGGTGAGAGCAAGTGTGTCTGCACATAAATGAGTCCATAGTGCATGGCTAAGTCTATATAATAATGGATAGAGGAAAGTGGTCAGTCTGCTATGAATCTGTTATGCAGAAGAATATGTGAAACTTTGCTTCCTTGCACAACAGGTGGGGTTCAGGAAAGGGGGGGTCCCATTCCTGGGTCCACTGGGCCGGAGGACGCAGCTGGAGGTGATCCTGTTGGGTTTCTTGCTGGTGGCTGGTCTTGCCCTTTTTGGCTGTGTGGTAGCTCTTGGGCTTCAGTGCAGCACAGGTGAGGCGTCTGTCGCGGCCCCCCTCACGTCTGACAGCCAGCAGCGTGCAAGGTAACCGCCTTTGCCCTCATCCCGCAGGGCCCAGCCGCGCCCTGTGCCTGTCCGAAGCCTGTGTGATCGTGGCCAGTAAGATCGCGGAGGCCCTGGACCGGCGGGTCGATCCTTGCCAGGACTTCTATCGGTATGCTTGTGGGGGCTGGATCCGCAAGAATCCTCTGCCCGACGGAAGGTCACGCTGGAGTACCTTCAACAGCATCTGGGACCAGAACCAGGCCGTGCTGAAGCACTTGCTGGGTGGGTGACTGCAGTAGCGAGCTGGAGTTGCTGCATTGCCGCACCCCTGATGTTGGATGTGAAGCTCGAATCTTGTGTTTGGTTGGCAGTACTTCAGTGTCATTGTTCTCATTACACAAGTCAGTAGGCAAAAAGCATTATACTAATGTGGCTTCTGGCTTGCCTTTCTGATTGAACAGTTCCCCCCCCCCCTCTGTGTGGGAAGGGAGTGCTGTAATCTGTTATCCATACTATTGTTTTTGCCCTCAAGAAACCTGCTATAATACATTTGGCCAGCAGAGGGAGCATTTACACTTGTAAAGCAGGCCAGTAGCTATTGTAATGTATTGTGTAGCTTTTCTACATGTGAACGGTCACTATAGCACATGTGGTACCTCATCTTGTAATAAATGATTGCAGCTTGGCAAGGGGTGTTGGTTTGGTGATCTGTGCCGACTGTTTAGAACAGAATGTTCTATCTTCCTATAAACTTGAGGTCTTGCCCTATGTGACACCTGTCCTTTCCCTGTCTTCCCATCCCTCCCGAAAACAGAGAACGGCACGTTTAACTCGAGCAGTGAGGCTGAGAGAAAGACCCGTCAGTACTACCTGTCATGCCTGAATGAGCAGCGTATTCAGGAGTTGGGTGCTCAGCCCCTGATTGACCTGATCAGCAGGGTGGGTTGTGTGGTTCACATCGTGGCTGCCCTTCAGTCAATGTCAACCGTTGACCTTTGGTATGAATATGCTGCTTTGACCACATGAGTGTAGCGTCATCAGAATCGCTGTCGATCGTGCAGGCTTCTTTCCATGGTGTCAGGGAAGTTCGTTGTGGGATTTGGGGACACCTGGTGACATGGTCTTCATCTGGCCCCATGCAGATAGGTGGCTGGAACATCTCCGGCCCATGGGACAAAGACAACTTCATGGAGGTTCTAAAGACTGTGTCAGGCCCGTACCGGGCCCAGCCCTTCATCAGCGTCGGCGTCAGTGTGGATCCCAAAAACTCCACCAGTAATGTGATCCAGGTCAGGCTGACACAATGACGCTCGGTTACTGTCCTTGGGTATGTTTCCCAAAAGCATAGTTGCAAACATCATCAGTTGGAACAATGCAACAAAATGGTTCCAATTATGTAAGCTGTGTACGGGGCTTTTGGGAAACTTGCCCCTTGTTGGGGTCAAATGAATGTTAATGATGAGGGGGGGTCGTTGTACTGTCATGTAGCATCGTTGTGCTGTCCTCAGTCTTTTGGACCAGTACTTTCTGGGGGGTCCGTTGTCTGTTCTTTTGATCCAGGCTACCTAAGCATGAATGAACCTTGGGTATTTGGGGAAATAGTCACTGGATGAGTAGCCATCCAGCTGTTGATTAAATGGAGCCATGTATATCCTTTCAGGTGGACCAATCGGGACTCTTCCTGCCGTCCCGTGACTATTACCTGAACAAGACGGCCAATGAGAAGGTGATCTGTGTGTTTGTGTATGGGCACACATTTGTATGTCTGTGTGCTTGCATGTTTGTCATTGTTTGCATGCGCTGCTCAGGTACTGAAGGCATACCTGGACTACATGGTGGAGCTGGGCTGCCTGTTGGGTGGTGACCGGAACTCCACCCAGGCCCAAATGCAGCAGATCCTGGAATTGGAGACCGCCATTGCAAACATCACTGTCCCTCAGGATGAGCGTCGTGATGAAGAGAAGATCTACCACAAGCTGACAATCGCCGACCTGCAGGTGCCTCTGCGTGTGATGTCTATAGAGATTAAAGCCAGTCTGTAGGCCAACTCTCATCTCCATCAGCTGCATCTCAGGGCTTTTCGTAGCTTTTCTGTTCACTGTCCCTCATCTCCTATAATAATTTTCCAGCTGAATTCATGCACATTTAACACCCTTTCTTTGCATTTCCCCCTGCCTAGGCTGAGCGGGTAATCCATGTCAGGGAGGACACTTTGAGCTACTTCGGGTTTTACAAAGTAACTTCAATCTGAAATGCTCCTGTGCTCTGCTAAATAGTTTGTGTTCTTGTACTTTTGTTTGTTTCCTTGACTGAAAGACTCCACCAGCTGTTTCACATTAGCATTAGTGCCGCATGCATGATTATAGGAGACTGACCAATCGGCACACAGCAAGAACTCAGTGCTAAAGTGAAATCCAGGTCCGTTTAATTGAAATGGTAATTTACAATTCCTGTCCCAGCTCAGACTGCCTCCCTGACATGGATTATCTGGTCACCCTACCATAACATGCTTTTCTCTTACTCTTGTGGTGACAAATTGAGGCATTGCTGTAGATCCATTGGTTCTGCCTTTTGGGGGGGGGGAGGGGATTCAGCTTCCTGTAGGTCAGGTGTATATTTGCATGTGTCTAAACGTGTGACCTTTGAACCTGCCCCCAGACCCTGGCCCCTGCAATCGAATGGCTCGACTACCTATCAGCAGCGTTGGCACCATTGGAGCTAAACGAGACTGAACCTGTAGTCATCTACGCCAAGGAGTATCTCCAGCAGGTGTCCGACCTCATCAACAAGACAAGCCACAGGTGAGGGGGCCCTACATCTGCTGCTGCAACTCCGTGCTGCTTCTTTGAGACTTTTTACACGCCCTCCCCGGCACAATTCTGTCAATCAGCCTGCTCAACAACTACATGATATGGAACCTGGTTCAGAAGGGAGTGTCCAGTCTGGACCAGCGCTTCGAGAACGCCCAAGATAAGCTGCTAGAGAGTCTCTACGGGACGAAGAAGGTGTGTTGTGCGTGCGTGTGCCCTGCGAGCGAGTCTGGGAGTGTGCTTGCTGGCTGTATACCCGTCCTCACTCCGGCTCGCATCCCCTCCGCAGTCCTGCACGCCACGCTGGCAGACCTGCATCGGCAACACCGACGACACTCTGGGCTTTGCCCTTGGGGCGCTCTTCGTCAAGGCGACCTTCGATAAGCACAGCAAGCAGATTGTAAGTAAATGCGGCTCTACAGAGGCTGCAGGCGTCACCTGTGTTGTCAGGTGTTTAACATCCACTTAATGCGAAGGATTGAAATTTAGTTGTCTGGCTCCTCAACTAACAGGTTGTGCACAATAAGCTTCTGTCATGGGGACCTTCTCTTCGATGTGGGCGGGGCTTGTTGCTCCTCATCATATGATGGTCTGTATGAAGGGTACGCATTGGCAGCACCTTCCCCCTGGAGCACGCCCCCTCCAGATGGCCTGAGTGGCAGAGTATGCTGCAACATGGCGTATTTTAGTCGGGGGGGTGGGGACTGTAAAATAAATGATCACCTGCTTGAATTACAGGCAGCTGGATGACTTGCCAAAGCACCAGTGGACCATTGGCATTGATATGTAGCCAGGAATCAGGTTTCCTGAGAACATGTATTTTTGTCAACTATTTAAAGTGATCTGAAATCCAAGATCTAAAATTACTACAACAATGTAGTATTTTTTTTTTCCTTAATGTCAGTGATATTACATTATCAGCTTTTTACATCAAGAATGGAAATTGGCAGTTATTACATTAATGGTAGTATGTTATTGGCTGCTACAGCTCATAAGAAACTGGGTTTATCTTGGCTAGCTAACACTATCTATGCCCCACACAAGGCTCATCACGGATGTTTGTGTATCTAATGTTTTTTGTCAACATTTATTAATGTTAATGAATGATGCTACATATTTAATTGATATGTGATCAGTACAGTCATATAATTTAACAGATTTTACCCAAAAACCCAATAACAAACTACAACCACAAATCCACATCTTGGGGCCTGAATTTCAGTTGTCGCTGTGGATTGCAACCCATTTGTTTCTCTAGTTTTCAGCAGTCTGTAAAAAGAGCTCCAGTTTTTTGTTAAATCAATTTGTACAGTCAGTTGCACAAGGGCACTTTCCCATTTTGGATATTTTTGAAGTGTCTGAGCTAAACGCTAACTCAGTGTTTTTGCCTCAGTGGGTATAACAGCAGTTACTTCTGCCAATTCTGACATCATGTGCTTACTTTCTAAACAGGCCGAAGGGATGATCAATGAGATCCGTACAGCTTTCAAGGATGCCCTAGATAAGCTCTCCTGGATGGACTCCCAGACACGACAAGCGGCCAAGGACAAGGTGTGTGTGGGGTAACAACTCTGAACCCTTTAAACCAGTGGTTCTCATTTTTTGCACCACAACCCAAGTTTTAGTGTCAGCTCAGTCACAATCCTGTATTGTGTGTTTTAAATGAACACATTGATCAAACACACAGTGCACTCTGCAGTTTACTCCAATCAATGCCTATGGCACAAATGACTCGATGTGCCAAGCATCTGTGGTTTGGTGTTCCTGGCTTTAAAATGCTTAATTTCTGAAACTGTCACAAGGCAGAGTTGGAAACTAGTCACGATCCATGCGTTTAAAGTCCCTGCTTTATTTTGCATTAAGATCAAAGCATTGGGGGTCATTAGTGACTGAAACAGGAATTTGTTGGACATTCCTGCTAACGAAGCTCTGTGTGGTTCTGGTTTGACCTGACTGGTGACCTGCTTTCTCCCCCAATGCAGGCAGATGCAATCTATGACATGATTGGATTCCCAGACTTCATTCTGGAGAACAAGGAGCTAGATGATGTTTATGATGGCGTGAGTAAAAGGGGTGTGGCTTATCATATCCCACACACTCTACATAAATACCACACTGCCCATCTGTTTGTAGCAAGGTTAGGATGTCCTTGTCGCCTTCTGCAGTATGAAGTCTCGGAGGACAATTTCTTCCAGAACACGCTGAATTTTTACAACTTCTCTGCTAAAGTGATGTCTGACCAGCTGCGCAAGCCCCCCAACAGAGACCAGTGAGTCCTTCCCCTGTCCTCTCTCCTGCATCAGTTAGGTGTTCTTTATCAAAGCTGCAGTGTGAATTTTGGGTCTGGTTTCTAGAATTGGGTATCAGAATCAGAGGAGGATCTGAAACATTAAGGTGGTTTTCTGATTCCTCATGACCAACCATGCGGTCTTGCGTTTTCTTCTCAGGTGGAGCATGACGCCTCCTACAGTCAACGCCTACTACATGCCCACGAAGAATGGGATCGTCTTCCCTGCTGGAATCCTTCAGGCCCCATTTTATGCGCGGGACCACCCCAAGTGAGTGACCCCCCCCCCCCCACTCTGAGTCTAGTGATTCCAGCCCCAGGCCTTGATCACCTCAGACCACTGGCACTTTCTTCTCTCCCCCTGCAGGGCATTAAACTTTGGGGGAATTGGGGTGGTGATGGGTCATGAACTTACCCATGCCTTTGATGACCAGGGTAAGACGCTGGCTGACGTCTTTCCCCATTGGCCACAGGAAGTGAGTGATGTTACTTGCACAGTTCCATCTTTACATCACTCATCGTGCTCCTATTGGTCACAGGAAGGGAGTATGACAAGGATGGAACCCTTCGTCCCTGGTGGCAGAACAGTTCAGTAGAAGCTTTTAAGAACCGCACTGAGTGTATGGTAGACCAGTACTCCCAGTATGCCATCAACGGGGAGCACATCAATGGACGGCAGACACTGGGAGAGAACATGGCAGACAACGGTGGACTGAAGGCGGCCTATCATGTAAGCAGGGTGGTTGCATAGATGATGCTGAACAATCCTGAGGGGGTGGGACTTGTCGTCATAGCGATTGAATCATCTCCACAGGCCTATAAATCATGGGTACGGTCCAATGGGGAAGAGGAGAGGCTGCCAGCCCTCGGTATGACAAATGACCAACTCTTCTTCGTGGGATTCGCTCAGGTGAGGTACCCTGCACGCATGTGTGTAGTGCCACCCACCCCGGTGTGGTCATTGTGTGTGTATGCCGTTGACCTCTACCCCTCTCCCCAGGTGTGGTGTTCAGTGCGCACCCCAGAGAGCGCCCACGAGGGCCTCATGACTGACCCTCACAGCCCTCCCCGTTTCCGTGTCATCGGCACACTTTCAAACTCCCCTGACTTTGCCGAGCACTTCAGCTGCCCTGTCGGCTCCCCCATGAACCCCGGCCAGCGCTGTGAGGTGTGGTAGAGGACGAGGAAGAGGATAGCGAAGGCCCAGGGCTTCAAGAGTCTGTCTCCGACAGTGGCTTTCTGTGTTTGAACTCCTTTAGGGGGCAGCTCGGGGGGGTGGGTCACCTCTCCTCCCTCTTCTGCTTCTGCGTCTCCTGAGTGCCCTGTTTACAACCTCTGCTTTCTGCAGCAGAGGAAAACCACTGTGACATCACAGGAAGTGACCTCACAGGAAGTGCTTGTCTGGACTGCCCACCACTTGGTTTTTTTTTTTTGTGTTGTCTCATTTTCACTGCTTTTTGCCAAAGAAAAGTTCATTTCTGGTGTTTTGTATTTATAAGGGAGATGCTTTCACAGAGTTTTGCGAGTCAACCAGCCCATATAAGACGGTGTGCAGTTGTCTAGATGAGGAGTGAGCGGTAGAGAGCTGCATCCCTAAGGAGACTGGATGTTTTCTAGCTGCAACTTGCCATTTCAGTCCTGCTGGATTTGCTTTGGGGAAAACTACCTGTTAATATCACTCCTGGCTGTATTTTACTTAAATTATATTTTGTAACCGAAGTCATTTCCCATGTTGCAAGTACCTTCCGAATGTAACATGATCCATGCGAGTTAAAATTTGCATTTGCAAATGCGTTGGAGGTTTCTCACTACAAAAGAGTCTCGTGCCTTGTCTCATGCCTCTAATGAGCCTGGTGACCTGCAGGCATCTGTCTGACAACCGTGTCTAGGAAAACTCTGGCATCAGATTACGCTAATCTTGGAGTTGGGGCTCAGACAGCGACGTATTAAACGGCCATCTTGAAATGTTTGTTCTTGGGTGCCGGTTTTGCTTCAACACGTTCCCGTTCTTGCTGTCCTGCTGCCCACAGAGCAAATAACCAGCTAACGATAAGTGCTTATTTCCCAGGCCAAGCGTGTGTGGGTGTGTCTGACAGGGGTCTTCCTCTGTAAGCACCGTTCCTGCTCTAACTCAGCGTGCATCACTCTTCTTGATCTGCCTTCCTTTGAATTGTGTTATTTTCTCTCCCTCCTGCTCTTCAGTGTTTTTGTATCCTTTTGGATTCTGCCTGTGTGGTAATAACTGGCCCTGGGTGGCATTCAGCATTCCTATGTAGATTATACCCAGAAATAAAGTGTGTACCCCTCCCTCCCTGCTGGTCATCGTGTCACATGCTCTTCCTCTGCGCTTCCTTGATCTGCACAACTTCATCGGTGTGTGGTGGAGTATCTAGTGGGTTTTCCATCCTACCTGGTTTCTGGTGCAGCTCCCCAGATCTTGGGCAAAGAGCAACTCGGCAGGTAGGACGGAAGACCTGCTGGGGGGTCTGACTCCCCAGGATCAGGGTTGCCTACCCCCGATGTAGGAGAACAGAAGCTGGGTTCCTGAAGCTGTCCTAGAACTTAGTCATTCTCAGTGAAACTTAAGACCTTATAAAAGAAGCTGATGCTGAGCAGAGATGCTGCATTATATTCAGCTTGAATCGCTTTCCCAGGTGATACTGATATTTGGGGGGATTTGAATGGGTATTCAATGAAAATTGGGAAATTCTGGTAAGATCTGCCCTCTTATGCCTTGTCTACTCGCACACGTGTATTTTAAAACGTACCTTTTTCTATACGTCTTGGGCTTTTGTCCACACGTAAATGGCGTCTCAGGTCAATGAAAAGGGAGCTTTTGCAAAACTCCATCCAGGGTGAAGATTTTAAGAAACTCCGTTTCAGCGTCGACACGTAGAGTTTTTGGCTCTGTTATGTCAGATTGTGTGCCGTTGTCCACTTTAACGTTAGATGGTGCGCTGTTTGCTGTATACATTAGGCGACTTTGAGCAATGGCAGACTTAGCCGAAATAGCGCTTGTGCTAACCTTGCTGACAGGACTTCTTACATGTGTACAGATAAATGTTGAGTCACTCTCACATTATATTGACCTATCACAGGCATCTGAATGTGCGCCATGGTTTTCAAATTAACCGGACGGGCAATTAGGCTTCTGATTGGCTAACATGGCAGTACGGTTAGAGTTATAATGCCGCCTGTTGTTTGACATGCTTTTGACAGCGCATTTTAGTGGTTTTATGTGGACGGAGATTTTTTCTTAAACTGAAAAGGAAAAACCTTTAAAAAAATGTCTGTGTAGACAAGGCATTACTTTCTACTAAATGTTCTGCAGACTTCAAAGTATTTTTTTAATTAAAAAATGGTATGTTACTACCCCATTTGGCTTTAGAATTTAAGCCAAGTACCTTAACTCGTTTAATGTCTAAGATGCAGCTAAGCTAATGACTGAGCAGTTGCCACTCTGGTTTTAGGTTGGGGTTCCTGTAAAAGTATTGTTACATTTCCAAAAGGGCAATAATTAGCCATTTCTGGAGAGATTTCCTTGCAGGACAGTAGAGGGGAGCATTGTACCCACTTTAATCAATGCTCCCACAGAGTTAGCTTCATGTACTGAATGTGTATTGTACTAAGTATATGGAGCTGCTGTGCTTTTGGAGTAATTGCTTCATAATCAGCCATGGACACAGCTTTTCGGTGGAACAGAAGTATGAGCATGCAGTCATTTCCTTTTCCTCGCGGACGTGCTCTTGCATATACGGAGGAGGACTATGCAGACATGGTTACGCCTTAATGCAAGAGGTCTGAGTGCACCCATAACCTCTGTGTCTGGATGTGACAGGTGGTTGTTTCGTCCTGGAATGGGCCAGGAACTATCGACTCCATAAGCCCTGGCATATGTGCCTAGGGTGGAGCGAAGGAGAGAACGAAGTAACTCCACCTCCGCAAATATGTGCTCTCCTGCTCTCCTCCGCCTCTTTCTGGCTGGCACACTCCTGTAAGGAAGTCGTCCTGTAATTCTGCTTGTCCTCACTGGAGCGCAAGTTCGCTCCCACAGATGAGGGGGCCGTGTGTGCTTCCAAAAAGGCCGTCGACACCCCCGGGTCCGGTCCAGGTCCAGAATCGTGGTGTTAGCACTCGCTTTTGGGAGTTCAGGACACCGGATGGTGAGAGTGTGAAGTCAGAATCAAGAAAATCCTCTGGGGAAGAAACAGTCAGGTAGGGAGAAGGAGGGAGGGGTCACAGCTACCTGTGGATACAGCAGTACCACGTCGAATGAGGCTACCTGCATGTCGCAGAGCGAGCCTCACATATCAAATAAGTGGGTCTTTTTGGAGCTAGCCAAAAGATCGCAGAAACTCACAAACAACGTATATGCCAAGAATATATAGGCGTAAATAATACCGAAAATGATTTGGATGACCATGTAATATACAAATATTTGTGATATATAATATCAGTCAGTGTAAGTGCATACTTATTCTTTAATATTAAGAATTAATTTTGGTCAAATTCAGGAATGCTGTGCATCTTTGTCTCAGAAACCAGCCTCTTAAATGTTCGCCGTCTTTGTTACTGTTGAATCTCACGTTCCTCGCAATAAATTTTAAACTTTTCCATGCCATTAATTTCGCATTTGTAATATTGCGTCTAAAACGTGGCATTCCCAGTGCTTCTGAAAGTGTTCCTGTGGTGACTGACACAAAAACTGGAACTGCGAGATAAGCTTCGCAGCAGAAAGTCTGCCAGTCTGGTACTGTTGGTTTAGAAATTTGTAATAAATAAACTGATGCTATCGGTCAAACAAGCAGACTGATATGGGCTGATGTTGGGGAGAGAAGTATTATTGAGATTTACAGGGATCATGTGCCCTTAATTCTCACAGATGTGAAGGGGTGACTGTACTCTTAACCAATTTATATGCTTAGCCGTAATAGTGGGATGACGGTGGCATGTTCAGTAGACAGGACAGTAAGGTATGGGAGGCTTGAAGACTCGAGGCTCTTCTGTGGAGACAGACACCCCCAAACTGCTGGCACACGGCCTCACCACCCCATGTGTCACCAGGACAACCGCTGCAAGGAACCAGGATGAAGAACAGGAAGGCGGAAGAGGACAGCCGCACCCTCATTGCTATGGAGATGCCAGCAGAGCAGAGCTATGGCAGCATAGAAGCTGGGGTGAGTTCACCCATCTGCCATCAGCATCCTGTTTGCAGGAGTGAAGGACGAGAAATCCATTAGGACCATGATTAAAGGCGGCATGAACAATGACAAGTTAACAGTCACTCCCTGGAAGCTCTCGCCAGAACTAACGAACCCTAACCCCTCCAGACTGCATCTCAAAATAAACACGTAGCACTTTCCTGCAGCATCAGTCCTGACCACTAGGATTAACATGATGACTGATGTATCTATGCCAGATATACAAAATGTCAACATGTCGATTTCCAGGCATCTGAGAGTGCTGCTTATCCGTGTGTCCATCTCCTTTTCCAGGACCGGTCCAGTCCTACACACGGCAACACCTTCAGTGACGGCACCACCCCAATCGGTGAGCACTATGGCCACACCTCAGTGAGCTTCCTGTAACCCCCGTTGCCTCTTTAAGCTGGACGACTTCACAGCTCCGTGTTTACAGACTTTGTTTTGGCGTGGGCGGAGCACCGGCCACAGCTAACAGATGGACTGGCAGACAGGAAGAGTCCCCAAATCTCAGACTCCAGTGGCCATTCACGCGAGAACTTCCTGTCTAGACTACATGCATCGGGGATTCTTCAAGAGAAGGTAGAGAGTGCTTATGGGTAGGAAGGCATGTTATTTAATGCTCATCATGCCTCTGTTCAAGGTATCTGAAGTAACATAACTATGTAAATATTTGAACAGTATTAACTCCAATAAGCAGGATTTGTCCATGACATGTATTAGTGTTAAGATTAAGTTTAGGGTAATAGTTGTTCACAACCACTTAGACTCACTGTATTGCATTGTACTTGTGTTTTGGAATATTTGTCACCTGCTCTGAATTTCTCACATAAATTTCATGTCACACATTAAGCAAACAGCATGGTATCAGAATCCAAATATTTGAATAAAATTCACCTATATGCAAGAGAAGCAGTAATTATGGCGCTTTTCCACTGCCACCCAGAACTGAGCCATACCCAACTCATAGTGTGAACTGACAGTTTTCCATTGCAAAATATGACAGCCATACCTGACTCGTACCCATGCATAAGCAGGGCGGAAAGTGTGTCTAAATGCACGGAGAAACCAGTGATCCACGTCGATACGCATGGATTATCTTTAGGACAAAACTGCGTATTCTATATATTATGAACTATTACTAATATCACACATCGCTATGTATTAATGCATTCCCGATAACTCAGAAAATTTCCAACGTCCGTCTAAAAAAATACGATACAAGCATTAAAATAATATATATTATAATAATATAATATAAATATAATAATTGTAATTGTTTATAGTAAATCATCGACGTACAACATGTGAACAATAAATAAGCGTCTCTCTGGTTTTACGTCACTGTTACTCTCCAAACCCGACAACGCCTTCACAAAGCCAACCCATCTGCTGTGGAAAACAGAAGCAAACTGGAACCACGCTGTAACGCAGTTCGGGTACGAGTCGGTTCCAGTACACCAGTGGAAAAACGCCATTAGATGTGTGTGGTGCATTTCTTGATAACAGAATGAAAAATAATCGTATTGCTGAGAAAAATAATAATTGTTTTGATTTTTCTGCAAAAGTCATATCTGTGCCTTATCTGGCTACCTGTATCACCTATACATCCTTCTGCCTTTTAGAGGGTCGTGAACCAGGAGGAGACACAAATCACCTATTTGCTTCTCAGCGCCCCTTGGAGTGTCTTGTGCTATTATGCAGAGGAAATTAGCCTTAGGGTGCCCCTAGAGGTCAGTCTGTCATATAACACCCCTTACAAAATTGACATCACCCTGCAGCACCCACTAAAAATTACTGTACTGTATTTTTTCATACAGCAATGTCATGATTTTGTTTTTGGTGGCACTGTAACATGATATTATATTATAATTTTGTTAAAATGCATGAAAATAGTCCCAGTCCCTTTGTCTCTGACCAGGATAGGCAATTCCAATATGGACAGTTTAAAAATTGTATCACTTGAATTGATATAGATTTTCATTCATGATTAGCTTAGAAAAACGTGTTTAGATATAAATATAACAGATATATTCCTGCCAAAGTGACGGGTCTTATGCAGGAAGTCTCACACGCAAGCCTGCACGGATCAGAGAAGGTTTTAAAGAAGCTGTCTATCCCAAACCTCATGATCGAGGACGTTCCCAGCCCGCCACGACACTTCTACACCTGTCAGTTTCGCACCAACAAGCTGAAGAGGTGAAGTGTGATCACTGTTCCTATGTGCGTGTGTTGTACGTGTGAATTTTCTGTGTGTATGATATGTGTTTGCACTGCACGTGTGTATACATACTTGCATTGTATGTGTACCTACTGCAAGTATGTATGTACTGTAGGCTTGTGCGGAGTAAGTATCTATGTATTGTATGAGTGTGAGTTTGAGTGTGAATACATCCTTCCCTCTTTATGGTGAACTGTGACGGCTGTGGCAGCCAGAACACACCTGTGTTTGCAATCAAGGTGTTGTCAGAAACTGGGACAACTGTCAAACATGCCAACTGGACCAGGAATTCACACACTGACATATACGCACTGGCCCATACTGGGAAGGATTCACGTACACATGACAATGAGTCATTCCTGGAGTTCCACATTAGTTTTGTTTGTTTTGTCCAAGCAATCCATATCATTATGCACAGTGTCAACGTGAATTTGAACCTCTCTGCAGGTTTCTGGGGAGTGACAACAAAGAGACCTTCTTCAAGACAACCCAGAGACACCAGATTGTGAGTCTACTTTTCTCTGATGGCGTGCTTTTCTGTCCATCGGACTGCCTGCTTTTGTCTGGCAGTCTACCCCTCTTTTGGTCTGTCTGCCTGTCTGCAGCCCCTTTTAGACATGAGCTTTTCTAGACGTTTCCCAGAGGGGCTATATGTGTGAACGTAAATGTCCAGGGCCCGGTTTCTCGATAACGAACACTCTTAGCGCGCTAAGTAGATTCTTAAGATATATCTTACCAAAGTTGTT
>JAODUD010000036.1:478205-498730 GCA_026784285.1 Stomatorhinus walkeri
CTTAACGTTAAGAGTGAACTTAAGGTAAACTTAAGAACTACTTAGCGATAAGAAGCTTTCGAGAAACCGGGCCCAGATCAGTACGGGACTTTTTTTTGGTAACCTGTCTACAACTATGGCTAAACATGCAGATTGTTTAAGAGTGCAGTCAGCCCTTGTCATTAGCAAAGATCCCCGCACATGTGAAACCTGTCGCCAAAATTGTGCAACGGATTCAAAATACAGCAAGAGAGTCAGTAGTGTATTATGAAGCTACAAAGTGGCACATGATCATGGTGTAATCCAAACTAAGGCACCATGTACTGTAAATAAAACACTGCAATTTCCACTGTGTACCTTTTGAATCATTTCCTGCTCCTGCATGCTCTACCCAAGAGCCGCTCCTCACCTAAACCAACTGGAGTGTCTAGTAGGAGTGAATGAGCCTGACACCGACTGTCTCCAGTTGGTGCCACATATGCAGGCCCAGAGTGGCCAATCGGAGGCCCGGCAGAATTTACAATTTGCAGTATTGCAGTAGAGTTTTGTTTATTACTCCATACCTGTATTTACTTTTATGTTTACTTTATCTAATTATTTAATGTTTATTGTTTTGTTTGTACTGGAGAGAAACGTCAAGCTTAATTCCTTGTGTCACCTTACTTGGCCTATAAAACTAATTCTGATTTCTGATTTGGGAAAATGGCTTGTATCTGCCTGTCTGTTTGTGTCTATCTGTCACATCATTCTCTCTCCTACTATGTGTGAAGCTGTATGAGATTCTGGCCCGGACCCCATATGGGTTGATAAATAGAGGTGAAGTGGGAGTCGACAGGTTGGTCAGCGAGAAGGTCTTTACTGCTGCATACCCCCTGCATGAGGTGAGACCACTGCCAACCCTTACATCCAGCTCGTCTGCCGGGGAACATGGACCTGCTGAAAGTCGCTCTTTTGCACTGCCATGCTTCAGGGTCCATTTGAGGTGGCAGGAGAACCAATGGTGCCACAGTCCCTGGGCCTGAGGCAGATTCTGTACCGATACTGGGCCCGCTGGGCTTGCTGGAGACGCTATCAGCCCCTGGACCATGTCCGCGAGTATTTTGGAGAGAAGATTGCTCTCTATTTCGCCTGGTTGGGTATGGGACTCCTCTCCTACAACCTTCCTTTATTCCCAGGCTATAGACTCCGCCGTTCCTGCCCCCCTTTGTGCCTCTCTGCTGTATAAACATTTACGAGCACATTTCTGAATAAATGATTTTCAGTTGGATCATCGTGTGAGGAATTCTGTGTGGTGCTTATTGCTCCCATTGAGATCCTTGCTGTTCCCCAACTGCAGGATTCTACACGAGTTGGCTGCTACCTGCTGCTGTTGTGGGATTACTCATCTTCCTGTTTGGGATCTGGCTGATGAGCACAGATGTGCCCGTGTGAGTGGGCAGGGGTCAGCTTTGTTAACACTGTAAAAATTTTGCAGACGCCCCCCTGGCAGTGATATATAGAAGAATTCACAGGAGCAGCACAAAGCCCTTGTTCAGAAATATTTACAGGGTATACGGATGATGGTGTCTCCGGGAAAAGTAAACAGAGAAAAACCATGTCACAGCCTTTAGTACACATGGGCTGCAGTTCTCAGTAAGAGACCAGTGCTTCTGTGTTCTTGTGTCTGACACGTCTTCCTGTGCCTTGCAGAATGGAGGTCTGCAGCAGTGGAGATACCTATGTCATGTGTCCACTTTGCAACATCTGCTCCCAGTGGAACCTGTCCAGCATCTGCGTCACTTTCAAGGTTTGTGTATGTCTTCTCTGTCCATGAGAATGAGGCACAGGCTGTGCTGTCCAATCTGAGACTGACTGTGTCTCTACTCCCTGAAGTTGGGCATACTCTTTGACCATGGTGGCACGGTCTTCTTCAGCATCTTCATGTCCCTGTGGGCCATCACCTTTCTGGAGTACTGGAAACGCACGAGCGCAGTGTTGGCCCATCGCTGGGACTGCTCTGAGTTTGAGGAGATTGAGGTAACGAGAAGAAGAGGAAGGGGGGAGGCAGAACCTTAGGAAAACTGTGGGCCTCACCCAACTGCAGGGAAAATTCTTTCTTCTAGCTACGCTTTAATCGAGATGGGAAAATTACAGTACAGCAACTCTTCTGTTAACCCATTTGAAGTAGTATGACTTAAAACATGATGTGTGTAACAGACCACTTGTTTCTTGATGAGAGTTATGTGGATTTAACATCATTACTGAGGAGTCAAAACACTGGACACGATCAGATTCCTGAGGACCACAAATCTCTTTACTTTTCCCACGAGCCAGGAACGCCCAAGACCAGAATTCACCGCTATGGCGCCCATGACCGTACGCAATCCTATTACAGGCGCCGAGGAGCCCTACTTTCCAGAGAGGCGCCGATTCAACCGAACAGTAACGAGCTGCATGGTCATTATTGTCATGGTGAGACGCTGTTTGTGTGGCATCATCACTGTGGTAACATGGCTACCAAGGGCAGAGGCAGTCTCAGTTGTGTCAGTGGCTAACAGTCTCCCCTTCCATACATCTGGTGTTCTCCATAGCCCCTTCGATATGCTGCATGGCTGCCAGGTCACACTGTGCTCTCTCAGGGCTCAGCACTGTCACTTTTTGTCCCTCTCAGCTGGCTATAGTTCTGATTTTCCTGATGGCCATAATCCTGTACAGGACCATAGTCAGCATCATCATCTATGGGTCCAGAAGTCCTTTCTTCATCTTCGCTGTGAGTCACCCAGCTTTTCTAAGCCTAATCGATCTAATTGAATCTAATTGAGTCCTTTGAAAATCCAGCCCTTGCTGTGGTTCTGCTCATGTGCTCCCCCTACAGGCCGGGAGGATAGCGAGTCTCACTGGTTCTGTGCTCAACTTGGCAGTGATCCTGCTGTTATCCAGGTTCTACACTTACCTGGCCCAAGTTCTGACTCGTTGGGGTGCGAACGACAAACTCCATAAATTCTACTTAGTTTGGCATCAAACCTATAAATACTTCATTTATTTATTGTGTTAATGGCAACACTTCTCTGGTTATATAGTTTAATATTTTTGTCCATGGTGGTTACTGGTTGTTTACGTACATGTGCTGAATGTGCAGTTTCTGCTTTCCTCGTCCGCCTCAACACATTCATCTTTTTTCCGTATCAGAGATGCACCGCACTCAGACTGAGTATGAGGATGCATTCATTCTGAAGGTCTTCATTTTCCAGTTTGTCAACTTCTATTCTTCACCCATCTACATTGCTTTTTTCAAGGGCAGGTGAGTCCCCCACACTAGGACATGGCCAACCTATGGTCTCCTCCAGAAATTTGACCCAGTCCTACCAGCATGTTACTCAAGTCAAGCTGCTAGATATCTCCCAGCTTCCTATGGTGATTTACTGAGCGACTATGGACAACCACAGAGTACGGCAGCAAGGACGTCGAGTCCTGTCACCCCCCTTGTAGACTTCACCTGGCCACAAAGTTCCAGAAACACCAACACCTGTATAATGTCCCAAGCGTCACATTGAAAGCTAAACAGTTCTGTGAAATTTTGGAGACCTTGCTCACACCAGTGATTATAATGAAGGGCAAAATAAGCATGATTCTCTCAAAGTTTCCTCTTATTTCCCAGGTTTGTAGGTTATCCTGGCAGCTATTACACTTTCCTGGGATTTCGTAATGAAGATGTGAGCTCCAACTTCTATCTGTTCCATGTTCCGTGTGCAAATTGTGTGACTGTATATGTGTGACTCATGTCTAGCACGCTTAAACCATGTGATTCCCGTGCTGTGTGCAGTGTGGTGCAGGAGGCTGCCTTATTGAGCTGGCTCAGGAGTTGTTGGTTATAATGGTGGGCAAGCAGGTTATCAACAATATCCAGGAGTTTCTTCTTCCGTGAGTACTGTCTCCTCGACCAACAGCTAAATCATCTCCACCCGCCCCCTGTTAACTGCCACCCGATTAGTTTTGTTACCTGTTTTACACATTTCCAATTATACACTATGTGGACAAAAGCATTGGGACACATGTCCATTCCACTTAGAAGAATTTGCATGACATCCCATTCTAAATCCATCAGTACAAAGTTGGCCCCCCCCTTTGCAGCTATAACAGCTGCCACTCTTCTGGGGAGGCTTTCCACAAAATTTTGGAGTGTGTCTGTGGGAATTTTTCCCATTCAGCCAGAAGAGCATTTGGGAGGTCAAGCACTGATATTGGACGTGAAGGCTTGACTCACAATCTCCGTTCTAGTTCATCCCAAAGCTGGGGTTGAGATCAGGGCTCTGTTTGGGCCAATCAAGTTCTTCCACACCAAAATCTCTCAACCATGCCTTCATGGACCATGCTTTAGGCACTGGGGCACGGTCATGCTGGATCAGAAAAGGGGCTTCCCCAAATTGTTCCCACAAAGTTGAAAGAATTAAGAGTTCCCTTCACTGGAACTAAGGGACCTAGCCCAACCCCTGAAAAACAAGCCCACACCATTATCCCTCCTCCACCAAACTTTACAGTCGGCACAATGCAGTCAGGCATGTTTTCCTGGTATCCACCAAACCCAGACTCATCCATAAGACTGTAAGAAAGAGAAGCATGATTTGTCACTGCACAGAACACGTTTCCACTGCTCCAAAGTCCAGTGGCAGCGCGCTTTACACCACTCTGTCCGACATTTGGCTTCACGCTTGGTGATGTGAGGCTTGCATGCAGCTGCCCGGCCATGGAAGCCCATTCCATGAAGGTCCTGGCACAGGGTTTTTGTGCTGGAGTTAATACAAGCAAAAGTTTGGAAGCAACTCTGCCGTTGCTGAGTCAACGGAATGTGAGCGACTTTTGCACACTATGCGCCTCGGCACTCGGTGACCCCGCTCTGTTACTTTACATGGTCTGTCACTTTGTGGCTCAGTTTCCATTGTTCTTAAATGCTTCTACTTGCCAATAACACCGGTAACAGTTGACCATGCAATATCTAGCAGGGAGAAAATTTCACAAACTGACTTATTGCAAAGGTGGCATCCTATGGCAGTACCACACTCTTCAGAATGACCTACTCTTTCATAAATATTTGTAAACCTAACTGCATGGCCAGTCGGTTCATTTTATGAGTCTGAATGAAGCCCTTGAATTCAATGATTCAGAAGTGTGTCCAAATACTTTTGTACAGATAGTGTAGATTGACACAGATTCTATTTTGTGCTTAATCTACGGTCCCTTAACTCTGTGTAGGAAGCTGCAGACCTGGTGGAAAAACCGGAAGCTCCATCACAATGGAGAAAATGACAGGGATATGGAAGGCCAGAGGAGCCTGAATAAAGACATAGCTACACCCTGGGAAAAGGACTACCAGCTATTGGTGTGCCAGGGATTGTTTGATGAGTATCTGGAGATGGGTGAGTGGCGGTCTGTAAGCAGTGTGATACCAGGAGAGTATACTGCAGTGAATCTTTGTGACGCAGACTGACATTATGATGCAATGAG
The DNA here is from genome assembly GCA_026784285.1 of Stomatorhinus walkeri. NCBI lineage: Eukaryota > Metazoa > Chordata > Actinopteri > Osteoglossiformes > Mormyridae > Stomatorhinus > Stomatorhinus walkeri. The sequence goes on from JAODUD010000036.1 coordinate 483,666, forward strand.
TCACATGGATAGTGTTTGGCAGTTAGACTCGATGCAGTAAAATGTTGCAATATGGAATGGTATGAACAGCGTGATATAGAGAAAGGATGCAGTGTGACGCAGTGAGGTGTCATGTTGCCGTGAAATGTGAGGCAGTGTGACATACAATGTTATGCAGTAAGACATAGTGATGTGGTAAAATGTGAGGCAGTGTGACTTGGACAGTGCAATGCAGTGAGATGTTGTGATGCACTGAGATGTGAGGCAGTGCAGCATAGACAGTGTGATTCAGTTGGACATTTTAGGGAATGGCAGACAGTCCGATGCCGTGAAATGTGATGCAGTGAGATGTCATCATGCAGTGAATTATGACGCAGTGTGACTTGAACAGTGTGACACAGTGAGACGGTGATGGAGTGCCTCTCTGACTCTTGCAGTGCTTCAGTTTGGCTTCATCACCATATTTGTGGCCGCATGTCCTCTGGCTCCCCTCTTTGCATTGCTCAACAACTGGGTGGAGGTACGTCTTGATGCACAGAAGTTTGTGTGCGAGTACCGGCGGCCGGTTGTGGAGCGTGCCCAGGACATCGGGATCTGGTTCACCATCTTGCACGTCATCTGCCACCTGGCCGTCATCAGCAACGTGAGACATTGTCGCACGTCTACTTGCCGCTGTGGGCTTCAAGCTGCTTTTCAGAGTAGAGGGGAGTTGTTGCCATGGTAACGACTGTTTCCATTGTTTCCACGGCAGGCCTTCCTTATCGCTTTCACATCCGACTTCCTGCCACGCCTGTACTACAGATACACCAATGATGGGAGCTTAGAGGGCTACATCAACTCCACTCTGGCTATAGCTCCACTGAGCTACACCCAGAACCAAACTCTGTGCAGGTAGACCGCACCCCTTTTTCCCAGCATGAAATGTCATGCTTTGTGTCAGCAGAGACTCCACGCCTACTGAGCAGTATTAGCAGTGCTGCTCTCCAATGCCAGGACATTTCTAAGAACTCTGCTTTCTAAAACACGCAGGTACCGAGGATATAGGGACTCCCAAGGACATTTCCTGCCTGAATACTTCCACCTTCTGGCCATACGTCTGGGTTTTGTCATCATTTTTGAAGTCAGTTTAATTCTGATAAAAAGCAATCCTCTGTGCCACTAATGGTAGATTATGTTGTTCTGTGGAAATGCAGCATCTATCTTTCTAAAGCCTAGTAAAGTAAGTCACTTTGTCTCCCCACTTCTTTGTCTCCCCACTTCTTTGTCTCCCCACTTCTTTGTCTCCCCACCTCTTTGTCTCCCCACTTCTTTCTTCCACAGCATGTTGTCTTCTTTGTTGCCCGTTTGATCGACATGATGGTTCCAGACATTCCAGAGGAGGTGGAGGTCAAAATAAAAAGAGAGCACTACATGGCCAAAGAGGCGCTGGCTGAGAACCAGGTGAGAGGGGCACTCCCACACGATACCCGCGTCACTCCCACGCGATACCCGCGTCGCTCCCACGCGATACCCGCGTCGCTCCCACGCGATACCCGCATCACTCCCACACGATGCCCATGCCATACCCGCATGATGCTCATACCATACCGACACAATGCTCACACCACACCCACATGATGCCTACATCACACCCACACGATGCCCGTACCACACCCACACGATACCTACATCACACCCGCACAATGCCCACACCATATCCTTCTTTTCCACCACGCATCCTTGCCCTGTTTTCTTGTCATCTGTTACTCATGTGAGGAGCAAAGATGTAGAGCAAACTGTCCAAAGCCTAAAATTGCTCCTTTCTCTCTATCATCTTTTCTCTCTCATCCTGTAGTCCCTGGGCAAGAAATTAGTCTCAGAGGAGATGCACGAAATAGCACAGACCTTGAGGCATCGATGTAGGGACTATGAGCCCTCCACAGCCACGCTGCCTTCTACTTCCGAAGATCATGGCCGGCCTTCTATCTGACTTCTAACCCCAGGTTTTCAATCGATCAATATATATTTGGACTTCGAAGAAGATACCTTCAGAGTCAAATCAAAAGTCACTTTCTGTGGATATGCAAATGAAACATTTTCAGGACCTGCCAAAAAGGACCCCCCCCTGCCCCCCAGCTGAGGCATGTTTCTTCTGCGATGAGACCTCACTGGCTTAACAGCACCCCCTAGAATAATAACACAGATAAGCCTTGTTACAATTCGTTGGGTCCTGTTTACATTTTGGCTGACGGTATCTTCCCACGCACCCTGTCCAGGTTTACATCAGACCTGAGAAGAATGCTAGTTTGAACAAAGGGCACTTAATCTTAAAAAGTAATATTGATAATCTAATATGCACACCACATTTTTCATTAAATTATAATATGTATAAATCTGCCTTTGCTTCTGTCTTAGTTACTTTGTACTCATAGCACAAGAGTTTAAAAATAATTCTTTTATTACATGTTAAAGTTTTCCATCCATCTTTTCACTAACATGAGCTCTGTTCTTGCCTGGGGTCTTGTGGTCGCTTTGGTAGCTGGTTGCAGATTTAACCATCAGTGCTCGATTAGGCCCATGCTTCTTACAAGTTCTGGGACTCATCCCCATCATCTGGACTTCTAACCTCGGGACTGTAGGTGAAGGAAGAGAGGATTTCATCATTAGATTAGGATGACGGCACAGTACCGCAGGATCATCACTTGAAGCCTGCCATTATAGGAATATTACAGACAAGTTAATCGACTGTGTCATTTCAGTAGTTTAGGCTACACCCATGCAGCAATTAATAAATGTATTTTTAAAAATCAGTTATGGTTAAATTGTTATTCACTTCTACTCATATGACACGAATGTGCGGATTTGTGTGAGCTTCTACAGATTTTTTTAAAATTGTTAATAAGCCAATAAACTGTTTGCTCTTCACGTTTGACTTATCGTTCATTCACACAGAATAAATATTTTGATAAAGGTTCAGAATAACACTGAGCATTATTATTATTTAAATATAAACGAAGCAAATATATATGTTCAGGACTTGGTTTCTCGACTTGCGCGGACGCTAAAATCAAATGATGTGTCCAGTGGAGTCTGACATTTGCGGGACCGATTTTAAAATAATTAAAATAATAAAGATTTAATCATTTTCAATAAGACATATCCATGCATGAAAATAATGTAAATGTAAGTAAGATTTACAGGACCGTTTTGCATTTCCATGTTTAGGTTATAGTTTCACGAAAGCATTAAATTTAACTTATTTATAATAAAATATTTGTCTGATACAGGACTACAGTCTTTATTTCTATTTGTTTCGTCCTCGCGTTCTGCCTAATAAATCATAAGGAACTTTCTATTCATTCATTCATTCATTCACTTGGAAGGAGGGAGGTCTGCCAGTATCGCGCCCCCCAACCCCTGGCTGTGTTTAGTGTCATTCGCCTGTACAAATCATATATATTTGGTTCTTTATCCGATTCACTTTACCAAATCGGAAGTCTAATAATATAATACAGCGCGTTTCCTAACACTTCCTGTGTGCCGTCTCCGCGCAACACAGCGTGCGCATGCGCGGGAGTTAAGGGCGCCAGGGCGCGCACATGCGCGTATTTACGGCGGAGCGCCGTAGGCTGAGTTTCGTTTCAGTTAGGGTACTAGTTGTTGTTTGTTTTATAGACGCCGAATTTAATTTCACTTCATTCGATGGGATATTGCATGCGGTGAGTCGTCTTATTGTTGTCAGGTAGTTAGTTCACAGATTTGAGGTGAATAGGCAACTTCGGAGTAGAGGGGCTTTAGATGGACCGATTCGCGGCGGGTGGGCGATCACTATTTAGTCGGCAGATAAGGCGCATTTATTGTCGCCTATAAATTTGCAGTCGGTTGTCCTGATCATTTCATAATGTGTCATCAGTACGTGTGATCTGCCGCCTCTCTTTGTAATTATTCGTACACCCTGTAAAATCACGGTCATGCTTAGCTCGCCAAAGGTACAACAGCGCAGCCCCCCTGTGGGCCGAGTCCACGGCCTGCGCAGAAATACTCGAGTGACCTCAGTTTTTCGGTTCTGTATCGTGTCCCTGACAGTTTGAGTACTGGCCTCTGGACGACGAAATAGCCGGGCAGGGATGCCCCCGGTGGCAGAGGCCGAGGGGAGACCGGGGGGGCTGTCGCGGGCTGACTGCCTCTGCCCCATCTGCCTGGATATCTTCCTGGAGCCGGTGACGCTGCCCTGCAGCCACACCTTCTGCAAGCCCTGCTTCCTGGAGACGGTGGACAAAGCCAACCTGAGCTGCCCCCTGTGCCGGAAACGCGTGTCCAGCTGGGCGCGTCTGCACAGCCGCAACAAGACGCTGGTGAACGCGGAGCTGTGGAGCCGTGTGCGGGAAGCCTTCCCCGCACAGTGTGAGCAGCGGCTCAGCGGCGGGGACACGGGGGACATGGCAGGTGTGGCGTCACATCAGCGTCATGAAAATGCTTCCTGTTAGACTGACTGACACTCCTGCTGTGATTTACAGTAACACTGTGGTTAAATGGACCGAATGTATAACTGTCCCGTTTGCTGTCCTGTTGATCTACCATCAGCCGTGAGTAGCAGACCAAGAGTGAGCCAGCCAGGAGAGCTGCGTAAGGAGTATGAAGACCAGATGAGCCGGGTGAGAGAGAGAGTGTGTGTGTGTTGGTAACCTCTGCGTGTTATTACACATGTGCAGATGAGAGAGAGCAAGTCTGCAAGTCTGCCCGTGCTCCTGTGAATGACTCGAGACTTTTGAGGGTTGACAAACACTATCCAATCACATTTGAAAGCATTCTTCAGGTGTAGATTAAACATTAAGTTAATTTAAGCTTCTGAGGCTCAACAAGTAGAGCACAGTGCTAATGACATGAAGGTTGTGGGTTCGAATCCCAGGGGACACGAACAAATGGTAACCCTTCTATCGCATTAGATAAAAGCATGATAGGTGATGGTAACATTATTTGAATAGTAAGTGTCAGGTGTTAATCAGCCAGCGCTTGTCTTACTTGAAAGACATGAGTTTCTCTGTGGGGTGTTCTGTGTGACACTTCCCCCCTCCCCCCACGACCTAGCTGGCTGCAGAGAAGCGGGCACTGGAGGAGGCGGAGCAGGCTGCCAGTGAGCAGTACATCCAGCGCCTTCTGGCTGAGGACGAGGAGCATTTGGCAGAGGAGTGGAGAAGGCAGGAGGAGAAACAGCTGGAGGATGATGAGAAGCTGGCCAGGATGCTGAGCATGGAGCTGGTAGCTGGGGGGGTGTGGTGGTAGTTGGGACGGGTTGGGCAAGGCTTGTAAAATCTTCATTTGCCTACAAACACGGGGGTGTCTTCTCAGAATTCCAGTCCAGTCCCAGAAGCTCAAAAACAAGTGCGGTCGACTGGCAAGATATCAGCTAAGAAAATTACGAACACAGGAGACATAGAGAGGTGAGGCCATGTAGTGTGTGTGTGTGTGTCATAGTGTGAATGCATGACTCCTTATGTCTTGGCTTCTGATGTCCGATTTGTAGGTTTTTGCTGCCGCTTGCACAGAGAGCACCCATCAGCAGTTCTACTGAAGTGGTAGGTTACATGCTGCTTTCAGTCCTGAACACTGTGCCTTAGAGCTTTCTGCATGTGTGGCTACTTGATGTGTCTGTAATGTCATTGTGGTACAAAGCAGCGATCTAGGCTGGGTGTGTGTGGGTGGAATGAGGCTGAGAGGGAAGAGCCAGACAATGGAGTCTCCCAGCCGGAGCAGAACGACAGCACCGCCTCCGTGCCAGGGGAGGTGGACAGCACTGCCGCAGCGTCCTGGATGGTGCACGATGGAGATTTGGGAGATGATGGGACCATGTGGGTAAGAGAGCAGCCCCCTGGCAAAAGAAAGAGCACTGAGGTCGGATCTGAGGGTGCAGACGGCCATGCCAGAAAGCGGCCCTGCCATGCCGACCTTCTGGTGGGTCTGGAGGAGAAGCTGCAGCAGCAGCAGCAGCAGGAGGAAGAGGATCGGCGGCTGGCTTTGAGTCTGCAGCGGCAGCTGGACGGCGAAGAGGCCCTCCGGGTGGTGAATCGGCGCAAGGGCTCCCCCGACCAGTACCAGCTCCGTCAGCGCCCCAGCAACGTGCCAGCGGACCCCTCCAGCAGAGGGCGCTCTCATTCTGGCCCGGACCAGAAGCAGGAGAAGCTGAGAGTGAGGCAGCGAGGGTCTAGCTGTGGGGGCCCCCGGGGCCAGAGGGGGGAGCATGCCTCGGAGTCCCTCCTCCCTGTAGTACACAAGGCCTGCAAACAGACCACTCTGACTGAGATGTTCCCTTCCCTGAACAGTTGAGCTCTAAGAGGCCCGGACTCTGCAGGGTCGTGATGTTCATGCTCTTCTGCTGATTGATTTCTTGGTATAACCTTTTTTTTTTAAAGAAAAGAAATGGGAAAAAAAAGAATGTAATATTGCAATTGTTAAATAAAAGAAAGTAGTGGTTTATTTTGCGGCGTGTGTGTAATGTTGACAGCGCCATGTGTCTGTAACGTCCAAATTAATTTTTGGCATTGCTGTGGAACTTCTGTTTTTCTTTAGGTTTCTGGTGTCCTGTAGAGGGCGCTGCTCTTTTTTCCTCTCAAAGAGGCTTAGTGTGTTTGCAGGAAATCTCTATGGTACATCACACTGATTTGCTGGCAGTATTTTTTATTAGTTTTAGCTCTGAGCCTCATATAAAATAATTCATTTATTCCAATGTTCTGGCACCAAAGACTGGTTAGAGCATGGTCACTAATTTATCTGTTCTGTAAGGTTGTGGCTGTTTTTCTATATTAAAGGCTGTATGATGTGTCGTGCTATCATTGCCAGCTGAATGAAGCACTATGCCGCTTTGTGACCAGTTTCCCCTAAAAGTGGTCCCAGTTAGCTTTTCCCAGTTAGGTTAAGATTGATAACCACAAGGCACACCGCTTGAGCTTATCTGAATAAGCACATGGGCTGCGACGCTGTCTTCCTCGTGTCATCGTGCCTCGTGCCTGGTCACAGTTTTCCCACCCTGCCCACGTACTCGGTATGGATGCTAATATTATCTTGTGGAAGGAAATATGGAAATGAAACGGTGAGCTATTTTTGTTGCTGTATGTCCCCTCTCTCTACAAAAAACGCAGGAAATATTAATGGTAGTGTGCTGATGATTACGCTCCCGAAGGGGGAAGTAGGACATTCCAGAGAGTCTGCCTGTTTGTGCCAAAAACTGCCCTGTGCATCTTTCGTCACTGTTGTGGTTTGTGCGTTTTTTGTGTGATTTAGTATGACAGCAGTCTGGGAAGGTCGCAGGGTCACATGATGTCCATCTAACAACCAAAACAGCCATATTTGGTTAAGTAGCCGATGTAGCTTTACATTTTCTCTTGTATTCTGGTGACATGTGATTTGGTCATGTGATAACCTCGTCACGCTAGCTTTTTCTCATGCAGTCAAAAGAAATGCTGTTAATATTAAGGGATAAATCATGAGCTATTTCCTTAACAGTTATCTGACAAGGTTCCTGGTGTTTGCTGTGATTGTTTCAGAAACACTTTTCTCAAGATGGCACAACTGTCCATGATGGCCTATGTAAGGAGTTTGATGCAGTAATAAAATTGAATTAGCATACATTTCAGGACTGTTGCCCTGGCAACCAGCAAAGCCCAATACTAAAGTGAGGGTGGAGTGTGTGTCCCATGCAGAGACATACACAGACCCCATGTAGTTCCTCTTCTCAGTCCCAAAATAATCCTAAAAGCACCCTGTTGGAAGAGGAATTATCCTGCCGCTCTGAACACTCACAGAACAAGAAAAACGTTTCTTAATCTTGTGTTTTAGTGATAAATAGTTACTTTTGGGATCCTTAAAGGTGTAGTGGAATAAGTTGATCAGAAATACTATTGGAGGCAAGCTGTGTGTGTGGGGGGGGTGGTGGGGTGGACACTATTTAGACAGGGTCAGAAGCTTCCTCATCCCTCTCAGTACAGGACAAATCTTACACTGCGTCAGACACCACAGTCGTCTTGGAAGCGAATCTGTCCATTTTCTGTTCAGGTATGTGCTTCTTTTGCACTCTTTGTTATGGCTTTTAAGATAATTTATTCGGCATTGAGCATCACTTTTATACAATACTGTTACCAAGTCTTAGGCAGTCAAAAATGTTTATTTACTAATTTCTCTTAGTTTATTTACTAAATTTCTTAATTGGTTTAAGAAAAGCCAACAAGATACTGATTAGCTATGCGAGGGGTGCTGGTTGTCGAGTCAAAAAACACATAGCTGTTTTAATTGGTTGCTGCAAATTCTGGGGTGACTTTAGCAGAAGTACTGGAATAGCTAAGCTAACACAGTTTGACAGACATAACATCAAAGTTTTACACCAACATGAAGATCATATAAACATCATTTTTTACTATGACATGAAGTAACGCCCTGCCGGGTATGAAGTGTGCCGAAATGGGAGGCTCACCCGCCTCTGCTTCTTGCAGGGATGTGCGTTGGCCGCTGCTCCAGGTTTGTGGGCTGGTCCCTGGTTCCCATGTCTGTCCTCTCCATGCTCTCCAACACCCTGCTGCTGTTCCCTGACCTAAAGGCACGATACCTGCTGGAGGGCCACGTGACTCCTCAGGCGACGTGGAGTGCAGGTCTCTGGGCGTCTGGGTTCCTGGTGAGGCTCTGCTGTGTGTGTGTTTGTGTGATGTCATCTTAATGTGTGTGCTTTCGTAGGATTAATAGTCTCTTTCCCTGTCTCTTTCGCCCTGTGTATGTTTGTCTCTTGCTGTATGTCACTGTGCGTGTGCGCCTGTCCCCACAGGTTCTTGTTGCGGCTAGAAGCTTCATATCCAACAATCTGCAGAGGAGTTGCTGTGGTTTCAGAATAGAGGTTAGCTGATCCTGTGACATTTGGGTTCTTGCTGGTTGTGTGTGTGTGTGTGTGTGTGTCGGTAACCTCTGCGTGTTATTACACGCGTGCAGATGATGTGGCAGATTGGGACATCCTCTGTAGCAGTAGCTGCAGCTGGAATCTGCTTCCTGATCAGCAGCGCAGGACTGGCATGTGGTCCCCTCTGTCTTCACAATAGCACCGAGGGGCTGATCTGGGATCAGCCGCTGAAGAAGCTGATACGCAGGTGTGCGCTTGCCTTCTCTCCCACACACAAACACACTCAGTAGCCACAAACCAGATTAGCCATGGATGTCTTTGCAGATGTATATGCATGTGTATAAGTATGTGGATTTTTATTGAAATGTCTGTGTATTCACATTTTGTGTACTGTGTGTGTGTGTGTGTGTAGGGGCAGCCCTTACTTCCCCATCCAGGCGTGGCAAACACTGACCTGTGAGGAGCCCAGCGGCGTGGTCCCATGGAATGCGGTGCTCTTCTCTGTTCTCTTGGCAACCAGTGGCATCCAGGTGCTGCTGTGTGCCACACAAACACTCAACGCTCTACTGGGCATGCTCTGTGGACAGGGCTTTGGCAGGAACAAGGTATGATAGGAAATGGTGTTCTCACCCATCTGTAGGAGGGTGACTCAATGTGGGACAACCCCCCCACTGCTTGGTGGCAAGAGTTGGTGTCAGGCTGCGCTGTGATGTGACATTATTCTGAGAGTCGCTTATTAAAAAAGCTCTGCTGATGTCCAAACAAACATAGCTTTTAAAATGTTTTACCGTTGAATCACCGTAATGAGCATTGAGTTCATTTGATTGGACAATTAGTAAAAGTAAAGAAATGTGATTGGCTACCAGTGAGTATCATTCATCAGTTAAACTCCCTTCCTCTGTTGTGGTGACAAAAACGGACTTTTACCGAACTCCACACCAGATAGTCCTCACTCTTTTTCACCCTCGATCTGAGTGCCAATGCGGGGGTCTGTGAATGAAAGCTTCTCTCCTACTGCAGGTTAGCCCAGCCTGAGGACAGAGTTGGGGGAAGGGAGCCAAGCTTCTGAATTAACATGGAGCAGCTAGCAGCACACGCCATGACTTCCTGAGGTGGAAAAGAGGAACGGGAAGTGCAGACTAGTTAGTGAATAGAAAGAGCGCCATCTTGTGACTGGTGAGATAAATGTCATTCTGCGGAATGTATTTCTGGATGTTTCCACTGGGTCGTCCTTCCAGAATGGGACGGTTCTGCAGCTCACATTCTTTATCTTCGAACATTTCCGTTAAGTTTTCTGAGGTCAATTTTCTTTTTAAATGATATTTTTCAAGATTTTTTATATTTTTCAGCACAAAAATCATTAGGAAATAATGAAATATTTTCCCATCTTATTATTAAATATTTATTATTCTTTTTGTGATCTTTTAAATATTAACCGATTTTGCTTCCCTTGTTTTTCAGCTGTTTATCTGTAATGAATGAAATGTTGCTGTATTCACTTTGAATTTCGCTGTCAGATCTTGTTTTTCCGTCACTCTCTTACATGAAAGAAGTGCATTATGTGATGTTTCTCACTGGTGATCATGTGCTGCTTTGGAGCTAAACTAAGTAATAACAGTGATAGTACAGAAGTAATCTGAAATGTGGCTGAGATGCAGTTGGCTTGTGGAAAGTTGGTTGTTCCTGATGTGGTAGTCGGTGTTCTGATGCTGCGAGATTGCCCTGCATGCATGACCAGCGTAAGAGATTTGAAGATAGTTGGATGGATCTCTTTCCACGACCCAAAGACACTTTCGGTTCCTCACCTCTCCCCTTGTGCTGATACCGGTTCCACAGTAACACCCACTGCCAGTCTCCAGGTCCTGGACTCTTCTGATGGCTGATCCATCATAGTCCATGATTCACAAGAGATGAGTACAGGACCATCTACTGTAAGGTTCCCCTTCCCTTGCCCCGGACTGCGCAGCTCTGCAGAGGGAGGCAGGTTCGGCTGGATGCATCAGCAGGGCTGCACTGATGTTTACTTCAGAGAATACAGTTACAGAGCTGTCAAACGCCGCATTACCCATTCAGCCACACTGAGTCACAAAGAGACTAGGGACAGTGTAAGACAATATACACTGTGCAATAGTCCCACGACACTCACAAGAGACTCATCCCACTAAACTACTACCTCTTCACCAGGCTGAGGTCTGAAAAGCACTTCTGCTGTCTCCCAGTGAGAACTGAGAGGCTCAGAAGGAGCTTCCAACCTCCGGCCGTCAGATAACTCAGTATCCCTACAACACTTATGATTAAACACTCGCTCTTTGTATATGTGACATGCACTTTATTTCAGCCAGCCATTACTGTTTTTATTATGGAAGAGTTGATCGCTTTTCATTTCACTGCAGCAGATAGTCTGACTGTTTACCTTGCATATGACAAATAAAAAATCCTTGAATACAAAACTTTAGACTCCCCCATTATCCTTCCTTTTTGAGGGGGTGTCCAGTGCATGCAGAATCAGCATTTTTGATCCCCATACCCATTGCCTCCATAATCATCATAAGGACAGCACCCCACACCCACTTAACCTCAGACTGTTTGCTTGGCAAGATGACCGGCTTCAACCCTGCCTGGCTGGAAGAAGAACCCTAGTGGCTTGATTGATTGGTTATTTCTACGCACTGGGAACATGTTTAAACATTGCACTAGAAACACGATGACCAATGCCACACTAAAATCACTAAAAGAATATCTGCCTGAGTTAATTTCCTGGAACCGCTATCTTTGGAATCTGGGCAAACTGTGATGTTAACAGTGTGAAGCAACAACAGAAGATCAAGAAGCACAATAACCAGTAGCCAGTATCCGGTATTTCTGACTTGGAAGTCAGATATAAGCCGGTGCCTCCAACAGCTTGCATTAAATAAGCAGGTGGTGTTTTCTTTAGACAAACATAGATTTCCTTTTTGTTCCCCGGGAGACCATTTTATGTTCAATAAACAAAATATATTTTTAGAATGTTATTTCCTTCTTTTTGTCCCATTTTTTTCTTTTAGATGTAAACATGCATGATTAACAGACAAGATGCAATTTCAGGTTCTGCTTCGGTGCTAATAACTATGACTGTTACTAACCCTTCATGCTGTCATCCATCATCTAGGGTGTCATTTCCGCCCTTCTTCCCTGTGTATCGAGTTTCCCGGTCCTTCTCCCAGTCCAAAGACATGCAGTTAAGCCAACCGGATTCCTAAAATATTCAGAACATAATTGGATTGGTCTCAGTTGGAGCCCCAATGTGATTTGCTTTCGTTGCCCAAAATCTCTACCAGCACCCCAGACCTTGTCCACGGCTTGTGATGTGTGTGCCCCGTGAAGGACTGCCATCTCATCCAGGGTGTCCCGCTTTGCATTCTGGGAAAGGCCCCAGGCCCCCCTTGTGAACCAATACCGGGAAAGCAATTGTAAGATGGAAGGATTCACACAGTCGTCGTCGTCGTGCCTATTTCAGAGCACCGTAAAAAAGAGCCAGATAAGACAACCCGACTTTTCGGTCAGTGCGCTGAGCCCAAGGTCATCGTGCAAATGTAGCAGATAGTGCTGCCTTGTGGCTCAGTGCGTGGCTCCTGCCAGTCCACAGACAGGATGTGGCAGCTTTGCAACAGTGTTCTGAAGGAAGATCATTAGAAGCCAAAGTACAGCAGGGGCAATACACCATGGTGTTAAGGGCGGGCAACTGTTCACGCTCATGTAGGTGAGTAAGTAAACTGTTCCAACGTTTAGGTACCAAGCAGCCAAATAAGCTGATTGTGTTGAGAGGACATAAGTTCCCCCGTGGGTCACTGTGGAAGACCACCACGTCACGCTTCCTGCAGAGGAGCTGCACTTTTTGCTGACACTGGTGAGTTGAGATCTTCGCCCACATTTGGTTCCCCAAAGTTCATCCGAAAACACAAGAACATGAAAGACTAGAGAGGCTTCATCTCCCTTGGTGGAGCAGAGACAGAGCGGAGGAACTCTGTGGCCGCTGCACCGGCTCATATACCCTGTGTCTTCAATGGAAGCACTTGGTCGCACAGAGGACTGCGTGTATGCTGTGAATATGCAAACATTTTTACAAGAGAAAACAGTTTCACAATGATGGTTTGTGTGTATAAGTGTGCATGCGTGCGTGTGTGTGTGAGAGAGAGAGAGAGAGAGAGAGAGAGAGAGAGATGTGGACGTGGTTATTTCCAGCTGTGCTAATGTGACACACTCACAGACCCTGTAAAGGGACACTGACGAGCAGCAAGACCCCTGGCTCAGGACAGTTTTGGCAGAAGCTCCTTCTTCAAGGTTAGTGACTTATGGAAATCTTTGCACCCAGAGGTGGCTCAAATCACGACTCAGTTTTTTTAAACTTGAGACTTATGGAAAAGACTCCACTTGTATTTGGATATTGCTGACTACAAATATGACACAGACTTATCATAAATGACTCACATTCTAACACCGCAGTTAATGTTACTTTCCATCTCAATTTTCCCATCGTCACCAACTCCACAATTGTGTTTTCAACTGCTCTTATCTGAATCTCTTATCTCTGCTGTTTGGTCTCATAACTTACTGTATCCACCAGGCGGTCGATAAATTATTTGTTGATAGTAGGAAGCAACCGTGGCAGCATCAGTACCAAAAAATTTTGGATACTGAAATTTTTAAGCAGACTATGTTTAAAAAAAGAAGTACAACAGTATGCAAAATGTGGGACGAAATATCTGACACTGACGACAGCTTAAAATTTCATTCTATATTTCAAGACTCATAAAGAGCTTAGTTTAATGTTAAATGTCCTTTTGTTTGTATTACATTAGTGATGTTGCATTTTCAAAAGATTTCCTTACAGTCTGACAGGACGCTAGGGTTAGGGTTACGGTCTTGAGGCTAAACTCTGCAGTGCTGGTTTAAAGCCTTGTACCCTTACAAAATTACTGCTCAGGATTTTTCATGCCTTCACATAAACGTTCTGATTGTCGGCGGTCTAGTCCGTGATTTGTGGAAGATATTAGGGGTGTAATGGTAGGTCTATTCACAAAAGTCAAAGTTCGGTGAAAACCTCAGTTTTGGGTTCACGTTTCGGTTAATTAGAACTGCAAACAAACACAATTAGGAACAGTTGTAAACCAAAGACAATGCGTCTGTATACGTGTCTTAATAACAAAACCAAAGAGATGACTATTTGCACATTGTAAAAATAAATATGGCAATTTTTTATGAAAAATATAACATCATAAAAGTATAGTGACATTAATGCAATGTACTGTAACCGAAAATGGTTGCATATCTGTTGCGATAAACACCCTGCGGTTTGCATTTCCTGGCAAATCACTTGAAATATCAAATTGAGAATAACTTGCAGCTGTTCCTGCCTTGTTTTGGCTGTACCCACACTCGGAAAATCTCAAGTTGGCATGTTTGATCATTCAACCTACATGTCCGATTTCGGTATAACAGATTCGATGTAGAATCTTGGTTGTTAGCAACTCTCTCCAGTGCACAGTAATTACTAGGAAACCAAATGTTCTCGACCTGACAATTATGACCTACCCACTATAACAATTTACAGCCACAATTAGCACAATTAGGCTACTTGTGAGCTTATTCATTTACTTGCACAGAAACGAAAATGATGAACCGAATGGTGTACGACGGATACGTTGCAGCTGTAGAAGTATTACCTTGCAAATACCCTGTAGGGTTTGCAAATTACCCCAATGCTTTTCATGCAGCTAATTTTAGGTTTATAATGGAATAATATACATTTGCCGTGAGATTTCCTGCGAGTGTCACACCAGATGCATGAGAGCTGGCAAACCTGACATTTCTAGTTAACAGATCTGGTGCGTGGGGTTTATAAATACAGGATTTATTTAGTGTTACAATATTTCTTGGAATCCAGGTAATTCAGTGGCACATTAAGTATTGCATGAAGTAATTGGGAATGAACTTAGAACTAGTGTGTGAAATGATAACGTAAAGCCACAGAAATTTTGTCATTAGTGTATGAGGAGCCGCAGGATATCATGGTATATCTTGTTTTAATTCACGCATTACGTCATTAGCACTACTGAAGTATGATTTGTACCTTATTACAAAGTGTGACCCTTTTTGGCCAATACAGTGTGTGCGAGCGGGTATACCTATCCTTATGGGGACACAATGTCCCCATAGTGTGATAAATATCTGTTTTTTTTTCCCTTATGGG
>JAODUD010000036.1:498830-512415 GCA_026784285.1 Stomatorhinus walkeri
TTAGCGTTAGCATTTTTCCCTTTGAAATGAATGAGCGGTCCCCATAAGGATATGTTTACCCTACACGTGCGTGCGTGCGTGCGTGTGTGTGTGTGTGACAGCTTTAAAACGTTTTCTATATGTGTTTTCGTTGTTTTAGATGTGAATTGTTCAGCACTGTTAAAATGCAATGGTAAATTTGCACAATTTAGAGTGAAAAAGAAATCAAAATATCTACTTATTTGAATCATTTACTACAGGAACTCTTTCCCGGTGGAGATGAAAAAGATTAGCATTGAACTGACCACTTTTTAAAATGAATCACTATTAAATGCATTACATTATTAATTAACCACTATCACATTACCATGGTTACTCATGGTGAAATTATTTAAGGATTGACCATAATTTGACATTACTAATTTGACTAAGATTACTTGGCTTCCTGTGTTCTGAGAAACATGACTTGACACTTGACTTGATAATTGATGGTTAGCACTTGTGAATTCCTTGTGACTTTGGTATATGTGACAGTCCCACATCTGTTTGCACCTCTGCATCACATCCATACGTGTAAGTGTTTGAGCCGGTAATATGTCCATATTAAGTGAGATCTCACTTTCCACTTTGTGCAGAGAGTGAGTACACGTACGCCTGTGCATTATAGCTCAACTCAGATGCACGCAATGACTGCTGTGTTTCTGGGATACATGCACTTGTTTTGCATTATGACAAATCACTTTAACATGCATACTAAGTTTTTATGACAAAGTATTTTATCTAAAGCATATACTGTGTACTGATCTTTAACAAAGAACAGCAATGTGCTCGTTTTAAAATAAGACACACACATTATGTACTGATTTTAATCTAAGAAACATATGGTGTGTACTGGTTTTAAACTAAGATACATACAATGTATACTGGTTTTAATCTAAGACACACAATGTGTACTGGTTTTCATCTAAGACACATGCAATGTGTACTGGTTTTAATCTAAGACACATACCATATGTACTGGTTTTATTCTAATACACATATGGTGTATACTAGTTTTAAGCTAAGACACTTGCATTGTGTTCTGGTTTTAATCTAAGACACATGCAACGCGTACTGGTTTTACTTACAATGTGGTGTGTATTGGGTTTAAGACTTTGTGCAATGTGTTGTATTGGTCTCAGATTAAGACACCTGCAATGGATACTGAGTTTTCGTCAAGACATATACGCTTCTGCAAATTCTTTCTTCAGCAGAACCAATAAGCATGAACTCCAGTGATACAAGCCAACTGTCCAATGAGACCGACCTGAGCAGCCTCTTCACCCGCGAGATTCGGCCCGCACTCTACCTCCTGGTGTTCGGCGTGGGTCTGGTGCTCAACATCCTGGCCGCCTGGATCTTCTTCAGGGAGCTGGGGGGCTCAGGTCTGGTGGTCTACCTGAAGAACATGGTGGCGGCAGACCTGCTGATGCTCTTCTCCATTCCCTCTCTCGTGGCGGGTCAGCTGGGCATCGCTCAGTGGTTCGTGTGCCGCTATGGTGCGGTGCTCTTCTACGGCAGCATGTATGTCAGCATCGTGTTCCTGGGACTCATTGGTCTGGACCGCTATGTGAAGGTGATATGTTCCACTGCAGGCCCTAGTCATTTCCAAGGGGTGACGTTTGCACACACTGCGTCTATACTCACTTGGGCACTGCTGGCTGTAATAACTCTGCCTAACAGCTTGCTAAGCAGCAGAAACATAGCGGAACTGGGCGGCACCACAGACTGCATGCGTTTGAAGACCCCGCTGGGCATCAGCTGGCACCACGCCTCTTCCATCACGTGTGTGTCCATCTTCTGGGTGGTCCTGCTGCTGCTGATCTTCTGTTATGCCGCCATCGCCCGCCGTGTATCGCAGTCGCACCAAGGAGAAGCTCGCAGAAAGTCAATGCGCAGCATCGTCAGCATCTTGCTGGTGTTCTGCATCTGTTTCGTCCCGTATCACGCATGCCGCGTGCCCTACACGCTAAGCCAAGGCTCCTCCACCTTATACAGCCAAAACACTCGCTACGTCCTCTCCCAGCTGAAGGAGGCCACGCTTCTCCTGTCTGCCTGCAACGTCTGCTTGGACCCTGTGATCTACTTCCTCATGTGCTCAACCTTCCGGAAGGCATTGATCAGAAAGCTGTCGTACAGAACTTTTCCAGTCAGCAGCAGAGCTGTAACAACTGCTCCAAGCGTCAGCAAAGTGTAAAGGTCTCCGAGTCGGCTGCGGGGAGAGGTGTTGTGCTTCAGCCTGCGTATAACAGCACCTGTGCCTCATGGTGCCATAACCGGATGACTGCAGATAGACCCTCCTGTCTCTGAAGATTCCATCATTTAAGGAAGATACGGAAAATGGACTCAGGGAGGGCGCTGTGTCCAGGGGAGACACAGGAAATGACTCTGACAGAAGGCTCTACAGAAGGAAGTGGGGCAGGTGCCTGGGCACATCAGCACGTCCTCCCTAATGCCTTTTATCTACTTCCTCATCCCATCTAGCGTTTTTATCTCTGCTTGGGGTGAGAATATAAACACAGCTGAGCAAACATAGCATGCGGTATTTATACATGTCAATATCATTTGCTAAAAAAATGTCTTACTACATTCCAGTTCGGATGATTTCTGCTGAAGTGAGTTTCTATTAATTCTGTTTTTCTGAATAGGCAGTAGTTTCACAATGTATATATGTGTGCATTGTATACACAGTGTATACACAGTCCTGTTTTTTTTAGAAAAAAAAAAATATATATATATTCTATTATTTTGTATAAAGATAACATTTCAGATACTTGTGGGTCTGGTCATTATTGTGAATAGCAGGTATCTAGCAGGTACCTAGCAGGTATCTCCTACTGAAGCTGTGCCCTGGCTTTGACTCTCACTCTTTTGACTCTAATGTGTTTAATAGCAGACCAACACAGTGCTCTATTGCTGCTTTGCTGCTGAAACCTCATGCAGCCTCAGATCAGTGCTTCTCCAACATCTGCTTGCTCTGCAGATTAATGCATGGTAACGGATACCTGTCCATATTGTGTCTTTGCATAGGAATTATCTATAAATCCATCTGCCAGTTTTCTATAACTTCTTTTTCAAGGAGGCAAGGTTCCCAAAAGGCTGGGGACACTCTAGACAGGAAGCCGGTCAGTCACGCAACAGGGCAGGACTGGGTCCGTCTTTCAGCCTAGTCACATGATGCACTCTACTTGGGGGGGGGGGGTATGGAGAGGTGTTTTCTTGTATGAAAAAGCTACTGAACAGCATAACCCTCTACTTACTGCCGCTATGGTGTGCAGCTCCCAAAAATGTCCGGTATCACCAATCTGCTCATCGGGGGATAGAAGAGTCCCTTGGATATTAGACATTTCAGTCTTCTGGGGGATCAGAATCCAGCACAGTTTCCCTGTTCAAACACACCCAGTAAACCTAGTCATTAGCAGATTAGGATGTGTTTGAGCAGGGATATCTGGTGCTTCCAGAGCGTTGGTTTACACAGATCACACGGTAATAACAAAACACCTTGGCTAGGGTTACTGTGGTTGGTGACACGAAAAAGAGGACGGCTTGTCACTCACAAAATATGACAGATATAAAACGTTAAAACTGACATCACTGGAGAGCAGTGTGACTCGAAGTCACGTGCGTGTTATTTCATTTTTAAACGTGTGCATGGGCCTCGCATACGTTGAGTGATGATATCGAGCATCTTGAGAACTGGCGGCCTTTTCCTTCACTCCGCTGGAACTTGCAACGCTGAGTCACAGGGGTCGCAGCACTAAACCCAGTCAAACCGGCGATTTTTGAAAAACTGCCCGATTGCCCAGACGGGGGCCCAAAAAAAGGATGTGTCTGGGGAAAGCCGGACATATGGTAACCCGACCCCCGGCAAACTGTGAGAACTCCTGGGGAACCAATGTCGATTAACCTGTTCCAACCACAAAACATTAGAGACACAGAGAAATGAACTGAAAATCTGTAACCAGGAAAGCTACTAAATAAAACCTTTACAAATCTTAAAATATCACTCTTTACATTTAGTTAGTGGTCTCTGCAACTTTGGTTAGATATAGACAAAAGTATTGGGACACCTGGTCATTACACCAACAGGAACTTTTATGACATCCCATTCTAAATCCATAAGCATCAGTATGGAGCTGGTCTCCCCTTTGAAGGTATAACAGCTGTCACTCTTCTGGGGAGGCTTTCCATAAGATTTTACAATGTATTTGGGGAGGGAATTTTTATCCATTCATCCAGAAGAGCATTTCTGAAATCAGGCACTGATGTTGAATATGAAAGTCTGGTTCACAATCTCCATTCTCGTTCATCCCAAAGATGTTCAGTGGGGTTGAGGTCAGGGCTCTGTGTGGGCCAGTCAAGTTCTTCCAAACTCATCCAACCATGTCTTTATGGATCTTGCTTTGTGCAATGGGGCACGGTCATGCTGGAACTTCCCCAAACTGCTCCCACAAAGTTGGAAGTATAGAATTGTCCAAAATGTCTTGGTGTGCTGAAGCATTAAGAGTTCCCTTCACTTGAACTAAAGGGCCTAACACACCCCATGAAAAAAATACCCATACTATTATCCCTCTTCCACCAAACTTTACAGTTGGTATAACGGAGTCAGGCAGGTAACGTTCTCCCGACATCCGGCAAACCCAGACTCGTCTGTCAGACTGTGAGACAGAGAAGTGTGATTCGTCACTCCACAAAACGTTTCAACTGCATTATGCACCTTAGCAGTTGACGACTTGCTTACAGTTTGAAATAAAACCACTTACAGTTTACCATAGAATATCTAGCAAGGAAGAAATTTCAGGAATTGACTTATTGCAAAGAGAGCATTGTATGACTGTACCAGCCTTGAATTCAATGGGCTCTTCAGAACAACCCCAATGTGCCCCAATACTTTTGTCCATAAAGTGTAAATAAGACTGCATGAGAAGTATGAGATGATTATAACAATGAGTTATCAAACAGGAAGTCTACATACAGCACATATTATCCAAATATCTCTGTGTTTGTCTCAGTCATAATGACATTTCATGATTTTAATTTTGTGCAGCATGCAACTTGCTTCTACCTCCACATCCTGTGACTTGGTGCACTGTGCAGAGTTCATGCTTGTACCTTCTTCTAAAAACCCTGCTCTTTTCTTCATTGACTGTGCTGGTTTAGAGCGGCTGAAGTGTGGGGGCCCAGCTGGTCTGCTAGTAATAACTATGGGAGAATCTTCAGCACTGCATGCTGGGAGTTAAAGCCAGCCGACCTCACAGCCCCCGTTCTGCGGGCTCTTCTCCATTACTCGGTAGCATTTAGCCACATCCCTCCCCAGTCCAAGTTTCTTTTTATTTCTTGCCGTCTTTGCACCCCATCTCTCCTTCTCCTTCTTGCTGTCACTGTCCTTTATTTTGTGTGACATTGCTGCCAGTTAAACTCACACACATTGCACATTGTTAGCGGCAATTCAAGGCAGAGTGAGACTGTACCACTTAGGGTGGGGGTGCTTGTTTACTTCCCCAAATTACTGAAAACAAAGACTTGATTGTGGACTGTGATGCAATGACTTTATGTGTTTGTTTTGACAATATATGGGAGACACCAAGGGTATGTGATTGTCTCTTAGCAAGCCACTTCATATTAAACAAGAACGTCCATATTGTTAGCATACGGTAATCGACCTGAACTGGACCTCTGGGAAATCTGAGAATCACATTAACATTGATCAGACAGTCACAGACACGATCACTCACTATAGGCAATTTACAAACAGCAGTTTGTCTGCTGCATGTTTGGTTTCACTTTTTGTCTTGCATTAAATTTCTAACTGCTGCTTAAAGAGCAATCTTTGGCAGCTAAAATGCTTGAACATAAAGAGCAATTTCACACGATGACATTTTCGGTGAGACCAGATCACTCAGACCATATATGTCACTTCATCTGCTATGAGTTTGGAAATGCAGACTGAGTCATTTCTCGTACTGGTGATTAATAGCTAACGTGGTTGTCTAGGGGTGGATAAGGAAGTGGCGGAACACATGGTCAGAGGCATACGCACGCAACAACTAAAAGGGCGCTCATTAAGTATCGCTCTTCTGATGCCACGGCGTTCACATCGCATGAAATCCTATAAAAAGGAAATGGCAACAGAACAGTGGGGACATGTGATTGGTCTCTTTGAACATGAGTCTGATAATCTCTCTGTGACGTCAATGCGATCAACTTAAGGAAGGAGACGTCGCTTCACTGAAGAGACAGACAGAGGTAGTAGTGGTTTACACACGGAGGTCTACTTCCTGTTTTTCATACTCGCCCATGAAAATCCATACTTTCCTGCACAACTCCAAGGATGAGGTGAGTGCAATTATTTTGGACCATGTCATCTTTTCTCAGCTCCATTTCTTCCTCTTCACATTGCCGTGGCCATGCACCACTTGGGGCTTACATACAGCAAAGTATATGGATGTAGTAAGACCATCATTTTGGGGTTGACTCGTCTCGTTCACTTTAACTGCAGTTAATTCTGTTTGAATTTTGTTTGAAAATCTGGAGAGTCTAAACACAGAACGACAGATCTACAGATGTGACCTTTAAAACAGATTTGAAGTGCCGAAATTTGATTCATACTCAATCTGTATTTTTAAACATTCACACAGTGCCTGTGATGTTTGATATGTACATTTTAAAGTAAAATAATTATTCTGCAGTATTTTTGTAGAGAATATTACCCACCTTATTGTTTTATACCTTTATTTAGATGGGAACTTCACAAAAGTGTTTGAGCACTAAAAAGGAACAGAGAAATGCTTTTTCTCAGACCTGAACCTGCAACATTTTAGGATGGAAGTTTCTTTCAAAACCACATTTGACTGCTTTCTGTCTGATGTTTAATAGTAGTAATCTGCAGTATGATTATATCCAGAAGATGGGATTTCCCATGAGTAAAAGAGTGCTGTGCAACAGGCCCTCTACCTATCCACATGTCAGTCAAAGTAACGGTATTGACTCATAAAACATGACAAAGAGGACAGCTTAGGGAAATTCTCTCTCAGCTAAGGACAACATGTCAGAAGCAAATTAAGAACAGGAGCAATCCATAACTGTTAGATGTAACAGGGGTCTGGGACCCTGAACCCGTTTCCTAAAGCCTGATGCTCCTGATCCTCATTCAGTTTCATTTCCTAAATCTGTCACACAATTTCCCTCAATAACAAAAGGCTGTCATCTTTAATCCTTCATCAAACAGGCGTGTACTAGAAATGTGTTCTCTTTTTTTTCCCTACAGAACAATGAAAACAAGCACTTAAAAAAATCACTGTTACTGTTTTTGTATTATAACAGTAGGTTTCACTTATTTTTTGCAGGTTTTGATGGGCGTCTTCTACAATTGGATTCATCACCATGACACCGACCTCAGGTCAACTGCACCACACAGATGTCAGCAACACCTCTGGAGACTGCAGGGTCAATGACCAGATGCTGTCCTTTACCTTCTTCTACTCCCTCATCTTCCTCATAGGCATGGTGGGCAGTATGCTGGCTCTCTGGGCGTTTTGCTACAGTCGCGATGCCAAGAAATGCATCAACGTGTACTTGGTCAACCTTCTCACCGCCAACTTCCTCTTGATGCTGGCCCTGCCCTTCAAGATCACCATCGATCTGGGTGTGGCTCCCTGGAATCTCAAGATCTTTCACTGCCAGGTGTCTGCTGTGCTCATCTACATCAACATGTATGCCTCCATCATCTTCCTGGCCTTCGTCAGCGCTGACCGCTATCTACAGATAGCCAACAGCTCACGTTTCATCCGTATCCAGGATGTGGGATTCGCGAGGATGATGTCACTGGTGGTGTGGGCACTTGTGCTGTTCATCATGGTACCTAATATGGCGATTCCCATTAAGACTATTCCAGAGAAGCCCCACGTCACCTGCGCTGAGTTTAAGCAGGTAGCAGGCCTCCACTGGCACACGCTCACCAACTTCCTATGCATGGCCGTCTTCCTGAATGCCTCTGCGGTTGTGCTGCTGTCCAATGGATTTGTGCTGAAGCGGCTCTGGGCTGGAAGGAAAGGGAATCCAGAAGACCAAGACGGAGCCCGACGTACCACGAGGAGCATCGGCACGGTGACGCTGGCCTACATCGTATGCTTCGTACCCTACCACCTGGTCAGGACACCGTACACATTCACCCAGAACCAGGTTCTCACCGGCTGCTCGCTCCAACGCCAGCTGTTCCTGGCCAAGGAGTCGGCACTGCTGCTGGCCGTCATGCACATCTGCTTGGACCCCGTCGTCTGCTTCTATCTGTCACACTCCTTCAGACAGAAGATCACTGAGGCTTTTCGAGCAGGGAGAACTGGCTTCCCACAGTATTTCCTTTCCAGGAATGGATCCCCTTAAAGCAAGATGGAGAAAAATATGCCAGCTAACAGGTTGTTTCCAAAATGACACGAAGAGGACATTCTCCTTAGTTCAACATGCGACCCATTCTCAGAATTAGTTTTATTAAAATGAATATATGTTTATTGAATGAGGGCTTGATAGAAGTAAATATATAAATCTACATATTTAGCTAGGTTTCAAAGTACAAATGTTTTACTGTTTTACTGTTATGTTAAAATGCATTAAAATTATTGCTTTGGTTAAAACCACCAGTTCCTCTTCCTGCAAACGAGAACGCACACAGAGTTACTGAATCGTGTATGGGGGGGGGGGGCTTAAGTTTGCCTAAAAGCTAGACCACAAATAATGAAGAGAACCAAGCCCCATGTCACCGCTGTTCACATGGTTCCTACAGCACAACCACTCAGAGTTTAGCTTCTCATAACTACTCACCGCTGAGCCTCAGCTCATGACCTGCAGTACGAAGATTTAAGGACGTACCAAGAGCAGAACAACTCCCTCAGCTCATAGTTTAATTTAAGGAATAACATACTAGAAGGAGTGCAGTTGTACTCCAACATGTCATGATTGTGATCCGGCTGTAGCCTCAGGTTTTTATACAACAGTTCATCACGTAGCATATATATGGTAACAGTAATGAGATACTGCAAATTTTCTTTATTTATTTAAACATTTATAGGCCTCCGCAAATAAAAATATTTTGTTCGATGTTTGTTTGTTTGTTTGTTTGGGAGATGGTAAGAGAAAATAGGAGAAAAATTTGGGTTTTATTAATCACCAAAAATTAGGAATATTAAAGAGAACACTACTGAACATGTTAGATTAACTTCACATAAAATAATTACACTGCTGTTCAAAATTTGGGGTCACTTAGAAATTTCCTTATTTTCCATGAAAATCCACATGACATGAGTTCGAATTGGAAATATAACTAAACACAAAGGAAATAGTCATTTACTAAGTTAGAAATAATTATTTTTTAAATTAAAATAATAATGGTCAAAGAGTCTTCCATTTGCAGCAATTACAGCCTTGTAGACCTTGGGAATTCTAGATGCCAGTTTGTTGAGGTAATGTGATGAGATTTCACCCAATGCTTCCTGAAGCATCTCCCACGGGTTGGATTGGCTTGATGGCCACTTCTTACGTACCATTCGGTCAAGCTGCTCCCATAACAGCTCAGCAGAGCTGAGACCCGGTGACTGTGACGGCGGCTCCATCATGCACAGTATACCAGCTGATTGCTTCTTCTCTAAATAGTTCTTGTTTCTCAAACTACATACTCTAATATATTTATCCTCTGCCTGCCGTGCAACACACCAGCCTCTCGACCAGGGCTGATTTGTGTACTTTACGTGATTCCTGGCTAATCCTCCACACCACCAGAGACCTACACTGGACAAGCAGAAGGAATATGGATGGATGGATGAATGGATGGAACTAACAAAGTGTGTAAATATTAGCCTACTGTATAATATGGAACTGACATCACCACAATGTATAATATTCTATAAATCAGAAAAGATGCCCAAAAAATGTACAAATTATATTACACCTATTTCATGATGTTGACCTGATACTAATACAGGCTCATTCCACTACACTGATGTTCATTGACAGAAATGAACAAAATCCACAGCCTTCAGTTCAGCACCCTAGCTAAATTTAGGCAATATTTTATTATTATTATTATTATTATTATTATTATTATTATATATAATAATCAACCATTTTGCATTCGTATCTCAATAACATTACAGTATATTACTTTCAGTTCCAGTTCGCACGTTCACAGCTGCTGGGGAGCCGCGTTCTCACTTGTTCTGCATGTCACGGTGAATATTTGTAGTTCATATGGTCGAATGAATACGTTTACGGGAAAAAGAAATTATGATGACATCTTTCATTTTTAAAAAGGTCATTTTAATTCAAATGCAATAAAGTGCATTTATGCCTAAACGTATAGATCTGCAGTTCTCTTTTTTTCCACTTCAATTATGATCAGCTAAATTGCGCTATAGATCAAAACATGACATCTCTTTTCTTCCAAGTAAAGAAACGACCCCGTGTGGCTGTGTTAAACCCAGTGTTCCCATCTGTCCAATGAGGCTGGAGTGGCCCACGGCGCGAGCCCTCATCACCCTCCACGAGCGCGTCATCGACGCGCGCTCCCAGAGACAGTCCCGAGTTGCTTGGAAACGAAGTCTGCTGCAAGACAGCGTCGTAACTTAAGACGATGCATTCAGATCCGTAACAGCGCTCATGTAGCTCGTCGGCAATGAAAGCATGTCACTTTGGGCATTAGGCGTAATGCTCTGATGCTGGCTTTTTAAAAATGCTGCAATATTCCATACAGTTGGGATGAATTGGGATACTTAAGTGTGGAAAATGGTCCAGTTTTTTATACACTGTTGAACGACTAGTGTGCAGCCATCTGAAATCGGACCCAATATGCCAAATCGTCAAAAGAAATTAATATTTTGCCTAGGCGGAGTACTGAGCTTTACTTGCGTCCTAGTGGTGGCGGCTGCGATGGGTACTCAGTTCTGGTTGAAAGGGACCGTCCTGTGCAAGACCGGCGCCCAGCTGGTCAACGCGACCGGACCCGAACTGGAGAAATTCATGGGGCGGATCAGCTACGGTCTATTCCACGGACAGAGGCTGAAGCAGTGCGGTCTGGGAGGGAGACCTCTGCGCTTTTCCTGTGAGTAAATATGGGAGGACAGGGTAACAGTACATTTATTATTTACAGGATACTTATTCTCATACTATTAATTATTGAATAAACTTAATTGTCTATTTAAAATGAAACTTTGAGTTGCAAATTGGACTTGTACAAAACATGTATATGTGACACTTAATTCATACTTCTCTATTTTAAACTGATCGCCAGTGTGATTAAAGGCTACAAGAGAATTGTTTGCCAAATTGACGTTTGCAGCAGATGTGACCAGGCATGCATGGATGGGCTGTCCATTCTGCAGCACGGGTCTCGAGGGAGCTCAGGGCGAATTATATAGCACTTTTCGTCATATTAAGCTGTACCTCCAGGCCTGATTTATATAGCCATTTTCCCGAAGAGTCGATGGGTTCGTCGGTCGGCAAAATTCACCGTGTAAGCCTCCCCCACCTCCGTCAGTGCTCGGAAAAATTTATCGCCGGGGACCCCAAAGCCCAGAGGCGATTCTTAATCCCAGCCCTGCATGTGTCCGCAGTCTTTTCGCTTGTTAATAGTCTTAACTGACAGGCGTAATGAAAATGCACTCGCGTAATCAAACACGTACGCTAGGCCGTATAATTAACAACTCATTAGAAGTTCATCATTATCGCACAGTACGCCGCTGTCTAAGACTGGTGAAAGTAGACAGCGCGGGGTTCAGTTTTGCCTTAATGAGTTCTGGACATGATTCAAAGTTCAGATGTTTTCTGCCTGACTTGTGTGTGACAAAGTGCTGTAGATAAGGATGGGACGTTCTCAACAATGTCCGACTCATAACGGCGTCGGGACTCCGGACACAGAGGCGTTAGAGTAATATTTTCTGGGAGATCTTTTATACAGCTAAAAACTAATGATCAATTAATACAATGATATTTAAATGGGTGGTGTTACTTACCAATAGTTTTATGAGTGGTTCATATCTGTCCATCTGATCCCTCAATGGAAAATCCTGTTTTGTAGTTATTAAGATGGCTTCTTCCTACTGCAAACTGGGCTCTTCCTGATCTCTTCTTCCTCACTCCATCTTTTCTGTTTCCTGACAGTTTTTCCAGATCTCATGGGTGCCATTCCCGTCGTCCTTCACAGCAGTGTACTGTTCTTCTGCGCTGTCCTCATAGTCTTCTCATCGGTGGCCTCTGCATTCTTCCTGTTCAATGCCTTCAGCAGACCCTATGAGACCCTGCATGGACCCCTGGGCTTGTACCTGTGGAACTTCATATGCTGTGAGTAGACCCCCATGCAAGTGCAGGAACACGCAAAGATGCATGCATAATCACATACACATGCGTACACGCATGAACACATACGCTGTCAGAAATACTAACAACCGTCTGCATGTCGAAAAACACACACATCTAATTGATATGTTCTCTTCAAAATCCTCCTATTTGTTTTTCTAAACGTAAACAAATGTGTGAGAAACAAAGCTTACCCAGAATGCCGTGGGACAGGTGTCTGCAGCAGTCTGGTCATGATCCTTTTTGCCTCGGAGGTGAGACTCCATCGCTTGTCAGAGAAGATCGCCAACTACAACGAGAGTAGCTTCGTCTATAAGACACACGGTGAGCAGTTTGATTACTCTTACTGGCTCATCCTCTTCACCTTCCTCACCCACCTGCTCAACATCCTCCTCATCCGCCTCGCCGGAATACAGTTCCCCTTCCAGGAAGCTAAAGAGCCAGATGTGAGCAGTGGAGCCTCAGATCTTATGTACTGAGGATGCACTGTGACATGCACTGTGACATTCATGTCCTGCTTTCATATCACGTGACTGTGTTTGGTACGAAAAGAGCACATTTTCACTATTTTTGATCATTAACTTTACTTATGAAACAAATCTGTCCTTTGTTAGAGAAACTGAGGCAATTTAAACCACCAACCTTAGAATAAAACCAATAACCAGTAGGTAGCTATCTATGATACTGACATTACAATGGCACTCTAACTGTTGAAGCAGTGAGTGTCCTACGGTTGCTTCCATTTAACTGCCCAAAAAAGCAGTTAGCACCAGCATTCCCGGCATGACAGCAGCAGCTACACAGAAAACCCCAAGCCACTGTGACTGTTTTTTTGGGTCGTGTCTTTCTGTTATGTCTTCCTAAGGCAGTCCTGTTTAAACAGTAATTAGTAGAAAATCAGGTAGACCACTGAACTAACAGGACAAACTTCTCACATTTTTTTATCGTCCATTACTGTAACTGATAGTGACAGATGACATTTTCATATTGCATGGATGGTAGATTTCAGCAGGATAACAGAAATGCGTCACGGAAACTTACTAACTGAATCTGCCAGCTTCGAAGTGTTCATTTAATGTGCCAAGTGTTAGCTGGTGAAGAGAATAGAACTGACCAGTTCCTTTACATTTTCATTAAATATATTCAGTTGTAAACGAAATTTAAGTTTTTCAGGCACTTTACAGACAAAGCAGCAACTCGGTGATAACTACAAGTTTGGAGTGCT
>JAODUD010000036.1:518410-540217 GCA_026784285.1 Stomatorhinus walkeri
TTCCCTATAGAAATGAATGAGCGGTCCCCATAAGGATATGTTTACCCTACATGTGTGTGTGTGTGTGTGTGTGTGTGAGCTGCCTGGCACCTCCTCTCCTTCCTATACGACATCATAGTAAAAGTGAACCAAAGTCCTTTTCAAAACTTTCCATACTGCTGTGTCCTCTTACAGAACTGAAGATGGCATTTTTGGGCTCTGTGCTTCAAAAATAAACCTGTACAGTATATTTTAACTCCAATATCACTGCTTTCTGCTATTGCACACCTTTCTTTCTTCATCATTTGTATTACCATTATGCACTGTAGCATTAAAATACCTCCCAGTTCCTGAAACACTGAGGTCCTCATCTGTTAATGCTACACCGGTCGTTACTTCACCAATGCGGCAAACCCATTGGCTGAATTTACAGTGGACAAAAATGTCTTTCCCTGTGTTCCTAACATCTAACAGCAGAGAACAGCATGTTGATTATCGCACTGTGAATGCTGCTGGTGTTCTAGTGCTGTGCTTCCCGAGGGCAATGGTGCCTGCTTGCTTTATTGACATCTGTATTTACAAAAACCACAGTTTTCACAATTTGCTTCACATCAAAGATCGAGCTTTCTCCGCTGGCTCCCAGGCCCTA
Source organism: Stomatorhinus walkeri (assembly GCA_026784285.1). NCBI lineage: Eukaryota > Metazoa > Chordata > Actinopteri > Osteoglossiformes > Mormyridae > Stomatorhinus > Stomatorhinus walkeri. Next base: position 519,039 of record JAODUD010000036.1, read on the forward strand.
CTGAATCTCCTGCTTACGGGCCGGGCGAGTCCCAATGTGTTTAACGGCGCCGTGCAGTTTGACGAGGCTGGGGCACCACTGCCGCGACCCCTGCGGGGGGTGCTGGCACGCAGCAACCTGGGATATCTCCACTGGAGCTGGGAACAAGCGCCACAAACCCCCCTACCTCAGGTACAGAGCTGCACCCCGTATACCTGGATGCTAAGCTAGCAAGGCTAACAGCCAACATCAGCCGGCCCACAATTTTTGCTCCTCTTGCCAGACAGTCCACATTGGAGCTGGGAGGGAGCAAAATCACAGACTGTCTTTAGGACCCTGAGGACCAAATAGGAAATACTGCACCAAAAAATCCCTCATGAAGCTTAGGATGTGTGGTGGTCTGGTCCTTCTCACCCAGGTGGGCAGCATGCTAAAGACCCCCAAGTTGCCTGTGTGGGTCTGCTGCATCAACGGCACCTACAGCATCCTCTTCAGCCCCAACCGAACGCTGCTCTCCAACTGGAGAACGGAGCACCTATTCCAGCTGCATTTCTACAACGGGCAGCCTTCTCAAAGGAGAACCGCTGTTCTGACCATAGGTACTGGGACATGCCTGTCTACACCTACCATGATTCTCCTGCTCCAGGGTTGCCAGCTCTCACGCATGTGGAATGACTCTCACGCTTTCAGACTCTCCCGCTCACACAAGAAATTTTATAGAAAATCTATATCATTCCATCATAAACCCCAAATTAGCTACATTAAAAGCGTTGATGTGCTTTGCAAACCCTACCATTTACAAGGTGAGAAACTGTTACATACATGTAAATGTGTGTGCAGGCTTGTCTCGAATTGAAAATCTCACTGCAGTCAGCTGACCATACTTGGCAACCCTGCTGCTCACGCATGACTGACCCTCCACCCTCACCATTTCAGACACACACTCACATCACTGGGAACCTCGGACCACGGATACCCAGGGGGACCTAGAAAAGAAGTTCCCGTCAGTGGACATGACCATCCGGACCAAATGGGAAGGGGCTCTTATTGACTGGAATGGGATGGTTCCTTTTTTCTGAGCTCTAGTATGTAATACAGCTTACAGTATCACATGCAATGTTGGGCATTTCAGGTCCAGGAACTTCAAATCAGGGGCAAGAGTTGTTTCTACCATCTAGTTCAGCATAAATAGTCACAGGCACAGAGTACTCAACTGGTTGGTAGAAACAAAATCATGGTCTGGATTTTTATTTTCTGGATCTGAAATGACCAACACTGATTACGTGGCAAAAGGCGTTTTAATATTGACTTAAGATGTCTATCGCAACAACTGTTTTGTTTCTATTTAGTATGAATTAATCTCTGCTTGTAGTAAAACGTCCCGGCACAAATGAAAGTTTCGTGCTGGTATATTCAAACTGTTTCATGCATTCGTATTTTGACAAACGTACGTTTCTATAATAAAATAAATAAATTGATTCAAATTTCTCATTGAAGTTTCAGTTAATAAAATGGATCATAGTGAGATTTTGAGACTCCACGTCACCATTTCAGGCATCTTAATTTGCCAGACTAAAACCGAAAAACGCTGTTGTGTGTGTGTGTGTGTGCGCGCGCCGTGTGTGAACGAGGGGCGGATTTCAGCAGCTGCTCTGAACGCAGATGACGGATCAGCACCTTTTATTGGCGGCGGCCAGTAAAACGGGGTGGGCGATGCTGTGGGATACTGCGGCGTTTTAAGGAGGCCACATCCCGGAGGGGTTCATGGCCGATCGTGCCTGAACCGGCGGCTCGGAGAAGGCAGCCGGCTGCTGCGCTCCCTGCGACATGACTATGTGCGAGAAGGTACGGAGCAATAACGAGAAGGACACTACTGTCATCTGGAGCAACCGCTGCTGCCGACTGACCGGACGGCGATGAGCCGGCCGTCCTCTACCGGCCCCGGCGCCGCTAAGACCGGCGCCAAAGCACAGCACGGTGCTCCCACGGCCCCTGGGCCGGCCTCGGTGCGGCCCTGCGCAGCTCTCCCCGCAGCGGCAGCTGTCAGCCCCGCGCAGCACCAAGAGCTCACCTCCCTGTTCGAGTGCCCGGTGTGCTTCGATTACGTCTTGCCGCCGATCCTGCAGTGCCAGGCGGGGCATCTGGTTTGCGGCCAATGCCGGCAGAAGGTAACCTGCTGCCCGACGTGCAGGGGCACGCTCACCCCGAGCATCCGGAACCTGGCCATGGAGAAGGTGGCATCTACGCTGCTGTTTCCCTGCAAGGTACCGTAACGCGCAGGGACTGGACCCCAGGCAGCCGCCATTCATCGCTAAGCGCTCGGCGTTAATTCACCAGCTACCATTCCCCCACCCCCAATCTCCGCATTTCACCGGGTTACTGTCGGATATGAATCCCGAAGTATAAAATTCAATCGGCATGCAGTGTCCGGCTGTCTGATGAGAGTTTACTACACCAAGCTGACAGGCTTGTCGGGAAAGTCCCATCCTGTTGGTGTAGGACTCGGAATCAGACCTACAGGACCAGGCAGGCCTTGTGTGAAGCAGTTGCGATTTCTGAAAATACTTTATTTTATAATTATAAAAATGTCACCCTGATACTGTAAGTACCACCTTGCTGTATGACGCCACTTTTTAATGTGTATTATTCTAAGGCATTTAAGGGTAATTTCTAAATGTATATTCTCTGCCTTTGCCATTTGATGCCTGTGCCTAAATTGCCCGTCTTCTTCTGCGGTCAGTTTGCCTCCACCGGCTGTGTGCTGACACTCCCCCACACGGAGAAGCCCGGGCACGAGGAGCTGTGCGAGTTCCGGCCCTATTCCTGCCCCTGCCCCGGGGCGTCCTGCAAGTGGCAGGGCTCGCTGGACGCCGTCATGCCACACCTGATGCACCAGCACAAGTCCATCACCACGCTGCAGGGCGAGGACATCGTCTTCCTGGCCACGGACATCAACCTGCCGGGCGCCGTGGACTGGGTCATGATGCAGTCCTGCTTCGGACGCCACTTCATGCTGGTTCTGGAGAAGCAGGAGCGCTACGAGGGCCACCAGCAGTTCTTCGCCGTCGTGCTGCTGATCGGCACCCGCAAGCAGGCTGAGGGCTTCGCGTACCGTCTCGAGCTGAACGGGCACCGGCGCCGTCTCTCCTGGGAGGCCACGCCGCACTCCATCCACGACGGCGTGGCCTCCGCCATCATGAACAGTGACTGCCTGGTGTTCGACACGGCCGTCGCCCACCTGTTTGCGGACAATGGCAACCTGGGCATTAACGTCACCGTCTCCGCCTGCTGCCCCTGAGGGTCCTGTCCGGTTTGGCTCCCTGATCCCGAGATCCTTCTACCAGCACATGTTTTGTACCGTGAATGAAAGTTTCCATCCATTAATTTGCCATAAATAAATATTTTATTGACAATCAGCTTGTTTGCCTTTGTAAAGGTCTATGGAGAGGTAAGGGTCACAGCACAGCTGGGGGGGGGTCTACACCATCCCACTCCACTGCAGAGAAGTATACAGCACCTCCTCCGGCTCGGCCCCCGGTGAGCACAGCAGGACGGTCTTCTTCACGTTGGCACCCAAGCGGGACAGGGCCAGGAGGTCGCACAGCGGAAGGGCCTCGTCCAGCGGCAGGCATATCGCGATGAAGTGCGCGTGGAAGCGTAGGGGGTCACCTGGGGGCAGGTAGGCAGTCAGAGCAGAAGGGGGATAGTGACCCCCAAAAATTCACCCGCAGGATCCCCTACCCAGGACACTAACCGGGATACACCAGGTAATCCCCGCCAAACTTCCCGCCGGTGGTGAGGTAGAAGCCCTGTCGTCTCAGGTCCCTGAAGACACGGTAACGGGCTTCCTGTCGCTCATCCCGAGGCTTCAGCGAATCGGCAGCCAGGAAGCGCAGCTCCTCTGGGCCATAGCTCATACTGGCCCGGGCGGTGCTCAGCTGAACGGCCATGGCGGTACGGGGGAAAGTGAAGCCATGATCAAGGGCCAACAAGCGCTCTTGTAAAGCCTGGTCACTCTGATTAGTGCCTGGGGGAGGGATGACACGAAGCCAGTCAGCTGTCACAGGGACTCCCATTAATTTCTCTAAATTATAAGTTACAAGTCAGAAGCATGGAGACTGTTCATAATGACTCAGGATGGAGCTCTACATTAACAAACCAAGGCGTCTTACTTCCAAATAGGAAATTATGCAGTATGAACAAGAGAAACAGAAAATTAACATGGAGTTAAAGTTCTCACATCTGATTTATGTATCAGGGCAAGGAGACTGATTAACCAGGATCTGCCAAATAACTGAAATATACATCCCTTACTGACACATGGGTCATGTGATCCCTGTTCACCAATCACCGAACCTGGCTTAAAAATACTTTAAACCTAAAATGTACTGGGAACCACACCATTTCACCAGTCACAATGACTGGTATCATAAACATTGGGTCTCATCTAGGGATGATACTAGAAATAGTACCAGTCCAAGGGATATCAATAACAATAAGAAAAAACAACATCAGGTCGCAACGTCTCACCTTGCTTCTTATCCGCCATAACCCTCAACAGCACAGCCTTCTTGTCTAGTTGAGCCAGTTGGCTTTGTTCATTATAGCTCTGGTCCATCTGCTCCTGGTGCTGTTTTACGAATTCAGGGTTGGCCGCACCTGTGCTCTGAGCACAAGGACCTGTGAGCATGTTAAGCATCGATCACGGGGCAGCCGCGCTGCTGGGGCTGCCAGACTGCGGGGGACACTATCCGGCTGCTATTACCCACCTTCGGGCGCGATGACGAGAGAAGCACAGCTCGCCCCGCGTCGGCCAGCAGCCGCGCTTCCTCCCGCAGAAGCTCCAGCGGCCGTCCCAGTCGGCAGTTTTGCCGAGGCTGCCGGGCTAACGAGCCCACCAGAGTGCCCACCACGCCTGTCTGCCGTGCGGTCCTCACATCCCCGGCACGCCACAGCAAAGGAGTGGACTCGCAGAGACAGACACCGACGGTCCTTGGATTCGAAGCGGGATCGGCGCCCGCATCTCCTCTCCCAGCGCCGGCCATGGCTGTCTATCGGAGGGCTGCGGGTACGTACTAAAGGTTAGCAGGATACCGATTCTCCACTTACATAAACTAACGAATTACAATCAAGTCGTAGTAGTTGATTTAAATATAGCAAATTTAGCCGAAAATCCGTTACAGCACCAGGCGGCCAGTACCGTTACATGGCATTATTACTAACATGCGGGATAACTAAATGTGAAAGATAAAGCTCAGTAATATTATCGCAGTCGAATCCCACCAAAAGTCTTAAAGCGGACGCAGGAAACACGTGCCACAGCTTCTGATCGCGAGAGAAAATGCCCTCAGTTCATTGGCCGCACGCCGCCAATGGGGCGGTACTTCCGGGAATCCCAGAGGTGCGCGAGACGCTGCGCGTCGACGCCGAAGCTGGAAGGTCTCGCATCACTCGGGAAGTAAATGATTTATTTTTGAGACGAATTACTTAATGTAAGCGAACAACTTCACTGAATCTTTTAAAAGCAGCACTGCTGACCTTTACTTGGAAAATTGTCACCAGGCCCCCCCAACAAAAAACCTGACGTTGACACAGCACATTTGGTTCAATGACTCACTTGTTTTCAAACATTGTATGAAGCGGAGATTGTATATGGGCGTCGTGCTTAACTGGTCTGATACCCATTTATTTACAATCTAGCAGCTGTGTTTTGTGTAGTTAACAGCAAATTGATTTAGTCAGAGAAATTGAGACCACACAGGTATCCCATTATATGTAATCCATTTTAATATCATTTGAGTTCCTCTTTTTTGCTATAAAAAGAAATATAAAATTACAGTAGCTCAGAAATTAAATTAATGTTAAATGCTTGTATGATGTCACTTTTAATCCTGCTGAATCAAATATAAAATACAACTGCCACTGACTTTAAGCTATATTTCGGCTCAAAACATAAAATGAATAGATTTTGCATTTAAAAATTACACAAAAAAAAAAAAAAACTATAATTAAGACTGTCTGGCTGTCACAGATCCCAGTCTGCTGCAGGGGGCTTGTCTAGAGGCTCAGAGGAACGACGGGGTCTTCCAGTCTGTGCTAGCAGTCATCGTGCCTTCAGCACAGACCTTCATCAGTGTCGGTCCTCAGCCAGGAAACATGCTCACCTCAAACCTGCGACACCACGACGAGAAAGATGCATGTGTACACAATCCTGACATCTCTATTAGAACAAAGCGAGTTTCATGCCTAGAGGAACATGCAAGGCATGGGATGTAGTCATACAGGGGGGTCTCAGACCGCAGACGGGGACACGGGGGCCGTTACGAGCGCTGGTGTCGGAGCGAGTCCATATGCACATTCAACTTCATCTCATTGTCTAGGATCTGGACCAGCTGCTGCATGGAGGGCAGGTGGCCCGACTGTAGTTTAGACCACACTGGCACATCTGCAGGTAAAGTGAGAGGTTACTGTCGCACAATAAGCCAGTATACATGAAAGACTTAAAACACCATGCTCTGCCTTGTCAGATGACTGACACTATCAGTTCATTGACAATGCAACACAAACAAAACAATGATCGAGTGCAATCTCCGATGGCTTTACTTCTGTAATTACAAATCCACCACGGGTTCGAGACAAAGCCATGCTTGCCCCACCTCCCAATCTTATTAACAGATTCATATCTTTAATAGCTACGGGACCATACTATAGAGAGAGGATGGATACTTAAGTTAAGAACGAACCAATTACCGTCCATTTTCCCACTTCCCAAAGTTTCAAAAACACAACGTTACCGTTTAACGTGATTTCAAAAGCTCCTGTAGACATACACTGGTTCTCAATCATATTGCTAAGGAAGAAGACCATCATGCAAGCATAGATCTGGCAGGAGGGAGAGAAGAAAAGACAAAAACCAAAAAGGTAAACATCTACAGCGCAATGAAGAATTAAAGACAAATGTGCTCCGGCAGGTGCAATGAGACACGCTGCCGCAGCGATACCAAGGAGAGGATCGCAAAGCATCCAGCATGAGCACACCAGGTCTTAGACACACAATCCCTAGGGGGGGGGGGGGGCCTTCACAGATTTCCCTTGGATATAATTAGTGAAGAAACATGCTCCCATGCAACAGGTAGAAGAAACTGTTTGGCTTTCCCTGAAGGGGCCAACTGTGTCCCAACAGAACAACAAAAGTACACAGAAAGTCAGCCTGTGCAGTAAGCTCTCCTTCCTCCGTGATCTTACCTTATTCTCCTGTCCCCAGACCCAGAGTCTAGGGGTTTGCATACCAAAGAACGTAAATGGATCCTTGCCCAGAATAATCAGTCCAATCACGGCAAGCTTGAAGATGGACAGGAAAGAAGCTATGTGTCTGGGGGGTGGGCGACAAGAAAATGTTGTCATGACTGAGCACACGGCAGTAGGGGAGCAAATAGGCATTTGCTTGTATTCAAGGCATATTTTACAAATCAAATTATGAAACACTTAGGAAATTCTTACATGTGAAGTTCCTCGCATTTTAAACACAAAACACTTGCCCAGCTGAGTAAACTTGTTATACACAGAATGCAGGATATCTGGGCATTTGATTATCCAACAGGTGTTAGAATAAAAAGCTCTAACTGGTGCACATTAATATGGCGCCGCCCTGCCTTGTGATCCCCGCCCTCTCTTACCGGTAAATGGGTAGTGGCAGGTAACTCTCCCCTTCAATGCGGATGTCTGGGTAACGCTGGTTAAGGACCCGCGTGTACTCCTCAAACACCCGCTTGTAGCCTCAGGAAACGCTGCATTGGGGCAGTTTGTGGGAAAGAGAGGTATCAGGAACAAGGTAATCCGCATTCCAATTCACAAACGCAGAGCTGCCAACTCTGGTCAGCTGGCCAGAGTGAGATTTTCAATTCAAGTCTGCACACATATGCACACGCATCTACAATTGTGTGAGTATTTTATTACCTGGTAAAAGGTCTATTGGGTTTGTAAACTACCGCAACCCTTTTTAAGTAGCTAATTTTAGGTTTATTATGAAATAATATAGATTTGCTGTAAGATTTCTTGCGTGAGCATGAGAGTCAAAGTGTGGGTGTCACGCCAGATGCGTGAGAGTTGAGAGCCCTGCAGAATGACTCCACGTGAGAGTGATGTGGTTATCAGCCTCCTTTCTCAATGAATAAGAACCTGGCAACGTTAAGACTATCAAGATAATAAAAGCACCCGACAGTGAACGTAAAAATTCATGGTTAAACATACATTCAGTGCATAATTAACTGCTACATGACCCAGTCATGCGAGAGAAACGTGTAGGTAAACCTGACACTATGCCAGATGGAATCTCCTCACTGGGTAATTTACGTAACTTGACACCCAAGTTATTGAGCAACTGGGCATGAGTAAAAAGTTAAGCTGTATTATGCAAAGGAGCCGCTCACTCACGGGAAGTTGCGACTGGGAACGTGAGGAGGTCCATGCAAAAATGGCACCCAGTTGACCCCGAAATCCCCAGAGAAAGAGCCAAAATGGCACCCAGTACACAGTAAACACCCCAAAGAGTCGTAATGGCACCCATTTAACTCAGCTGGCCAGCGAAAGGACCGAAGCGGTAGCAAGTCCACACCCGAATGCAAACCATGATGTTAACGTCAGACGGCACTGCCGGGAACAGGGCACCTCAGGCGGCTACTGGGCTACCGCCACCCAGGCGGGGCTTCTGCAGCTCGGTTCCGGGCTGCGTCATGGAGGTCCGCCGGCCTCGGAGACGCAGGAGCCCGGCATCGCCATCGAGCTGCTCGGCGTCGCGACCGAGGTTTTATGGGTTTGTAGAAATAGTTTAAAGCAGGTGGATAGCAGCCAGCAAGATGTCGCACGACAAAGCAATTGGAGGCCTAGGAACGGCAGCCCTCCCCCACCCGGCTAGGCTCGGAGAGATCAGGACACCGCTCGACCACATTTAACCAATCGACCTTAAGCGCCATCGGCCGGCTGTGTGTGGCCGGGAAACGAGCTGGACCGGCCTCCCGAACCACCTCACGTACCAGATCTGGAATTTCAGGAGGGGCCCGGTGGCGAACTGCATCTTCAGCTTTTTTACACCGCCGGTGTCAGCGGAAGCTCCGTACAAAAACAGGCCTCCGAGGAAGAGCAGAGCCAGCGACAACGTGCGCTTCCCCATATTGACGCCTCGACTTCTGCGCTCCCCACTGCACACAGCGTATTATCAGCAGCACTGCCAGGCGGGGGCGCTCAAGAGCTCTGACGTGGGCGCTGGCTTTATGGGAAATGAAGTCTTCGGCATACAGATTAACGCGTTCGTTAAAAAACGTTGAAAGCCTACATGTCTGAACCCGTTTTCTATCCGTGTTTTATGCATTATCTTGTGAAAAGCCATTCTTTCCCCCCGAGCCTCTCAATTTGTATGTATACACACCTGATGATGACAATAAAGTACCTTGAACCTTGAAGAATGAATACACACACACAGCACTAGACTTTGACACTTCAACACCTAAAGGTTAAGGTAGACTACGCACTGTGAGTGTCATATGGCATCTTGTTTTGTACAATCTCATTCCTGCACAGCACTGAAACCAGAATGTGCTGGCAGAAAGTATTGTAAAGGCAATCATACATACCTGTTAGATGCACCTCCTAAACTCTTTTTTAAAGCAAATGTTAAAAGCAAAAAAATAAAAACAGCAGTCCACATTATTCTACCTAAGTGGTAAAAAGCACAAATTACAATACTTTTTACCAGCAAATTTTATTGCCTTGTAGTAAGTTTGATAGGAACATTACTGCTGGACTCTGGAACAAATCTCGAAATATATTTAACAAGTTGTCAAGGGCGATGTCCCAAATCGAAAAGCATTTGCTTTAAATCAGTTTAGCAAAAATAAATGGTCTTACACTTCACCAGTCCATGTTGTCGTTTTTCCTGTGTGGACGCATTTATACACTGAAAAATGCTTATTAGCTAAATTCCCCCTTGTGTTTAAGGCTGTTGCTTATGGTCTAAACAGGCAAATCCGCAGCAAACCCAGCCTGTCACAAATGCATATTCTCACCAAATTTCATAAAGGGAAAAGTAGGTAGCCAAGTAAGACCAGCATTCTCCCAGTACAGTTTGTGACATTCCCTTAACCGTGAACCATTATTCCATTCAAAGTCCCAACTCCAGGTTCTCAATCTCTTGTAACAGCTGGGGCTCCATCTTTATCTTCTCGACCTGACGATTAGAAAAAAAAAAAAAACTGTACTCTACGACATGGTTGAACACTTCATAATCATATTATTGTGCCTTTATAACTGTGCAAACAGAGAGCAAACTTTACAATAAGTGATCTTCACCTGGTTCTTCTGCAGAGGTTTGCCAGCTGCCTGTTGTTCCTTCAGCTGCTCAATGGCCTTCAGCTTCTGTGAATTGAAAAGCTTTGTCACATGAAACCGAGGGTCAGCAGGTGTGATCAGAGACGCCACGTTGATCACCTGACCTTTTTAAGGTTCCTTATCTTCTTGTCAGTTTCGGGATCTCCAGAGGTTGGAGCTGCTTGGTTTGGGGCGGGGTCAGCTGGAGCAGGATCCGCGGACTCTTCAGAGGCATCCGACTTCATCTCCTGCGAGAACACGAACGAGTCGACGGTGAGAGTCGTACGGACTCCTGAGGAGGGGCGGAGCAGAGCGCAGGACGCCGCAAATCTGCCGACCTGCTTGGCGGCTTTCTTGGCCTCCCGCTTCCTCTGGTTCTTCAGGGCAGTCTTGGACAGCGGCTTGTCTCCAGTAGAACCCGGTTTGAGGTTCTGTGGTGGTTCTTCTTCGTGCTGGCAGACAGTCAAGAGTCAGTCATACCAAATCACACTGAAACACATTTTAGATACAGCCATCATGTGAGAGGCACCGGTCTTACAAAATGTTTATACTCAATCTTCTTCTTTGGGTCCATCTTCCAAGTCCCAGCATTTGTGGTAATTATTTGGATAGTAAGGCCAGAATTGAGACCTGGTCTCACCACGACTTTCTGAGCATGTTCACTTGAAGCATGTGCTTTGGTTACTCACCAGCTTGGTGATGGGACTGGCAGGCTGGTTACGGAGCGCGGGCGGGCGGTACGCCTGCGCGGGCTTGGGCTCCGTGCTGCCCAGCTCGGTGGGCACCGCCTGATAGCGAACCGGTCTCTCGGGGAAGGTGCCTTCCGGAAAGGGCTGCCACTGCACTTCCCACAGTTCCCCCCCTTCTGGCGCCTGCTCCTGGTACAGGACAGCCCCCGTGTAGTGCCAGATCCGGTAACCGTTACAGACACGGAGCCGTGGGGAGCAGGTCGCCGTGACGATGTGCTCTCCGTCGGGGCACCAGGAGAAGTGGGTGGCGTCGGGCGCCTGCGGCTTAGACACCTGCTTGTACTTCTTGACATCCCAGACCTCCATCTGGCCACGCAGATTCCCAAAGCCGGCGAGAATCAGCAGGTGGCCCTGGGGGCTATAGAAGCCGGCGTTCCGGGGCCCTGTGCCGAAGTCGAATATTGGGCTGCACTTCAGATCAAAAATGGTGGCCTTCGCCGGCATGAAGCCATACACCACGCAGAACTCCGAAGAGTTGGGACTCCATGCCACGTCATAGATGGGCCCGTTCTTCGCTGACAGGGAAAGAGGAGAGAAGCCAGGTGACGTCACCGCCAGCTTTAACCCATCACCATCATCTAACCTGCCAACTTCAGCATCACCGTCTGCATCTATTGCACCAACTTTCCAGCCTGCTAGGTCAAGAGGAGCACATGGTCCAATTATCAACTCAATGCAACGTCCTGTGACAATCCAACAGACTGTGAAACGTGCAGGTCAACCAGCCAGGCAAGGGGTCCCGAACTGGGGGTGGGCAGATAATTTCCTGAGTATGTCTCTAAAAAATTAAAAATGCGACTGCGATAAATTTACCGAGGGGGCCCCCCATCCCAGTCAGTCAAATCTACCAAGAAGGACCCCCCTCCCGCAATCAACAAAATATGGGTCGTGAGTCTTTATCACTCTTATTTTGGTGGTCGTAGGCTGAAAAATCTGAGAAACCCACAAGTTAAACAACAGGCGGGGAATCCGCGGAAAGGTGCTGGCCAGAGAATTGAATTTCCCTGCTGTACATTCCACCGCCTGGTTTTACTATAAATATTGTATCGCACTGGCGATACCAGAATGCTTCATGCTAATTAGACAAACTCTGAAGAACACAGATCAGACGTTGCTTTTAAACAATGCTCATCTTAAACCTTTTAAAACTGCTCATCTATGATTTATGCACATTAATTGTTGAAACTCTGCCAGAACTCACGCAGCTGCACGACGGCGCTCTCCCCGTTAACGCCCAGATAGTGCAGGCTCTGCTGCCCGTAGTAGGAGGCTCCAGACTTGTCCACTTCCGTGCTGGCCGTCACCAGCACCGCCGTCGCTGGGAAAAGATCAGACGGTACGTGACACATCACACAACGGCCTAGCTACATGCATCATGGGATTGATCGGGGGGCCCGATTCCTGGAGCTAAATACTGGCCAATATCCAGCGAAATATAGTTTTAGACAGTATTTCCATACCTGTAACTATTCTCAATCGTATATGCTCTGCTCCATTCTTACATGGTCTGTACTACCACTCTCCTAACACACCATTTGCAAAGCCCAACTTCAGCCTACCTTTCATGTTCCACAATAATGTCACTTTGTCCGCCTTGAAGAAGCTTCGGTTCGCGAGGGCGGAGGACGGGCCCCCAAAATTAGGGTACTGGTAGAGACGGACGAACGAGGGGGTGCCCTTGCTTCCTGGGACATAGACAGCAACCTTGAGTGGCAATACATTGATTCGTATTAGTCGTGTCACCAGAGCCGTGGAAATGAACAAATTAGATAATACAAGAGGCACAGTGGCAGAACCTTGCTGGGCTGGGGTCCGGGAGACAGGGCGAAGTCAGACACCTTCTGCAAGTGAAGCTTGTTGGCGATATTATCTGGAAAACAGGAAGCAGCTCCTTTGAACAGAAAGACTTAGGCAGTTCACGGCAGAATATACACGCTTAATGTCCCGCTGAAACTATCTGGCAGGCAGCCCAGCAGAGAGGCCCACCAAAGGCGTTGTTCTCGAAGAAGTGCAGCTCGTTGTTGACGTTCCGCACGGCGATGCCCTCGTCATCCGACCAGCCTGGACACCTGAGAGTGGACGTAATGGAGGCTGTGAGGTGTTACCATGCCAACGAGCACAGAGGGCCGTGACACAAACCCACTGCTGATATACCGTAGGGAGTGAAGTATATCTGCATCGAACGCTGGCAGATTTCCGCCGACTTACAGCCACATGGGAGCGAAACTCCAGAAAGACCCTATAGCTCATACTGTCACATGACCTCACATCAACATGTGTCACAGACATATAATCTAAGGCATAGGCAGTCTCATAGCTCATAGCCATGCACCCTACACCACAGCACCTCCCCAGAAATGTAACTAGAGGCGTCGGGCTACGACGTAGGTGCACAGCTGTGCATTTTCTGTGGCTTAGATTCTACGCAGAACTGTCAATCAGCCTTAAGTCCCCACCCCCTTGGCAAGGTGCCAGAGTGTCACCTACCAACCCTGGGCCTTCTTCTGGTAGAAGGACTTGAGTATGGCACCAGTATGTAGGTTCCACAGTTGAAGGTTAGGTTCTCCCTGTGGGTCGTCCTGGGTTTCTGAGAGAAGAACCACCACCATGAGCTTCTAGCCGTGCCACAGCTCTGTAAAGCCAGTGGAACCTCAGCTCGGCTGTGGCGCTCCGGCACGTCTCGCGGTACCTACTGACATAGGGCTGCCACGTCACCAGCACAGAACCCAAGGGCGAGAAATCCAACATGGCAGTCTTGGGAAGGTCGAGTGACTGAAGATACGCGCTGTCAGCCACCTTGACAACGCTGACTCTGCGGGAGGGAGATCATGTGATACGCGATTCCATAAAACACTAAGGGCAGATGTGTCAACTATTTATCCGCATCCTCCACCCAATACAAGACTGGTACAAAACATCACATTCCTTACTTCTCTCCATTACACCAGCCGAATAAAGAGCCATCCTTACTAAACGCAATGTATTTGCTTTTCTTTGTGTCCCTGGAAACAAACAGAATAATCCAAATGACTTCCAGCAGTTTTTGGAGAAATTCCAGGGCTTAATTCATGTAATAGTACGTGCATACAAGCAGCAAGTTTAAAATGATAGAATGCACCTTTGGAAGGATGATGTCTGTGAGCAGGCGGGGGGGCCGCATCGCAGGGATGTCCCGCTCGACTCGCGGACTGTCAGTCAGGAAAAATTCATTGAAACGTCTTACTTTAGGTGTATAATGGCTGTAAATACACTCAGAGAATCGCTTGTTATCAGTCAGACTGACCACAAGCGGATACGGAAACCTACGTAAAAGTTTAGCGCAGACTTTATCTTTCAGGCATATTTCAATCAAGCTAAAACCAAAACTGGCGATTTTAAACCCATCGTTCTCATACAGCCGTTCATTTTGCATGGACAATCGTGTCGGTATTTAAGCATACAGGCTGTGGTTAAATTTGTATATGATTTTGATTTTATTCACCAGGAGTGGAGCGGAGTTGTGCTACATGTGGACGGCGCCACGCATAGCGTCAGCATTCCGGACAAATCCGCCCAAATCCATCACATGGTCATAATTAACTGCGAGCCCGCATTGTAACAATATGATCGGTGGCTTTTTATATTGAAATGAGTAGTAAAGCACGGGATTAGGACACAGTGAAGCGGAGGAACAGACCTGCCAGCAGCGGAGTGGGGGCCGCCATCTTGTACCGGGAAGGGGGGGGTTGCGGTGACACTGAGGCGTCAGCTGCCAGACAGCGGTGATGAAACGCACCGATTCCGTTTACAAACTAACACACAGTCAAACACTCCCATATAGTCTTACACACACCCATATGTCATACGAGTTTCAGATACACCTCATTGGCCGTACTAATGATTGCGCCGACTCCGTGTCTCTTTGTGAAAATGTCTTGAATTCAATAAACTAGACAAGGATCTCAGAAATGTGTCAACGGTTTTACGGCAGGTAATGAGCAAAACCGGCATAGTAGGAGGCGCACAGAGGAGTCATCGCCAGACCAGCGCTGATCACGCCCCTCTCTGAATAACCGCGCCCCGGATCGCGCGGTCCACCGCCAACACGCAGGATGTCGCATCGGAGTCACCCATCAAGCAGGGCTAAGGACAAGCACCGCAAGAGCATCACACAGAGGATCAGTCACATTTATTAAACTGGTAGCACTTTGTAGGTCACTCACCGGCTCCTTTGATACTAAGTCATGCATATAGGAGAAACACGTTTTTGTAGACCATTGATAGTTACCCAGGGGCGTCAGAAGCATTTTTAATGTGGTGGGGACACACTAGCATAAAACTAATATTTTATGTTAAATGTTGGGGGGGGGGGAAACGAATAATTATGAAATGTGAGGGGGTTATGTCCTCAAATTTAATGGTGGCGACGCCCATGTAGTTACCTATAGTGTCTTGCACAATGCAAGAGAAGCAGTGCACAGGATCTGGCGTATCTCTGTTAGTTATCCCTCCCTCAGAAGCACGTGGTGAAACAGGACTGGGGTGGGTGTTCCAGGCCATCCGCCCCCAGCAGGGCCCCAGCAGCAGCCCAGCCGTCGAGCGTGCCCCCCCCCCTCGTGCCTTCACCAAGACCTCCCCACCTCAAAGCAGCTCTCATAGGGCTCTTGCCAGAAAGAACAGTGACTGGACCTCCAGGCTCCATATCAGCATGGAAGAGAAGGAAGCCCTTTCATGGCAGGTTGTTGTGTTTGGCGTTTCATGTTCAGTTTCTGCAGCTGGACTCCCAACAGACAGATACTGTTGATTTGTCTGTCTCACTGTGGCTTGTTTAACCAGGATTTCAGAACAGTGGGAGTCTTGGGGGGGATGTTTCTGAAAAAAGACAGACGTATCTCCACCACGATGCCTCTGAGTCAGTACAAATTGTACTGATATATTTTCCATGTTGTTTTCAACAACAACTTGAGATGTTGGGTGTCTCACCTCTAAAAATGATCAAATGTCTATTAGGTATATCTCAGGTGATGGTAGTTTCTGTGGTAAATTCTCTGCAGACCATTTTTCTGGCTGTTCTTCACCTGAAAATGTGCTCATAGGGGGGAGGGTCATGCCGGAGCATCGATTGGTCAGATTTAAGCTTATCTGTTCCCTCTTAGGTTTTTGGATCTTTGCATGCACCTGTTGTGTTCTCTCCATGTCTGTTCGCAGGTTGTCTACCACTCTAGCATGACAAGGGAGATGTTATCTCTGAGCCCTCTATCTTTGTGCCAGTTCGCTTGACAGTGAAACAATCAGGGGACCCCAGTGGTCAAAGAGAGTCGGGCAGCATAAACTCTCAGAGTAGCAACAGCTGGGAGGGGGGCAACTTTGTCTGTCCTGAAAACTTGCTAACAATGCAAATTAGAGACATGTTGCTATAATTCAAACAAACATATTATGTTATATCCTTAAATGTGACTTCTGGAAATTATGTCTTCATGGGGGCCCCTAGTTTTCAGGGCCCTGGGCGACTGCCCACCCACTGCCTACTTATGGGAAGTTGGTCCCTGCTTATCATACAAAGTCTCCCCCACACAGATGGGAATTAAATCCATTTTGGTTAGGAAAAGTGCTACATAAATGTAATATTTATTGCTGATGCAGTCAATTGAATTTTAGGAGGAAAAAAGAGAATGTGTAACCTTTAAAAATAAGTGTGACCACAGTGTTGTGTGATCATGTGAACACAAGCAATGGTGTAGGCTTACTTTATCAAGCAGCCACCAGATGTCCTACACGTCACGTGACCGAATGCTTTGTGTCCTGAGATGTAACCTGATGCTGATGTTTCCCGTGTCAGTCATTGGTCCAAAGCGGCATTTCGGAGATCTGGGCTCGTCCAACGCAATGGAAAAACGCCGGGGTGGCATTTCTTCGCCCATGTTCAACTGGGCTCACCGGAGCGCTCAGACTTCAAGTGAATGGTCCAGGAGTTTGCGGAGACCACGTTGCCACGACGAAGGAGCCGGCATGTGTATGTGCCTTCGTTGAATTCATTGGCTACGACCCGTAGCTCGTGGCCCTTCATGGCGACGTATCCGGGCACCGAAGATGCCAGCAGCTCCCTGTCTTTGTACCACCTATAGAGAGAAAGCCGTACAAAGCGGTATGATGCAATGGCGAATGTACTGCGATGTGTAACAATATATGGGCATGCTATGGGATTGCGTGAATTAAGTGCTATATATACCAGAGCGTGTGTGTATCCTGTACCTGACTTTGGAAGGAGTTTTGGGAGTGTTTGCACCGCAGCGGAACCGTACCACTCTGCCCCGCGGAACAAGTTTAACTCTGATGTTGGAAGCGGGTGGTGTTGGCATGGTAACTGCATCAAGAGGCTCTGCGAGGATAGACAAGGGTAGGGACCAGAGGAGTGAATCAGTGCCACAGAGTTGCATGAGGGTTGAGCAGACGACCTGGATGAATCTGGATCATTCTGGATGATTTCTTGGACCATGGCTGTGCCGAGGCGAGCTTTGGCTTTGAGGGTTTGGGTCCTTTAAGGCACTAAGGCTGCGTTATAATTAAATTGAACCACAGAAGACAGAGAAGTACCAGATCCAAACTGGTCTCTCACCCATGCAGAGGTCACACTGACGAGGGCAGTTCTTCTTCATGAAGCTCCTCCTCTGCTCACAGAACCCGAGTCGGGCCCACGGGTCACACACTCTCCGCTTGTCCAAACACCCTGTCCATGCGTACATGGAGAATCAGATAAGTCTTCTGCTTAGTGATCCTGCCCAAACCCGTCCCCATCCCACGGTACCGTAGAGACGCTGGATGGCCCACACGTCATCCTGGGCGACGTCCCGCTGACCTGTGTAGGTGGCATTGGGGTGCATCAGGGCCCTTGGATCCCTGGAGTGCCACAAACCGAGGGCGTGGCCAATCTCATGAGCAGCTACCTGAACGAGGTCATTGAGCCACACGCCTGAGCACAGGCAGGCGTCCAGCCGCACACACACACAGACACACACATGCTTAGTTATCATCAGGGTTGCAAGACTCTGGGAACATTCCCGTTAATTCCCATACATTCCCGTTAATTCCCATACATTCCTGTTAATTCCCCTGGTAAGTTTCCAGCTTGGAATATTTGCAAAATTCCCCAGCTTAATTTCCCATGGAATAGAAAGTTTCTAGAAATGTTCCACCTATTTGCAACACTAGTTATTTTGATCTATAATTTCATATTAGCATTTTGAATACAAATGTGAGTGAAGTCATGTGGGATTTATAATAATTCATTAAATTAAATTAAATGTGCATGTTTTAATTTTCTGACACACTGAACTCGGTGTAGGGTTAGCTGCACGCTTGGGTGAAGGGACCTTGTTTCCAGCTGTAGCGGGACCTGCCAAGTACCCAGAATTCATGGTTGTCAAAGTGGATCTCGCCTCGGGGGGGCAGGAAGGCATGAGCTAGCTCGCCATTCACGCCGTCAAAGCAGGGATGCAGGGGGGCCCACCAGCAGTCTGTGTGGTTTTGGGTGTAGAATCCTGAAAAGAATCACACACACTCTATATCTGTACATGTGAAACAGAGAAACGCTGTCTGCTGCAATCCACACGGAGCTAGAATCTTTATGAAATGATCATCTATGGCTAATTAATAATTAGTCTAACTAAACTACGGACATCGGAAAATGTCCCATTTAAGAACGGGGGTGAGCTTCGCGTCCCGCATTTCTGCTCGCACCAATGATGATGTCGGCGCTCCTGTTGGGCTGGGTGACTTCAGTGAAGGACATGGGTGACACTTCGCTCCATTTGGCGAAGGCGAGACTGATGGCTTTGCGTGTGTCTTCCTTGTTCAGGGTGCTGGGGAACCTGGTGATCCTGGTCAAAGTCGCATTATATAGCAACGGAATATCGGATTCCCACAGCTGTTTAAGCTGCATGTTTAAAAGTCAAATTTACATCAATCATTACCTGTCACTTACATTGCAGCACAACCTCGCCATCCTCCTTATATATACTGTATCAAATACTATGCATCAAACAGGCATCCCCATGATCTCTCCGCCCTCCCTTACTTGTAGGTGATGTTAAAGTGTTCCCACTTATAGCCCAGAGGGTTGATAGTATAGCGTCTGGATCGGATCAGAACCGGTCCTGGCAGAACATCTTCAGAAGCAGAAGCCTAAACGGAGGGTGACACGGGCATTTTGAGCTGCAGAGTGTTTTACTCCTTACCCTGCTGCTCTCTTACACCCTGTCTCTCCACCCACCCCCACACAGAAATATCTACCATCCACATGTGACTGTAACCCATCTGACCCCCAGTGTCTCCTCACGTCTCCCTGAGCGCTTTCTCCACCCGATTCTCTCTGGCCGACGTCTTGAGAAATAACTTTGGTTCATGTTTCATAATGACTATATTTCTTCATTTCTTCTCCATTTGTCATGTGCTTTGCAAGTATAATGGAGTGTCTCTGAGGGGCTAAAAATGTTTAGTTTCAGTCACCCCTGATCTAACACCTCAAAGTTCAACCAAGAAACCACGCAGCCACCGGCCATGTTCGATCAGCCATCTCTCTGGTCCCGGCCCGTTCTGCCCCGCTTACCTCCCGACCGGCCCAGAGCGGAGCTCCCGTAGCCCACTGCAGCACCAGAAGCAGCAGTACCGCCACAGACTCCCGGAAAACGCAGCTCCTGGCTGCAGCCGACCCTCCGCATGCCATCGTGGGGGGGGGGGCTGCCTCTCATGTCAGAGCCCCACGCTCTTCTGAGCCCCTTCAGCAAGCTGCTCACCAATGACGCGAAGCCCACCTGGACCCTCCTCTTTCTCCTCCTCCCGGAGCAGCAGAGCGTTCAGCCCGCTGGGTATTCCCCCCCCCACCGCAGCCCCCAGATTATAAACAGCCACAGATGCAGACAAAACCCGCCCCCACTTTATGTTAAGAGCAGGTCCAGGGCCTGGACCCTGGGGTCCCTCACAGTAGTTTTTGCCAGCCCACATATGCATCGGCCCACTGGGAAAGCACCCGGTATGCCAGATGGCCAGTCCAGCTCTGAACTGGTCCCCACTATAGGAAGGGGTTATCTATCCACGTTTCATGCCAACAAAGTGGAAAGCAGAAGCATGAGGAAATATGGAGAAAATTCAAGCCGGACCGTGATATTTCACACACCTATCGGCCACAGATGGCAGCCAGATGGGTTCCTTCTTTTTTTTTTAAAATCGCTCAGTTTGAGGCCCATTTCTCTCAGAGGAAGAGGTCTGCATCCGTGGCACGTGAGGTGCCCCCATCAGTGCGCGGTCTACCTACCTATACACGCCCGAGGTCACGGCGAAGCCCCTTAACAAGCAGGTTACAGCATGGGTGACACTCCCGATGCCTAAGCATCAGGGGCAGACTAACTTCTCCGGCATGTGGGCCGTGCAGATGTAAGTCGCCCGATGTTGGAACCAATGGGCATGTGAGGGCACCCACACACGTGGTGAAGGTTCCAAGACAGACCACGCCAAGGAAGGATCGTCATTTTGTTCTCCAAGCATTACAGAACCACAGGATATCTGCACCTGCCATCCAGACACAGGTATTGGACTCTCTACAACACCCCGTGTCACCCCCCCACCGTGTCAGCCGGATTACAGAGTCACCATCCCATGCGTAGGCTGCCGTTCACACCAGTGCAGAGATGACTGCGTTTGGAGCGCTGCGTATCCGGAAGGCACGGACTGATGACGAGTGGCGTCGTACCATGTTCAGTGATGAATCTCATTACCATCACATGCGTGATCTCATCACACCCCCGCACTGCACCACGATCTCTCCGGTCCTCTAGCACTGCTCGACTGGTCCCACCACCCCTCAAGGAAGACACACCTCTCGGCTCTTCTCTGTTCTGGCACCAAGTTGGTGGAATGAACTCCCTCTAGATGTCCGAACAGCTGAGTCACTCTATGTCTTCAAACGACGACTTAAAACACACCTTTTCCAGATATACCTCAATTAGCACTTCTGGTATTATTCTCTGAGCTCTCTTCCTAAAAAAAAAAAACCTGCACTTTCCCAACAGAGTATTATGTCGATGGTATGCATAGCCTTGGTTTTATTGAGCTAGT
>JAODUD010000036.1:540923-561894 GCA_026784285.1 Stomatorhinus walkeri
TATGCATAGCCTTGGTTTTATTGAGCTAGTATCTGGAGGAAATTCATTGTGAAGTCTTAAAGCACTTGTGTAAGTCGCTCTGGCTAAGGGCATCTGCCAAATGCTGTAAATGTAATGTAAATGTATTGCGCAGATGTCAACTCAGGCCTAATGCCAGTTGGCAGGATTTCAAGGGCCAGTTACAACAGCTGTGGACCGACTTGCCACAGGAGAGGATACAATGGCTGTTCGACTCCGAATCACCGCATGTATCCAGGCCCGGGGGGGTGGGTGGGGTGTCACACCCTACTGACATGGGACCAGCAGTGTGCCCATACTGCCAACTCTGTTATCTGTTTGATCTGATATTATAATCATTGTCATACAGTCAAATGACCTTTCAGCACATGCAGATTCATTTCATTTACACCACTCTGTCAGGGTGCTTAACTTTTTATGTCACTGATTTACATTTTATTTATTTAGCAGATGCTTTCTCAGAAAGTTGGGTCACATGGCCCCCGGGGCACCTAGAGGTTAAGCGAGTCGATAGCAAGATCACTCTACTGACCACGAGGGGGATTTGAACTGGTGACCTTCTGAACACAGGCGCAGAATCCAAACGTGCAGTCACATGACCCAGCCCCCCAGAAAAAAGGACACAAAAGAAGCAGGGAATCCGGTTATGACGTTTATTAGGGTTAACTGGACAGTCACAGAATTAGCAAATGAAGACTGAACACCAAAGCAGGAAGGAGGGGGGAGGGGGCGGCACGTTCTGGGCCTCTCTCAGGATGCAGCAGGTGAGGGCAGTGGGGGCTTCAGGTGGTGTTCAGCAGGACTGTAGTGTTTTGGGAACTTTGTGCTGGGTGCAGCCATTCTCCCCCACCTCTGGAAGCGCACCTCTCTGTGCCGGGGGGGGGGGGATGCATGGCTGCTAAGGGGTGTGGGGGCCTGGGGGCAAACCCCCCCCCCCCCCCCAACATCTGCTTTCTGGGTTTATAGGACCAACCGACATCCCATGACATCAGAAAATGGACAGGACACAGACTGGTGCTCCCTGAGAGATGCCAAGCTCAACCACAAGGGGGCCACAGCACACGCTAGCTGGACTCGGACACATACGCTACCACTAAGCGAAGCCGTCTGGATCTAAATTGGATTTGTTTTTTCCCGCGTCGCGATATTCGCATTAGCCGCATGACTGCTCCTACCGCCGCGTCACGTTCCTTAACGGCAAGAGGGTTTGGTCACGGGAACGAAACACTTCGCAGGGAGATGGGAGAGGAAGCAGAGTGGAAAGAAGCAGACCCGGCGGCGAGCGGGGGGGGGCGCGCGGAGGAGAGGAAGGGCGGAGGGGCACAGCACACGGAGCGCGCGGCGGGAAGAGAAAACCAACCGACAGAACCCACGGGAAAGCAAGAGCAGGGAGGGACGGGAGCCGACTACACCACTAACTTATAGGGGAGGAGGGAAAAGGAATGGTCCAAAGTGCAGGTGGGGGGAGGGGACTCAATATATATGCATCAAAGGACAAGCTTCAACACACCCTAACAGATGGGGGGTTCATTCCTGCTTTTAGACACGGTGTATTAACGCAGAAACTCCGAAATCTCCGGTACCCTCCTGCAGCCACCCGTCAGAGACCTGAATGTCACTACTACATGGCCACCAGCATGGTCCCCTCAGGCCTCCTATTCGAGAGTGCGTCCCCGCCCCCCCACGGCTCCAGCGGCACTTAACAGCGGGTCTCGTAGATGCCGCTGCGGCCGATGTAGCGCACCCATTTGATGACATCATGGTCGCTGTAGTTCAGCTTGGGCTCGAACACCTTGAGGTAGCGCACCTTGAGTCCGGAGGGGGCAAAGGGCACCTGAGGAGGGCGGGGGAGGGGGGTCTGATCAGACCACAGGCACACGCCGAGTAAGATGGCAGAGTGAGGGCGGCCCGACTCACCTCAAAGTTCATGGAGATGGGGGGGCGCGCCCACTTCTTCTTATCATTTGTGGGCAGAAGCTCGATCTCGGCACTGATCTGCGACTCCTTCATCCCAGCCATGCGCTTGATCCTGCAGAACACGCGAGGAGTTACTCGCATCCACAAGGTGGCGCCATCACCTCCCCACATGCACGCACGCACACACAGAGGTACTCACTTCCACACGATGGCGTTCTCGCTGGCCTTGTACTTCGCTTTGCCCTTCATACAGATCACCTGCACCCCGCTGGTGTTGAGAGGGGTGGGGATTCGCACCTGAGGGGGCAGAGACGGAACGTTCCGCTTCAAGTCCCATCTCTATGTGACACTGGGTCAGCAGACCAGTCCCGATCCTCACCTCAATCTTCTGGGCCAGCAGGGAAGGTTTGAAGTTGGACTTGATGACCACCTTAACCTCCAGTTTGGTGCGGCCGACTTCCCTGACCAGAGGAATGACCCGGAAAGGCAGGATGATGTCCTTAGTGGTGCGGTACCTGCACACAAACTGGCATTGTGAGCGTGACGTAGCGGTGATGTGCAAGCGTGGCCGTGACCCGGCGACTGCGAATCCGCGGACCTCATGAGCTCGTACTCCCCGTCGGGGGGGATGAAGCTGATGCTCCTCTCGGAGTCGAACTTGCTGAGTCGCACGCATTGGTGGAAGGTGCAGTCGTCGATGGCGATGGACTGCTTTCCACTGCCGGGGTGAAGGGGTGGGGGGGAGGGGGGGTACACAGTTAAGCAGGAAGCCTCAGAAGAGCAGCGTGACAGAAACAGGACGATGGGGGGACAGACTGAGAGCAAGGAGACGCGGAACAAGGGGACCAGGACAGTACTGACGGGTCCTCAAGCAGGGGATGGACTAAGCGTACAGGACAGACGGACACGGCTAGAACACATGGCTCACATACACAGACACGCATGCACGGGGCTGATGGGTCAGTATGAGACTCTGGCCAGGCGAGTTTTACACTACCTGCCCCCTAATTCACTGAGGTCCAGCACAGAGAGAAGAAAACAGGGAACAAATACAAAAAAAGATACAAGAACCACCACTTAGGAACAGAAACACAAAAGGAACTGAATTCAAGAAAAACAAAATCTCAGCACAGAGGCACAGATCTCCACCCACCCTAAACATAAATCAGTATAACTGGAACCCAAAGCAACGTGTAGACGGCGCAGGGCCGGCGGCTCAAGGTCTCAGGTGCGAGCTCAGCGGCGAGCCTCACCTCTTTCCCGCATCGTCCGTCCCGCCGCCCTTGCCCTGCTTGTCGATGACGATCTTGTCGTTCATGCCAAACTTACACTCGGGCATTCCGCTCAGGTAGCTCTTCATCACGACCCGGCCGGACACATGGGCGCTCAGAACCTGGCCTGGGGGGAGGTGTTACGTGACAGCATCCAATCAGCAGTGAAATTAGAAAGATGACCGAGCTGCAATGCCACCCCCTACCACTAGGGGCGCTCAGTCCATACCCTGCGGGGACATTAGCAGGTTGACGCTCTCCAGCACATCCAGGAAGAGCTCGTTTCTCCGGTACTTGATCCCCTCGCGACGCCAACCGATCTGCCCCGTCACCTGGCTAGTGATCTGAGACTGCTCCTCCTTGGTCTGGAGAGGGAGAAGAGGAGGGCCAAGCTTTATGGCCTGGCTGGCGTTGGCCACTACAAGTGTCACTTCGACCGAAAAAGGAACCGGCTCGACGCAGAAGAGCACTCACATGATGCTTCAGTGTGTCAAGTCCACAGGAAGAGCGGGATCACAGGAACAAGGACAGAGAGAGGGAGACCAGGCAGGTCGTAAGCCACATGCGGCAAAACCCCCGACACAAGCCACACCAAAATCACCCTGCCGGCGTACCTGACTCTTAATGCCCTGCTGGGTGATAAAGGTCTTCAGGGCTCCGGTCTCAGAGTTCTGGGGGTAGCCGAAGTCCAGGATCTCTACAGGGGGAAGAAGGTCATCAGACTGGGAGAGGTGGGGCCCGAGCGCAGGTCGGGGAGTCTCCGTCATTCATGGCAAGAGAACACAGATTACAGCAGGACGGTGGAGGTCCGGGAAGAGCGGAGGAATCCGCGCTGAAGCCTCTTTTGCCGGCTGGACCGATGGAACCTGTCTGCGCTGAACTTTCTTTAGGTTTTGATTTTCTCACTAAAGGGCAAAAAAAATCAAAACCTAAAAAAACCACAGCAGAGCAGAGTCAGCTGACAAAACCCCCCGAGGAGAGCCCTTCAGGCCGGGAAGGGTCACGTGCCGAGGGAACGGTAGCTAAAATAAAAGGACAGAAAGACAGAGATGCCGGCGTCCGGTTAACGCATGGATCCGGGGGCCAGATTACCGTCCAGCAGCTCGTAGATGAGCACGAAGTTGTTCTTGATGTTCTCCTCGCTGATCTTGCCGAAGTAAGCGGTCATGACGTCGCACATCTTGTAGAGAAACTCGAAGACCATGGCAGCGTTGACATTCTGCTTGGTGACAGCGGCCAGCCAGATGTTGGAGCGCTTAACGTGGAAGAAACTGGTGCGAGCGATGTTGGTGACGGGCGAGCGGACCTGCTGCCGGGCGTGGATGACGTTCACACGGAACGCGTCCACCGCATTGCGCCTGGACACACACACACACACACAAAGCGTAAGCATAACCTCAAACGTCAGCTTATGTCTTCCTGACTGGTTTCACAGAACAAGACATCATGCTGTCTCAAATCAAGGGAGCATATTACACAAAATAAATGAAGTGCTTAAAATTATACTATATCATACCACAGCTTGTGCTGCACACCTGCCAACTTGTTGACCATCCACACTTTGGACAGAAAGTCAATTTGCCTGATGCACCAAACCAACTAGGACTAGAAGCCAAAAGGAACCAGTGTTAGACTACACAGCCAGCCTTGGGGGGGGGGGGGATGAGGGAGAGGGGTATTAGCTCAGTCTGGACCACTGAAGAACTTAATTAGACAAATCTGTATAAGAATTTAAAAATACGGCGAAAGATTTTGATTTTGAGTTCTTTCCAAGCCGCAATCTCCTCTGGGCGAAGCAAAAGCTCAGCAGTGCAAAAACAGATTCGATCATTTAAACATCTCAGAAGCTCATGCAAGTCCGACAGCCAACGACTGCTAAATGTAATCCTGTAGGAGTCCCCAACACCCAGTGCTTGGCTTGACTTCGAAAAATGTCTAACAACCAAAAAGAACTACAAAGCTGCAAAAAAAGGTCATGAAAGCCGCAAGGGGAGCAGACAACAGCCTTTGGGCAGTAATGAATGGGGTAGCAAGCAAGCGAGGCAGGATTCCAGTCAGCACCACCCCATACCTGCAGGGGGCGCAAGCACACATGCTTTGGGGCAGTTGTTGCTGAGCTGGTCTTACCTATTCCTACAGCAGCCAATGCAGTGATGGACATGGACAGAAATGGCAACGGCAAAAGGAAGACGGACAGGAAGAGAGAGGAAGGAAGAGAGCAGGAATAGGCGGGGGCAAAATGGAGAGAGAGAGGATCAGGCACACAAACAGGCACTAGACGATGATCCCGCAGAAGCCACACAGCAAATCATCACATCAAGGTACTATTCAAAGATATGACAGCGAGGTACAGCAGAGAGAGGGCACATACAGCAGGAGGACCACAGGGGGGACGGAAGGGTACTGCCGCGTGTGCTCTCTCTCTCTCATTCTGAACAGAGAGGATCATGGGAACTTTGAATGACTGCTGAAGTACAAACCACCCCCTTATGCAAAACATTTAAAATGTAACGCTTAGACTTTTCACCAAAACCCCTTATATTATACAAATCCCAGTCTCTGATGCCTTCAGTCTTCACTCACCCTATGTCATCGCGGTACACCCGGGAGATCAGCACCTCCCCCTTGTGGTTGTAGATGAACAGTCCTCCAATCATGCTGGCAGTCGTTCAGTGCTGTCCTGCCATGACTAAATGCCTGTGGAGGAGTTGGGGAGAAATCAAAAAGTGCTTCCATGAGACAACATGACTGCCCGCTGATTCGCTGAAAGCACAGTACAGACCCTGAATAGAAACCAAGACACGCAACACGGATCAAAGTAGGCATTCCTCTGCCAACCTAAACACCCCTAGACAAGACTGATGCTGTCTATCAGAGTACATCTGTCCACATTAGATGCGATAAACAACACGAAGGCTTCCGGACCGCCTGCCACCAGAAAGCCCCACCCATCTGAGGGTCTCGATTACACCCAAGCACCTCCTCTAGATCATGGATAAGTGAAGAGCTGAACTGAAATAGACTACATGCTGATTAAACTGCTCTGAGCAAAATGTGTGCTCCAAAACAATAAATTATCCTTAAGGATTCCCGGGAAGTGCAAATTGTTACTGAAAACAGGAAAATGTTTTAAAATGACACTACAGAGACAGTCGTGGTCGGCTGCCATTTCCTATAACATACAGCGCCAGTCGGTCAGCCTTTTAAATGCATTTACATGGCGTGCGCGGCTTTGCCACACAGATAACTCATAACCCAGAGGTTAGGAATGGATTTCATCGCTATAGCATAACGATGCCTGCCTCCAATGCGGCGTCCCGTCTGCGCTGGTCTCCAGCATCACCTCCACAATCCCCTGAAGGGCAGTACGAGGCGGACGGACAAAAATAACTAAAAATAAGACTAGGAGCCGGAACCGAGAACGATCCCAGCCGACTGTCCTTCCCACTGAGAAAAATAAGAATTGCTACTCGGCTCGCCGTCCACCCACCGAGGGACATGTCACCGCCCTGCGAGAGCCGGAGACTCGGCGACGCGACACGACACACACACCCCGGTCACTGCGCAAACATCCGCAGGCTCCCACGGGTAGACACCGTTACAAACACGGCTCTCCTCTCACGGACGGACTGCAGTAGCCGCTTCGTCTCCATTTTCCCGCAGTTCCCCCCGTCACGGACCAAGATGTCGTCCACAGCGGAACAGCCCGCCGATTCGTCCTTTTCTGTGCCCCATCCGCCAAATATGTCCGTTCATTCACAACTCGGCGTTTCAGCTCACTATCTCAAACCTTTAAACTGCACTCCGTTATGTTCCATCAAGACCGACATGCCCAAATATAATGACCTTACCGCTCTCCTCCAGTCCCGCTACCGCCGGAACGTTCCCGATTAACCGGTGCCACCGCACTTCTCGCTTCTCCGATTCAAAATGTCTGCCTCTCCTTCGCTGGGAGGCGACGGTCAGCTGACCGGCGATGCTGCGTCATGACGTCATCACGCATATCCTTGGAGCCCCTCCCGTTTGCTACCAGCCGGCTGGCCCCGAGCCATTCTTCACTTACATGTATTCGTACGGAGAGTAAACCCAGGTCAGTAAGTGCTTCAGATTTAACGGGACTGTATTCGGTATGTAGCTAAAAGAGATACAAACAAAGGGTCATATTGCCGTAGCCGTAATTAATTTTACATGGACCAGCCGACATGCCCTACTTAGCCCTGCCGAAGGGGCCGACGCCGCACTGTTAGATTATGGACGGCTAGAAATACGGCTGTCGGACGAGTTCAAAATCAGTAGAAATTTAATATTAATATATAGTACACCATCCTAACACTTTAGATTTCCCACGGGAAGGTGCAGC
The DNA here is from genome assembly GCA_026784285.1 of Stomatorhinus walkeri. Classification (NCBI taxonomy): domain Eukaryota; kingdom Metazoa; phylum Chordata; class Actinopteri; order Osteoglossiformes; family Mormyridae; genus Stomatorhinus; species Stomatorhinus walkeri. The sequence continues at coordinate 548,490 of JAODUD010000036.1, forward strand.
TGCCTCCATAATTTAAATTAAATCACTGTATTAGGCCTCAAGTCAGAATCTACCGTCAAAATTGGGAAAAAAAAGTCACACAAACACGGTAATTTTAGGCAATAAAACTATGTTTATAAATAAAAACATTTTTCCATAAAACAGCATACAGTACACTATGTATGAAATCGGATGTTTGTCGCTATACATTATCATCTGCTAATTATTAAAAACCAAAGATAAATGTAGTCAGGACAAAAATGCAGAAAGGCTTAATGTTACAAATGAGAAACTGAATACAGAATTTTAATGTTAATAATGAAGTATGCAGAAAGAAACATGTAAAACCTCTGAAATGTGCCGAGAGGGGAGAGGAGAAGTCTGGCATTCACCAGCTTGCTCTCGCCGTCAGTCTGCATGTTCGCAGACTCTCTCTCCATTACTCCACATGCGTGTGGCGTGTGAAGGCCACATCTCCACTGTGGGCCGGACATCATCACTCACACCCTACACAGATGCCTGATGGTACATTACCATGGCAACTCACTGCTGGTTAGCAGAAAAAGCTGTTTATAGTACCTCAGTCAGCCCAGAAAAGACTTGGTCATATCATTAGAAGGAACCACTACCCTCTCCAATTCAATTAATCCAGGTCTTCAGAGCACATCAAACACAGTCACTTTACTCAGAACATCTTCCTCTCACCTCTAACATTTTTATGGAAAAATGAAAAGGAAAAACGTGAAAAAGTAAACCAGTCAGCCTGGCTTATATCCACGGTATTGTTGTGTTTAATCCGTCATGAAACGCATCACATTCAGTCCGTTAGAAATGAAAAGTGAACTTTGCTTTCTCCTTATAAAGTGACACCCAGGAGGAGCAGAGACAAGACAAAGGGACAAGGGACATGACAAAGGCTGGGGGGGACACAGGACAGAGTGTTTGGCGGGAATGACAGGAGCTGCTTTTTTTGTTCTTCACTGAAGAAAGTAGCAGCAACAAGCTGCAGTCAGGGATGATGGGAGGGGGGCAGCGGCACAGACGGCACCTGTTACGCTCTACCCCTCTCACCACCCCCCAGTTGCACCTTTTTCCTCACAACCCCATCTCTCAGCACGAATGAGACAGGCCCTCTAGTCAGCTGACACCGATCACATGACATCCACAAAGAACTCGCTTGGATTGCCCATGGCCATGCGGAAGGACTGGCGTGATGCTGTCAGCTCAGGGGGCACGGTGGCCAGATCACGGCCGGGGGGGGATCCAGGTGGGGCTAGGGAGACCGCCGACGGGGGCTGTGGGGGCAGGCCAGGAGGGCCGTACGCCAGACTGTGAGCATGGGAATGGGCGCTGTGCACGCTGTGCACACTGGGAGGCGCCGCGGAGCGCTCGCTGGGTGCCCTCTCTCGCCGAGGCTCGGACTCACTGCCACTGCCGCCCGATTTGGACTCCGCCGCTCCTGCTCCCGGCATAGTCTCCTTTTTGCCGCCGCTGCGATTCGAGCCACTGCTGCGGCTCCCTGCGGAGGCAGGAGGACAGTGTCACTGCTGCTGGAGCATGTGTCAGACCGCTGAGTGGCCGGTCCAGGGGGCCCTGACCGGCCCGGCAGTTGGATCTCACCTTCGCTCGGTTGGCTGCCGGCGCTGCCCCCCACTGCGGGAAATCCATAGGGCTCCAGTGCAGGGTGGGGGCTGTAGGGCTGAGGGATAGGGTACTGGTAGGGAAAAGCCAGGGGCCAGGGCACCGCCCCAGGTACGGGGAGCGGGGCCAGAGTGTCCTGGTCTGATGTTCCACTGGAGCCATCTTGCTCTTGCAGGGAGAGGTGGGCCATGCCTGGTGAGGGGCCGTATAAACAAATGGATTACACTTGGCTTAGCTTGCTGCAGTGACATCACATAAGTACAAAAAAAGGAGTACGAGTGAGGGAGCAAGAGCTATTTCGAGACACCTGAGGAGCGGGAAGGGGTTACTCACTGCCACACAGGTCCCCAAAGATGTAGTAGCACTGTTCAGAGAAGGTGATCTTGTTGACAGTGTGGCGGATGTAGCCGGCCTTCAGCAGGTTGCTGGCGTATTTCCGCGCCTCACGGCGGTCGGTGAACCCCTCTACGTGGCGGAACAGCCAGTCCACCACGTCCGATCCTGGAGCCCAAGACCAGCGTCTCAATTAGCAGCGTTTAAGGGACGAGGACTCACTGTGCCTGTGGGGGGGTGCGGACACACTGTACCGATGAAGGCGTTTGGGATGGTGATCTTCAGCCACATCCTGTCCCGCACTTCCAGCCCTGACTCGGGGGAGGCCATCGATTTGGCAACAGTTGCCATGTCACTATGGATGGACAGGTGGAAGTCGTCGAAGCCTGGCAGGAACAGCGAAGCGCGTGCAGAATCAGCTGGGGGAAAGACAGGGAGGTTTCCGAGGAGAACGTCAGCGGGCCGGCGACTTACGCTCTGTCTCGGGGATGGAGCTGGTGATGGAGGAGCTGGTGGACGTGATGGTACTCATGGAAGGGCTCATGCCGTAGACGGGGTAGGCCCCCGTCATGGCAGCGGTGTGGGACACCCAGGCCGCCGGGTCAATGGGCCGGATAGGCTCACCTGGAAAGAAGGGGGAGGGAGCGAGTGAAGGAGGTGTGGCTTCAGGGGATTGACGTCACTTTAAGGTAGCTGGAGCTCTTTGAAAAGGCTGCCTGGAAGTGACACTCACTGCGGGGGAGGGTGAAGCAGCCCCTGGGACTCGGGTCCCAGCACTTAGCCACGGTCAGCGTGATGGGGCTGCAGCGAGAGAGAGAGAGAGAGAGAGGCAGAGCGTCAGCAGGGCGCCCCCCCCGCCGCCAGCACCATGGCCACCCCCACCCCCCGGCACTCACCCCGGCTTGTGCACTATCTCCCGCAGTACCCTCACCGCGTCGTCGTTGCTCATGTTCTCGAAATTAATGTCATTCACCTGGGGAGGGTATCGGAATAGCGAGGGCTGTGACGGTGGATGACTCAGTGACACAACCCCCCCCCCCCGCTAATGCATGCGCACACACCTGCAGGAGCATGTCCCCGGGTTCGATGCGGCCGTCCGCCGCCACCGCCCCGCCCTTCATGATGGAGCCGATGTAGATGCCCCCGTCCCCCCGCTCGTTGCTCTGCCCCACGATGCTGATGCCCAGGAAGTTGTACTTCTCTGCAGAGACCCAGCGCCCGCCTCACTCACTCACAGTGCATTCAGTGCCCCGTTCTCCTCATAGGACAGTCTATGACTGACTTGTGCCTGCCTCTTGCAATTCCCCTCCAGGACACAAGGTGTCAACACACTTCAAGGGACTGACTGTACGGGAAAGTGGCCCACAGCCTTTGACATTTATTGTTCAGTGATTTTTTTGAGACGGCGTTTAACAGCACTGCCCTTCAGAGCTTAAGATGCTTACCCATGTTTAAGGTGACTGTGATGATGTTCAGAGACATAGTGGAATCAGTGATGCTGCTAAAGGACGATGACTAGAGAGAGAGAGAGAGAGAGAGAGAGAGAGGAATGAGTGGGCGGGCCCATCCCAGCACCAAACACGCCCCCTCCTCTCTGATTGGCCCGTCATGCTCTCACCCTTTCCATGCGGGGGGTTTTGGGTTTCCGTCGCCGACGGCGATGCCGCCGCATCAGACGGGAGGAGCTGCTCTGTTCAGTGGAGCTGCTGAACCTGGGGGGGGGTACCATGTGAGAGCGGGCGACCAGGTGCTAGCGGGCGGCTGTCAGCGGATCGCCCGCATTCACCTGCTAGCTGCATCCTCCTCCTCCGAGTCCACGAAGCTGGTGGTGTCCAGCTCACTGCTCATCAGGGTGGAGGAGCTCTCATAGCCCCCCATCTCCGCCCGCTGCGAGTGTCCATTCATGCGACCACCTGGAATACGGGGGGGCAGGGATTAAAACTCACATACAGTTCCAGTTAATTGTTCATTTCTACTATTATCTAAATTTTAGAACAATTATACAAGCATCAAAATTCCATGGGATGGGACTCAGAAGGTTGCCGGTTCAAATCCCATGTTCAGCAGAGTGATCGCACCATTAGGCCCTTAGGCAAGGCCCTTAACCCCAATTGTTCCAGGGATTGGCTGATGCTGGTATCTCCTCTACACTTCCCTAGCTGCCTTTGGCTTGGCATGTCGAAACGTTTGACTACAACTGCATGTACAGAAGTAATTAAAGAAGAGCGAAAGCGGAGACCGCAGACAGCCCCACCCAGCGTGCTCACCCGTGTCTCTCCGGCGAGGTCTCTCCCGCTCTCGCCGCACGCACGCCACAGAGTCCGTCTCCGTCTCATTGTCCAGGTTGTCCTGACTGGCTGCAGCATTTGCACTGGGGGCAGGTCAGAGGTGGGCGTCAGTCAGCAAGCTGCCTTTATTAAGATCCAGTCACTGTACAATCCCTTTCATACACACACAGGTCACAGCGACAGGATTACCAGACGCCTTAGTGCTGAGCTTCCCCAACAAGGCTAGTCTGCGGCTGTATTCCACATTTGCATAAAGCACAGTCATACTTCCCATAAACGCTTGCAAACCACACATGTAAATCATGGGATCAAGTCCCAGTCTGCTTGGCAGGTGTATAAAATGTCCAGTTAGTCTAACAAGCAGTTCTGCATTTTCAGTCTGTAGCCATTAATATTCCAAGTGACTATATATAGGATTTTCCATCTAAAATTAATGAAATGGCACAACAAAAATACCACGCGTTTAAATTATATATCACCTTAATGTATTTGAGTTTATACGAGAATCTCATTACGTTGCTTCCGAATTACGCACTTCTATCCTGCCCCTGCTTTAATAGGAGAACCCCAACCTCCCCCCCCCCCCCCCAGTCACGACACTGAAGATCTTTCTTTGGGTTGCGGTGTAAAAAAAAAAAAAACAACCAGAATAAAACAATCCAGGGATCTGAGGTGTGTTTTGGTCTCATCCGAACATACAGTCGCTCCTCTACTCGCGAACGAGATCCGTCCTGAACAGCCGTTCGTAACTTGGAATGTTCGTAAGTCGTTATCCAACATCATTTTAAGGTTATAGGCAAGTACAAAGAACTAGGATGCTGGGAGTACTCACGCTACGCTGCCGCGGGGCGGGAGTAGCGGCCAGAAATCGTACTAGGAGGAATCGGAGCACAGAAAGGAAAAAAAAAAAAAAACTGATGTTGCGGACAGGAAACGGGAGCCCAATGAACACAATTTGGTCTTACAGTCCTCATCGTTCGTATGTCTGAAAGTTCGAAAGCAGAGGAGCGTCTGTACTGCGATGTGACAGGCCAAGGCAGCTGCCGCTTGCAGTGCTCACACTTCGCCACTAGAGGGTGCATGCTTAGCACAGTAGCACTGGACCTGCCCAAACCCTTCACAACGGACATTGAGAAGTAGACAGGAGCCAGACACAGACGCAGACCTGTGCTGCAGGATGGATGGAGATGGTACTACTGTAGTCAGGAGACATGTATATACACAGAAGTGGAAAATACTGACTGGAACGATGGAGGCCTGGAGTCCCCGATGCCCCCTGTGCGCTCCAAGGGAGGGGGCAGGTCCAATTGGCTGTCAGCACACACAGAGCCACCGTCTGACTGCGCACCATCCGCAGACACCAGCTGAGCAGAAAGAGAACATGACACAGTGAGGTGGAGCAGAACAGTCTCACACAGCGCGCAGCGAGCACCTAACACACTCATGCGTGTACTGAGAAGGATATGAGGGTACAACTCAGTAGACTGAGTGGCCAAAGGCAGACCGGAAGCAGGGTGGTCTTATTCGTGTACAGTCAGGTAGACTGTGTGGTCGAAGGCAGACCGGAAGCAGGGTGGTCTTATTCGTGTACGGTCAGGTAGACTGTGTGGTTGAAGGCAGAGTCTCGGCCATTATGACAGAACAGACAAAGAAATATGTGCAAAATACAAAAAAACTCATGTTACGGTCAGTAAAAACAGACACAAGCCCCCAGGGGACATTCAGAAGGGGGAGCAGGAGGCCACACGTGCTACTGAGCTAGCAAGCAACGGCAGTTTGTCACTTTTGCCTGATTCGATCTTCTTGTTAGGCTGGGATATTTATGGAGCTTTCACGCAGATCCCATGACTGCACTGCAGTAATTTAATCTGGCTTTAAAGATGACTGCTCCCTCTTCACAGTATCAAGGCGCTCACTGGGGACCAGACCTAAAGCACACGTTCTGGCCACCAGGGGTCACCGGATTTCTGCTTCACAATCCTGAAGAACTAGTATGATAGGTAACATCTTCTTAATCCTTTTATCTAATCCCCCCATGTTAATGTTTTGAATATGGGTTTTATTCTTTTTAAGTTGTGCATACCTGGACTGTTTTCTTATGTTCTGCGCTGTCTGTGAATGTATGCACCAGTACTGCCAGAGCAGATTCCCAGTACATGTAGTTGTACCTGGCCAGTAAACTGATTCTGCTGCTATATTTGTCTGGTCCACCAGCCCGCACAGACCTCAAAAGCACAAATAGTGGTGACCAGCAGCGAGCGCTCACCCAACACACGACTCGGCCATTGAAGCACGGCAGCCTGGCGTTGTCATCCGAGATCTCCTCCTTCACCACCCTAAGGAATGGACAGATAAGTCACACTCTTCTCTCACCCACATACACACACACACTTGTGTGTCTTACCACCAACACAGTGGATTCACACAAATAAAGGAAATAAACATCACTCACATTATAAACAAACAGACAATCCCGTCAGTCAGGCAGTCAAACTCCGAATCACTCTCAGAAGAGGGGTATCACACCAAGCTCAATGGCAACGGCGGACACCGAGTAATGGTGCTCATTAAAACACTGGCCCATATGGCGACATGTAACTGGATCATTATTCAAATGCTTTACATTTTAATAGCTTCCAATACTGTACAAAATAGGAAACGGGTTCATCAAGTGTCTTTGGTTATCAGGAGACACATGGACAAAACATGCCTCCCCCCCCCCCACCACACACATACAGAGGAAGCCACCCTTACACATGGGACACACACAGGAAGCAGCCACATTCAGGTTCTCCCACCATGTTGCCAGAAAAAAAAACAAACAGAGGCTCTCTTTAGCCAGACAGCCTGCAGGAAACTCACCCCTCCTGTCAGGTGATGCAGCAGTGTCCAATCAGACCTGATTGCTAAACCTCCCAACAGTGCGCAGGAGCGACATGGGAGAACAGACATTAAAAAAATAAATACCATGTGGACAGAAACAGGACCTCGCCCTGCATTCTGCAAAATTTCTCCCAAGTGAGAAAAAGATAGGAGGAACCCCTGGCTTCCCACTATTCATTTTGTTCTCTCTGCCACAACCATGTTGGCTTTGAGTTTATGAAACAATGTTAAAGAAAATCATACGCCTAAATGATAAACGTATGAAAAGCGGTCAGCTGCTGACACAGTGCCTTCGAAATTCTGCATTTGCTTCAGAAAGAGGAGCAGCCCACGGCTTCACTACTCCAGCTTCGGCCAGCCATAACTTTGCGTACAGAGTGCTCACACTGCGTTTTTCTTTCCAGTCCAAAAACACGTGGTTCCGCCGTGTGTCTGCGGCTGTATATCGCCTGCACTCTGCATGTCCCCTATGCACCCAGAGTGTCCCCAGCCTTGTGGTTTTTGAGGTAGGCTTCAGGTTTCATGTGACCCTATGTTGAAATCAGTTATATTTCTGACTGAATAGTTATAGTAAATAAGCACAGTAATTTTGAGAATGGAACTGAGCTGATGTGAGGGCAATCTGCAAGATGTACAGAAAGTGAAATTTATGGCCTGAAAGCATTCACCCTGTGTGCACTGGGGCCTGTTAGACGGTTATAAGTCTTATTATGAGACTATCGCCCAGAAGAGACGCCCACATCCCAAACAGATCATACGTTTCTCATGAACACTTTGGGATGTCAAATTAGACATAACAGTCAAGCTCGTGAGAAAAACAAATGGCAAGAAAAGAAATGTAGCATTCTGATGCCATTTGCTGGGGGTTACATGTAATAATAAGATGATTAATTAAGTTTATCCCAGAAGGAAATTCTTCAAAATATTAAGGGTAGGTAATCTCCCTAAATCCTACATAAACATTCTCCAGGCAGAGCTACAGGGGACAGCAGGTCACTGATCTTCAGTGCCCAGGTCAGACTGGCAGCTAAGGTCAAAATACAGCTTGAGTCACTTCAACCCCCTCCCAATGGGGGGTAAACCACCTGACCACTAACTAAACAAGGTCCTGTAAGGTGTAAATGCTAATGTTACCCAGGCCAGCATTATGTAGGAACAAAGGCAAGTGAAGTCCTGTTTTAAGGCAGGCACACGTTCCACAGTCAGGGCACCCAAGCAGGATCATTTACTCTCTCTCTCACTCACTCACACACACCCAGAAAATACAGGGACAAAAAAAAAAGTAGGTCAGCCTCCTTAAAGGAAGCATTAAAGCAAAGACGAGGGAGAGTCAGTCGCTGTCAGGAAACCCAAGTGTTGCTTTACACACTGAGGAAGACGACGACGACGACAGTTGCTGCAGATATCATGTCAGGCATTGAAAAACACCCACTCTGTTCCCCAAAGCAACCCACCGGCCTTCCACTATCGGCCACCACAGACTGCTGCCTGAAACCAGTCCGTGCATACCCCCCAGAGACACAAGAGTGGCTGCCCAGCTTCAGGAATGGAATGTCTGCTGGAGATTCCACACCCCGGTGAGCCTGCTTTCCTCCACTGTCCCTCACAAACGAGCCCAGAGACAGTGGATGAGCAAACCAGTGAAGACTCCACTTTGTCAGCAAAACGTGCACACACAGGAGAGCCCTTTACTCCCTATTCCAGGGAAGGGACTTATTCATGGAAATCCACCTTTAAATTACCCGTGCAGTTTAATTTGGTTTTCTGTAGTCCATAATCGATAATTACCCCAAATTCTGGGTAGAGGCAAATACCATGGGTGTGTTTACGGGAGAGACGACACGGCTTGTGTAAGGTCGATTAATACGGGAGCTCTGGTCATTGTTTACATGTGGGGGTTGTGTTCTGTAAAGGAAAAGTAAGATGCAAAATGACAGCTTTTTGTTTGGCTTCGTTATCATAATGTAGGACACCCACCGACACCCTCCTCGGAAAGCGGCCTGACTGTGTCCGGGTCCGAGGTGCATCGGCCCGTTTGCCGTGGGACGGGACGGGACACAGTGATGTCCACTTCAGTCTTTATTCGCGTTTGGGATACTGACAGATCCAGGGGCCCGGGGGGGCGTCAGCCCGTCCGCAGTGATCCGGACAAAACGGAACCGGCCTGTGAGAAACCCACAGGACAAAAGGACCGCTCGGCCCTCCGCCCGTCCGCCCCCCCCGTCCGCCATTTTCACTCTTAAGCCCGGCCTGCAGTTCGGCCGAAATCCGAGGGCCCGGGGCGGCTAGCAGATGGGGGCAGAGCTCCGGAACAACCCTGCCGACCGAGCCAGAGCCGGTCCGCCCCAGTGTGAAGCACCTACGGCAGCTGCCCTCCTCCGGCCCGCCTCAGTGTCCCGGGCCAACCCGCAGCCGCCCCAGAAACAGCCTTTATTTCTGCTTCAGCATTTTATTACAAAAAGCTGAATCGTCAGTAACCGCCGCCAGGATTCCCCGCATCTGTAAAATGGAGGCAGGACAAAAGCGGCATATTTTCCAGTGAGCGAAGGAGTGTCGCGACCCGCACCCCCCCCAGCTCGGCTCCCGCAGGCCCGGCCCCCCCCTCCGGCCCGGCGTCTGTCCCGCATCTGCTGCGCCCGCCGTCCCGGGCCGGGGCGCCCCGCGTCGGACAAAGACGGGACGCGCTCTTACCCGAAATCATCGTCCATGGACTTGAAGAAGAATTTGTAGTTGGGCTTGTTGAGGACGTTCTTAAAGTCCGCCAGAGTGACCCGGTCGGCCGCGACGGGCAGCTTCACCAGGTAGGGGGTCTCCTGCTCGTCGAGGTGGTAGATAATTTTTGTTTCCCCCATGGCGGCTCGCTGGGGAGGCGCAGGCCCGGCGCATTCAGCCCAGGGTGGCGGCAGTCGGCAGCCCAGCGCCGGTTCCTGCTCAGCTTCACCGCCGCCGGCCTCCTTCTCGCCAGTTTAGCCGAAGCACTGCCTCCGCGTCTCTTTGTCTCCGCCGCGGTGGAGGAGGGACGCTCTATTCCCCAGGCGGCGGTCCGGCGGCGGGCTCTGCCTGCCCCTCTCCCCCAGCAGCTGTCTGTCCGTCAGTCTTCAGCTCCGTGAATCTTCCCAGGAACTCCCTCTACAGGCGGAGGAGGAAACGCGCAGCTACCCGGTCCGCTTCGGTTGGGGCCGGTTCGGTGGAACCACGCCGACCCGCGGTGGGAGACTCTACTACAGACTATCAAGGATCGCTGCAGGCGAAGACACCCGGCTCTGACTGCGGTCTCACGGACTCGTGGCGCTAGCGATTTTGGACAGAACCACCCAGAGCTTTGGAAAGCATCGACTCTCCCGTGCTGACCCCTTGGAGCCGGGGGGGGGCTCCCTGTGCTCCCTTGCCTTAACGTTACGGCTGAACGGAGTGACTGCGCCCCCTGCCGGACACGCACGGCCGGGCCCCCTTCTCTTCACTCCAATCCCCAACTCGACCGGTTCGAAAAGCAATCCGTCATTGTGAATTCAGTAATACCGGCAGTACCGGACCGCCAAGACAGGACACTGTTTCGCAGAGCAACATCATTCCATATAATTCACAGACATAATGACATCTGGGTTAAAAAAAAGTAAACTTGGTTCTTTTTAAACAAATTGCCTCCACCATGTCCTTAAGCAATGGTGTTGCCAGATCTCGATTAAATGTGCTGGAACATTAAATCACTTACGACAGGGGTGACCAATTTTATCTAGAAAGGGGCCCTGTGTATTCAGGTTTTCACTGCAACTCCCTAATTAGATTACTAATTAGTGTTCTGATTGGCTGAAGAGTCCTCACACCTGGGTTTGGACAGCTGACCTAAAGGTTATTCCAAAAACCATACACACCGGCCCTTTGCGGATAAGATTGGTCACCCTCGGCTTGCATGGATGTTGTGCTGAATACAGACTGTTACCCATCCAGCTCTGAGGTGGCGTCGCTTGCGCAAAGAGCAGCCGCCCTTGGACACGCAGCGACTAGTTTCTCTCTTTTGGCAGTGTTTATCACCCCGAATGCGTACGCTCTGTTAGCTTGTGGCCTGTCTGCCACTCTAATAGGAGAGATATACGATCTCATCACATCAGCCTCTGTCTCCGTGCTGGTAGAGGAAGGACAGTGTGTGTTTGTGTAGAGATGTCACACGTGGCGTCCAATACACGGCAATCCTGTTTAATTATATGAACACAGCCAAAACGTGCTGGTGTTGCCCTTTGTGCAAATCAACAAGAGATGGACCAGAGGAGCCCCAGGCTGGGGGGGTAGAGAAGAAACAGAATTAAGGACATTACTGAATTCAGACGCTTTAACTTTCTCTTAATATAACCTGACTCCGCTCTCCCCCATCATAAGCTACATTTTCATCATCCACGCAATTGCCATGTGACACAGGAGGTCTGTGCTTACAGAACAGGAGCATAGCTTCACAGTGATCTGGGTCCAAAAGGCACTAAGGTGGTCAGAATCCCACCCCCTCCCCCACAGCGTAGGGTGCAGTGTCACTCAGCAAGAGGGCATGGCTTGATCCCCATGTTAATATACATCAATGTTCTAGTTACCCAAGGCACAGTGTAGTGTTTACCAGAAGAAAAGGGTCAGAAAATTTCTTTTAGCTAAAACTGCCATGTATGAAGATCCCCTGCTAGACTGAAGTACCATAATTGCCACCTCCCCCCACCCTTAACAGCAGACTGTAAAGTGGTCCATGACACTCGGTCCCATTCTACAACAGGAAGCCCACGTCCTAATAGCAGCACGGCCAGAGGTGGAAATTTCAGGTCCTGAAAGTAAAAATTCAGACTGTGATTTTGTTCCAACCAATCATTTGAGGTCTCTGTGACCGTGCCTCTTTATGCTCAACTGGTTGGTTGAAACAAAATTTTGATCTGGACTTGTACTTTCTGAACATGCGGTTTCCACCCCTGGACATGGCCCAGCATAACACAGCACACACACTCTCTCCAGGGACTGTGACCAGACACGTGCGATAGGGGAACCCAGAGGAGCTTTAGGGTTTAGCCTACAAATGTCAGGTACAGAGCAATAAATAAAGGAGGATGAGTCTGTGTCACTATTCCGGTCCAGTTTCATCCAATCGGGATTCCCTGTCCAGGACACATGACCAGGTCTTCTCTGTCAGGCGGACACATTGACGTTTCGCAAGGAGATGCAGCCTGTGCTGGGCATGTCCGTGGGGGTGGGGGTTGGTGCAGGGGAGGTGACGGGGAGCAAAGGCAAAGGAGTCCCACTGGGAGGGGTGCTGCTCTGGAACAGGATCTGCTGCAGGGTTCGACGCAGGTTGGGGTGCATTCTGGCCTGAGTCTGAGAGAAGACCTCCGCAGCGAAGCATTTCATCACCCCAGCACAGAGATCCTCATACAGCGGGACCGTGTACATCCGGGAGGTCTGGAGAGGGATGAAGTATAGCTTATCAGGATGGAGTTTTTAATCTCAACACATTCATGATTATAGATTATCCTAGTTATTAGTGTGGACAAGAGCACCTGCTAGCCAATGCAGTAAATCAGCCAAGATGGGAAGCACTTTCAGCTATCGTATTAAACATGCATACCACACTACATCATAAATAACACGTGTGACACACTTCAAGAGTCTGTGGCTGTCTCCCTTACATGTTTGTGCAGAAAGCTACGGACCCGGGGCAGGTCTGGGTAGAACCTGTTGCGCACCACAATCTGCAGCCAGCGAATTTGCACCTCGGCATTCATGCCGTCCAATAGCGCAGAGTAGCAGCACGATAGGCGGGTCATCACTTCTGAGGGACACACACGAGAGCCAATCACAGATGAGGAAGGCCAGTACAGCACGCATGTCCACTGAACATGATCATTTTGCCAGCGCGGGGGGGTGGGTCAGTAGAGGGATACGAACATATACAGGGGAGGGGCCACAGAGGAGAAATGGAACATGGCTTTCGGGTGTACCTTGAGGGAGGGGGGATCGGTCCAAGAGGCGGTCCAGAAAGAGCACTGTCTGAAAGGTGCTCCAGGAGGACAGGTCAGAGCTGGCGATGGCTTGGGGTTTGGGGACCTCCTCTCCCCAAAGGTCACACAGGCACTGCACAGGCTCTGTGAGAATCGCCCCCGCCGAGAGGTCCGGCTCGTAGAGAGGGGGGCCACATTCATTCAGCCAGCGGTCAAAGTCCAACCCTAGAGTGAGACAGAGAACTGTCACACTGTCACCATCTCACTCACCATCATCTCACACCTTCCAGGCACTCGGGGGGGGGGGGGGGGGGG
>JAODUD010000036.1:561994-574786 GCA_026784285.1 Stomatorhinus walkeri
CCCCCCCCCCCCCCCCCCCCCCCCCCCCCCCCCCCCCCCCCCCCCCCCCCCCCCCCCGCCTCACCTTCCCTCTCCTTCAGCTGGGGGAAGAAACCCAGGAAGAGGTTGAGCAGGTCCTCTGCCACCACGCTGCAGAACTGGAACTGCTGAATGTAGCTCTGCGAGGGGGGGGGAAGCAGCCAATGAGGAATGTAGGGGAGAAGAGAGCGACTGTGTGTGTGTGTGTGTGTGTGTGTGTGTGTGTGTGTCCCTTACCCTCAGGAAGCTGTCAAAGCTCTGTATGTCACCACACAGGTGGGACAAGTAGGACACAAAGCAAAAGCCCTTTTCATACGTGAAGAGGTTCATCAAGCTGCTAGGGTTCACTCCTAAGAAAAGAGACAGGCGAATATGTTTATCACAAATAGGCGTTTAACATTATTCAAGACACGGAGACACTTGTCACATGACCTGGTATTTTATCGGGGCATTCCTGTGTACTGAAAGGCTTCTCCTAAGAATTGGACTATGCCTCCTGCTGCCCACACTGCACATGGACACCCGTCGGCTGAAATACCTGGTTCGCACTTGACCTGCAGCTTGCTCATCGGGTTAGCGTCTCCCAGGAGCCTCATTTGCCGGTGCAGAGCGTCCAGACGGAACATGGTCTCCAGACAGGTGAATGCCTCACCTGAGGAGCACAGACGGGTCAGATGGGATAGGGGCGTTCCTCACAGCCTCAGCGTCGACACACCCTGCGCATACCGTAAGCCTCGGTGGTGATGCGTCTCTGGGCATATGTGGCCAGTCCTTCACTGAGCCACATCTCCTCCCACGTGGCGTTGGTCACGGCATTGCCGAACCAGCCGTGGGCGATCTCATGGATGACGTCGATCAGGAGGAACTCGTGGCTCTCCAGGATGGAGGAGATGATGAAAGTTAGGCAGGGGTTCTCCATGGCAACGACAGGGAAGGAGGGCGGCAAAAACACGATGTCATACCTGGGTGGTAGAGGCGTGTAGAGCATGAGAAGAGCAGGAGCAGTGACCAAAACAAACCACAGTAAAGTAAGAGGCACCTAACTGGCACGTAAAAGCTGACTCAGTGTCTACTATATCTGTGTGATAAATCGGTCAGTGTCCATTAGATTAGAACATGTAATCCGTTTCCATAATCGCTTATTTGGCAAATGCTTTTATCCAGAGAGACACAAGATGGTTTCCCAACTCAGGTTCCAGAACCTTTTTCTGGCACCAGGAATTTCTGTTGTGTTCCCACTGCAGGAACTGGTTCCTTGGATATAGTTCCTTTATTTTCCCTATTTTTTTTTTTTTTTAAGTCCCTACTCCAGACTAATATGTGGGGCTTCTAGAGATTAAATGATTGGCTGTCTGCAAGCACTGGCTCTAACTTGGAAGTTACAGAGAAGTGTGGGGAAAAGAGATGTAATGGAGCAGAAACTGAGCAAATGGAATTATTTTTGTATCTCAGTTACATTAAATGCATTAATGAATAGCTTCTTTGCTTGCATCTCCATATTTCTGCATAGGAAAATTCAATCAGTAAAGCGGCAAGCTTCTAATATTCCTGGTGCCAGTGCAACCTGTCTGCATTTATTAGCGCAACGTTACATCTTTTTTTTTTTTAATTTTCTGGCCAGATTTAATAATGAATTAGAAACATGTTACAGGCTCCATAAATAAAATTTAAATAAACTACAATGTCCCATATTTTCAGACCATGTGATCGATCTGCCCAAATAACCAACAAAACTACCAACAATTCTTATTTCTCCACTGTTTTGGAGTGATGGTGCAGTTTCGTATGAAACTATGTATGAAGTTTAACCTCCACGTTCTTTGTGTCTCCTACACTTATTTAACATAAATGTCACAACTTCTGTTGTGTGGTGGGAAAGCAACACACGTGTAAGTGGCCAGGAACTACAAAAATTCCCAGTCGAGATGGTTCAGGAACTCAAAACTAGGAACTACACTCCTGAACTTCAGTGAGAAAACACCCACAGGCCAAAAGTTTTTCAGAATGACAAAAATATTAATTTTGACAAAGTCTGCTGCCTCAGTGTTTATGATGGCAATTTGCAAAAACTCCAGAATGTTATGAAGAGTGATCAGATGAATTGCAATTAATTGCCATCTTTGCCGAGAAAATAAACTTAATCCCAAAAATCCCATTTCCACTGCATTTCTGCCCTGCCAGAAAAGGACCTGCTGACATCATTTCAGTGACTCTATCGTTAACACGGGTGCGAATGTTGGAGGCTGGAGATCACTCCGTCATACTGATTGAGTTAGAAAAGCAGACTGGATGCTTTAAAAGGAGGGTGGTGTTTGAAACCATTTTTCTTCCTATGTAACCATGGTTACCTGCAAGGAAACATGTGCAGTCATTATTGCTTTGCACAAAAATTGTTTCACACGCACGGAAATTGCTGCTAGTAAGATCTATCAGATCATCAAGAACTTAAAGGATAGAGGCTCAGTTCTTGTGAAGATGGCTTCAGGGGGCCCAAAGAAGTCCAGCAAGCGCCAGGACCGTCTCCTAATGTTGATTCAGCTGTGGGATCGGGGCCCCACCGGCACAGAGCTCGCTCAGGAATGGCAGCAGGCAGGTGCGAGTGCATCAGCGAGGTGAAGACTTTCGGAGGATGGCCTGGTGTCAAGAAGGGCAGCAAAGAAGCCACTTCTCTCCAAGAAGAACATCAGGGACAGACTGATATTCTGGAGGAGGTACAGGGACGGAACAGCCATGCCAACAGTGAAAGCATCCTGAGACCATGCATGTGTGGGGCTGCTTTTCAGCCAATAGAAGTGGGCTCACTCACAATTTCGTATAAGAACACGCCCGTGAATAAAGAATGAGAGCAACTTCTCCCAACCATTCAAGAACAGTTTGGTGATGAACGCTGCCTTTTCCAGCATGATGGGGCACCGTGTCATAAGGCAGAAGTGATAACTAAGTGGCTCGGGGAATAAAACATCCACATTTTGGGTCCGTGGCCAGGAAACTCCCCAGACCCTAAGATGCGGGTTGACAAATAAAAATCCACAAATTCTGACAACCCCCGAGCATTGATTATCTAAGAATGAGCTGCCGTCAGTCAGGATTTGGCCCAGAAGCTGACTGACAGCACAGCAGGGTGAATCGCAGAAGTCTTGAAAAAGAAGGGCCAGCGCTGCAAATACAGACTCTTTGCATAAACTTAATGTAACTATGAATAAAAGCCTTTGACATTTATGAAATGCTTATAATTATACTTCAGTTGCCATAGAAACATGAGGGAAAACCATCTACAAAAACACCGAAGCAACAAACGTTGTGAAAAGTCCTCAAAACTTTTGGCCAACGACTATATACATTTTTGAAAAAGCAGTCCCTTGAATGACTGGGGAGCTACGGGCTTAACGGAGTGGCCTTCTGTTTATGCTGCATTCCACTTAATCTCGGAGGTCAGAAGTCAGAGCTGGGAATGATGTCACACCCAAGTTAACCACATTCCGGTACAAGTCGAAAAGCCATTTTGCAATACAAGAGACACATGCAGAAGGCAAGACTTCTTGCTTAACCGGATAACTTGTTGGATTTAAGGCATCTTTATCTTCATTCACTTACATTTAGCCCAGACTACCTTAAATCTGACAAGTTATCCGGCTAAGCAAGAAACCATGCCTTCTGAAACAGACCCCAGTTCTAGCCCAGTTCATTTTTAGCCATTGTTAACTATATAAGTTGATAATGCAGATACAAAAACAGTAGCAACATGTGCACAGATAGCAGTTCGGCAGTTCTGTGCGTACGACTGATTTAATGAGCCACAAATTAGATGCAAGTGCTAATAAACAGCATATATCTACAGATTTCCCTTCTGTTAATGAAGGGCACAGCCAACGAATTCTGAGTTTGGGTTGCGGAGGTTCCTCTGATTTTCTGAATTGGAACTCTGACTCCAGGGGCTGTTCCAGCTGGAATTTCCATCAAAGAACTCAGAATTTCTGACTTCGGAGCTCAAAGCGTACGTGGCATGACCCTGGGATTTGAACCGGCGACCTTCTGATTACAGGCACAGCATACTACCCACTAAGTGACACATGACCCCCATTAATGTTTCTATTACAATGTGTTTGTATGCCATCTCGCTCTTAGCATCTGCTAAAGTGTATGTGTGAAATCTGACCCTCAAGTAAAACCACACCAAAATACAAACCAGACAATCAGTGCTTTGACTAGTGTTGAGGATCCTGTTATTAGCGACACTCATGGGAGAACTGAGATCTTGAATCTGAGGCATCAGTCTCAGTTGTACATTAGTCAGTAACATCTGGTACTCAGCTGGATTGGGAGACGGGACCCAGACCTAACAGCATCCTCACCTGCCCCAGACATAGGGCCCGAACAGCCCCTCCGCCACGGCCAGCCAGCGCTCCACACTGCCCCCTAGCTTGCTGACAGCACTAGTGAGGATGCAGGGCTCTGCCCACACACGGCTCCTAGGGTACAAGAGAGGGGACATTTGTCCTGCTGCTCATTTTCCCAAGGGGTCCTTGAACAGCCCTGTAACCATGGCGATGCCCTCTCTGGAGCCAGTTGCCACCATGCCAGCTGTTCCACTGTTTAACTCTAAGTGACTCTTTCCACTCCTACCCCTGGGAAAAGAACCGCTAGGACCGACTATCGCCATGACAACCCCTCTCCCGTCTCACCGGGGGCCAATGTCGGCTGGCTGCAGATCTCCTGCCACCAAGGCAACCAGATAGGCCGGGACAGGGAACTCCATGGAAAACTGGAACGCCCTGTCCTGCTCTGAGTAGGCACTGTGTGAGGCACTCATAAGCACAGTCACTCCCTCGGGAACCTGCAGGGGGAGCTAGTGGTCACATTTCATCCAGCTGACACACAGAGCTGCATTTTAAGAGCATATGAAGGGCAGCCTTCTTAGTGGCTGGGGGTCCACGGCAGAGTCTAAAAAAAGCTGGGAATCTGGCCCCATACACCAGGAATCTGCATGCAGCCGTAGCACCCCAAGCCAAACCCAACCCATAATCCATGCAGTTTAAACAATGCACTCAGAAAGTCTGACAAAGGGACAAGGGGTGATGTTTATGCAATATAGAGCAATGCACAGGCACGTTTCTCCTGTGTGGGAATGCTACAAAGAGATGGTGTGTTACTGACAACACAGAGCAGAGGAAACCTGCTGGGCGCACCAGCACGCGAACAGGACAGCGCCCGACAGGGCAGGACATACGTGGACCGTGGCGGAGTAGGTGCTCTTGACAGCCGGCGTGTCGAAGCAGGGGAAGAAGGAGCGGTTACACACGGAATGGCCCTGCGTGAAGACCAGCGGGCTCGTCTGGCCCGATGTCAGCCCCGCATCCAGCCACCATATCTGCAAGGGGGGGGGGGGTAGGTGAGAGTTGCGGGTGAGGTCACAGTCAGAGCAGATCCGGAGTTAAATGGAGGGTACAGGACAAGATCCATGGTCTGGAGTGCAGATCGGGCAGGGAGGTACAGCCAGCAGCATCTCTCTCGCTCTCACACTCCCACACAGCACTAGATCAATCACCGGAGGGTCTGTAAAGGATGCAGATACTAAGGTCTCAGCATCAGACACACACTCCAGTTTGGGACAACGTACAGATCCATACCAAGGGGCGGCCGAGCTCCCGTGAATATAATTACCGTCGATACAATCGCTATTAACATGTTTACGATTAGCATTATGTTTAATATCATAATAATCGACACCATGACAGCCCTACCGCTGGTCCGTCCGTCGTGGTATACCGGACCGTGATCTGTAAAGTCCGCCGCGGTCGAACCACGGCAGCCGGCAGGCTGATGATTAGAGACGAGCCGTAGTCGGTAAAGGGGTCCAGCCGGTAAGTGAGCGACAGGCAGCGGTCCGGAGAGCCGGCGGCCCCGGGCACCGTACAGTCTATGGAGTGGACCAGCAGGGACGGGTGCGCGTCCAGCACCAGCGTCTGCACCCCGGCCTGCACCGGCACCAGCTCTAGCACCTGCCGGCCCGACATCTCCTTGGCGGCGAAGTCCAGCCGGAGGTCCAGGTGGAAGTGGCGGAGCCTGAAGCTGTGGAAGTTGGACGCCGAGGCGACATCAACCCGCTGGCAACGTTCCGGACACGGACTCGGGCCGCCCTCCACCGGCGCCTTCCGGCAGCAGCACAGGGCCGGGCGCTGCAGGTCGGACATGGCGACTCCGGACGGGAGGATTAAATTAATACTAAAAGTTCAATCAAATTAAAAATAAAAGTCGGGAAAGCGCTACGAGGAGCGGCAGGCGGCATGGAGGCGGCCAGCCGGCTAACCCGCTAGTCCGTCCCTGCGGTCGTAACCGGAGCCAGACGCGCCGAACAGGACGAAACCAACATTATACTGAATTAAAAAGAGAAACCGGAGCGTGAGGGAAGAAGGGAAAATCCGCGTGAAGTCCGCCGGAGCCAAAGTCCAAACTGCGCATCGCGCTCCGTCCAGGGAAAGGGGACCCAGCGCCGGGGGAGACGAGACGAGGGACGGAGAAA
Source organism: Stomatorhinus walkeri (assembly GCA_026784285.1). NCBI lineage: Eukaryota > Metazoa > Chordata > Actinopteri > Osteoglossiformes > Mormyridae > Stomatorhinus > Stomatorhinus walkeri. The sequence continues at coordinate 568,533 of JAODUD010000036.1, forward strand.
AACGGAGGAAAAAAGGAGGAAAACAGCACAAGAAGAGAGGCAGAAACGAAAGAAGCCGAGCGCAGGGACTCCAACCGAAAACAGGAAGTGAAAACGGAGGAAATCACTCCGGGAGAAAAGTTTTCGGGCTTAAGGGGGCGCTATGGAGGCGGTCCGGGGTCCGGCGGCGGCCGAAGCGATTTACCTCGGCTACACCGGGCAGACCGGCGGTGTACCGACAAGAAGCCGGGCGCTTCGGCTGCCGATAAACGGTGTGAGGGCAACCGAGGGACCGCTTCCTCTTTCTCCCCGGGATCCCCGCACACATTCACACGCCCGGTGCTGCTGGCCCTAAACGGCAGAGCGCCATCACGGGAATCGGCTTAGGTCTCTCCACCATTTTCAACTCTAACTTGGACACGGTGTTCCGTACACGTGTTGTCTGGGGCTGGAAGCTGCTCCCGACTCACTGTCACTTGAGTAAGAGGGACCGTGAAGGGCAGCGTCGTGAGGACAGTCGGAGAATGTCACCCAGTGCGGCGGGCAGCCATCTGCCTGCGTTTGTTGCCGTACTGACTTTCTTTGCGTGTGTTTATGAAGATCTGTGCTACTTTGTGCACGAATTTCTCCAAGCTTATGTGACTCACTATGTTCCGATGAACCATTGTGTCAGATTCGTGTGCAGGGCTGTGAATACATCTCTGCTGAATACTCTTGATCAAACATACAAGTGCAAATGTATCCATAAAATAGGTTTATTAACATATCTTAAAGAGACATCTGCTCCCTTCTTGCCTCTTCAATGCGCTTCACGCATCATGCTAAGGCAATAAAACTAGGAAAAACACAGAGACACACGTGTGTGCGCACACACGCACTGTAAGGTCCACCAGAGAGCTGTTGTTACAGCAGTTTCCCAGGCTTAAGCCTGGTAGCAGATAGCAGCCCTGGGTTAAGGTCCTGACATGACACACTTTTAGAGAGCCCTAACCCACCAGCTGGGGGAGCTCTAGAACAAGGGTGTCAAACTCCCATCCTGGGGGGCTGGAGCCCTGCGTAGCTTAGTTTTTTTCCCCCCTGTTCCACCACAAATGATTCAGCTCAAGAGCTGTGTATTAATTAGCTCAAGGAAGTGCAAGGAGGTGAATCAGGTGTGTTAAAATGAGGGGAAACCCAAAACTGTGTAGGGGTCTGGCCCCCCAGGACTGGAGTTTCATACCCCTGCCTTAGAGTAAGCAGGCTCTATCCTTCCAGCAGCTAATTTGAAATGTGCGTGGAGCTGAAGGAACACAGGTTTGTATGACCATCTGAACAACACCTCTAGGCATGTGCGCAAATCACCCTAACCAGGGTCCATGGTTTGAGTCACATGACAACAGCATCACAGAGCTCTGAACACCATTAAATCGTTGAACGGTTTAAGATCAGACTACAATGACAGGTACACACATATGAAAATATACTAACATGTCATACAGTGATGTTTTACATACAAAGTCAGTACAAAATAAACCCAGCATACATCCTCTCCACAGTAAATATGTGCATATAGATAGATATCCTATAAAACAGACCCTTTTAAATGATTATAGCTACACATGTAAAGCTCTATTGTTCAGTACCAGTTGATCCCTGACCATCTGAGCCAAGAATGATTTCTGAGCAGGCTTCTCCCAGGACGGCCCCAGCACACGTCCAAGGGCCTCACCAAGCTCAGCACAGCACCCCTGACTAGCAGTGCCTTGTACTGCAGGTGTGCATACAGGTGTGCAGTCAGAGCTGAGGCCAGGGCTGGAGCATCTGGGAGGGCGAGGAGGGGACTGTGAGCCCTCTCCAGCGTAGGTCTCCACCCGACGGCAGTCTTAGCCTCTCACGGAGACCTTGTTCTCCACCGCTGCCAGCATGGCACAGAATCGAGAATTTTCATTGGCCAGAAGTTTAGACGGCTCATCAAACTCGACCACCTGTGAATGGAGGAGGAGGAAATGAGCTCACAACAGTGTAGGAAGCTGCCGGGGCTGCGAGCAGAGAATGCGGCCACTGGTGTACCTGTCCCTGATTGAGCACCATGACTCGGTCACAGTTCAGCACAGTGTGCAGTCGGTGTGCGATGGTCAGTGTGGTGCAGTCCAGAAAAGCACTACGGATGGTCTCCTGGATCAGCGAGTCTGTCTCCGTGTCCATGGCAGCAGTGGCTTCATCCAGGATCAGCACCTGCCGAAATGGGACAGGGGGAGGTACAGCCAGTTAGCAAGGAACTGTGAAATCTCAGGCAATCCTCATTTCACGTCATTATGACTTACACTGACTTGTGTATATACACATATTTATATCATGGCTTATATTTTTATTTGCCATTTTTCCATGAGGTCTTTTTAAGCAGAATCTAGGGATCGGGAAGCAATAGCATTTCGCTACACGTCTGTGAATGTAACAAACTTGCGCACGTCTGTGCCTCCGTACCTTACACTGCCTCAGCAGAGCTCTTGCTACACACAGAAGCTGCCTTTCTCCTACCGAAAAGTTTTCTCCATTCTCCAGTACCTCGGACTCCAGCTTCAGAGGCAGCTGGGCAACCTGGAGGGAACGGTGAACACGGACAGACTCAGCTTCTCATTGGTGGGCTTATCCATGTTTTCTGATGCCGGACTTGTCACCTTTGACCCCTGACACTTACACATTCTTTCATGTGTGTCCTCTCCAGTGCATCCCAAATCAGGTCTTCTGCATACTGGTTGAAAGGGTCCAAGTTAGACCTAAAGAACAGACGCTAAGTTACCCAGGTCACCGACATTACACCAGCATAAAAACTCCTGCTACTGCACCCCCCCCCCATACCTGACAGTCCCACTGAAAAGCACAGGCTCCTGTGGGATTATGGACATCTTGCTGCGTAGGTCTGCCAGACCGATGTCACAGATGTTGATGCCATCAATCCGGATGGTGCCGCCACAAGGTTCCACCAAGCGAAAGAGCACCACTCCAAGAGAGGACTTCCCTGAGAGAGGATACATGGCCAGCCAATCATAATCCAGACCGGCACACGGCCAGCCAATCATAATCTAGGCAGGCACACGAGTAGCTAATCAGCATCCGGACAGGTACCCAGCCTGCCAGACTTCTTTCACATCGTTACATTCACGATGTTTCCGTGCAAGAAGGAGTTTGACGCACCTGAGCCAGTTCGACCTACGATGCCAATCTTCTCTTTCGGGCGGATGGTGCAGGAAAGTTTCTTCAGAACCAGCGGCAAGTTCTCTCGGTACCTCATCTCAGTCTCATGAAACACGATCTCGCCTTCCTGGGGCCAGTCTGTCGGAGGGGCCTTGTTTTTGATCCGGGCAGGGGCCTCCAAGGCCAGGGACTGGTGGTTGAAAGGGCAATTAAGCAGAGTAGATGCACAGTGCACAGCTATGGGACCCAGCTCACCTAGACGCAATAGGGAGATCCCTCTCACCTGGATGTAGTGATGAATTCTCTCCACGGAGGTGAAGCGAGCCTCAGTCTCAGACGCCAGCCTGACGGTGAACTGGAACAGCCCAGTCAGCTAGATGGAGGATTGGAAGAGATGCACTGAGCGCTGTCCTGGTAGAGGTGGGTGGGATGGAAGTGGGATGGAAGTGGGATGGAAGGCGGAGCCTCACCTGCACTGCGTAGGATATGGCCAGGCCGGCATAGGCGGGGGAGATCTGCCCGTGCATGAGCACCATCATCAGTGCCGTGATGCTGATCAGAGCCACGCTGATCAGGTCCAGACGCACGGCCAGCCAGCGCATGGCACAGCTGAACAAGTAGAATGGGGCCTGGTTCTGATCCAGCAGCTCCTGATACCTGGGAATGAACCCGACTTTGACTCATTAAGCAGCAGAAAAGGTGGGGACATGGGCAGGGCTGGGTTTGTTGTTTGTGCAGCCTCAGTCTAGTGTAGTGACCATTAGTGCCCAGCAGGGGGCCCCAAAACCTCAGGTGACACGCATATACGTGTGGTTCGAGTGGTGGTCGACACAGTTGCAGGCCACAAGCCCCAACCCATTTGGCCCCCCCCAACTCACCTGTTCAGAAACTCCTCCCCCTTGTTGTAAGCATGCACAGACGTGAGGCCCTGGACGCTGGAGGTCACGTGCGACAGGAAGGGTGACTGCGTGATGTTGTCCAGGCGCTTCAACTCCCGAATGAAGATGCGAGAGACAATGTGCAGCACGGTGAAGAGAACAACCAGCGGGCCCACAGATACCAGGAACCAGGGGAACACGCTGCTGATGACGCCCAGGCAGAAGAAGACCAGGATCACGTTCTGGATGAACATCTCTGCCTGGAACGGGAGCCGGGTGTCCACTGGGGGGATGGGGGTGTCAATCAGCACGGGAAACATCCAGGGGACGGACATGAGAGAGCTGCGAAACGGTCGTCCGGGTACCTTCATCCATGTCCTTAGAGAAACGGTTGAGGATGCGGGCTGTTGGCGTTGTGTCGAAGAATTTCATGGGGCTGCGTAGAATCTTCCGGAACAGCTCCTCATGGAGCTGGGTGGATGCTCGGAGAGTCCACTGAGCAGAGGATGGGTAAATATACAATATACACACACACACACACACACACACACGGAAGAAAGGGCATGTATACCATTCTATCACTCACTCTCACACACACGTATACAGGAGTGCTGCATACCTTGACAAAGGCAATTCCACGAACCACCTTAATAAGAAGCATGACGCCCATGGAAAGCGCGTAGATGCCAGCGTAGTAGTGCATCAGAGGATGGTCCTTCATGCTGTCACTGACCACAGAGCTGTTCCCCTGCCACAATGTCGTGTTCTGTCCATTGGGGGCAACAGAGTCAGTCACAGAGAGGCACCAGCCTGATACTCGTGTCTTATGAGTTACATACGAGGTGAGACACTGACCCCGCTGCCCTGTTTGACCCAGTAGCTGAGCCACCAGTTGCTAAAAGCTGTGCTGCCCACGTTGAGCATGAAAAGGGCCAGGATAAGCAGAGAGACCAGCGGGCCGCCCGCTGCCGTCACATACACCCCGTACACCGACCAGGGCACCGAGCCCCGGCCACGCTCCTCAACCTGCATCAGCTGACCTGCGTTGTGGGGAAGAGAAGGACAGGAGGTCAGACAGTGACTCATGGACAGGGACAGAGAGTCAGACAGACAGACTCACAGAGAGGAAGAGACCCAGACAGACAGAGACTCAAACTGACTCACAGAGGCAGACCTGGAGTCAGAGTCAAAGACAGACACAGAGACACAAACTCGCAGAGACACTAAACGTCACAGACAGTGAGGCAGAGAAACAGAAACACTCGCAGGGAGACATTGGGTCAGACAGTGACTCACAGACAGACTCAAACTGTGACTCAAAGAGACGCAGACAGATTCACAGACAGTAACTCACAGAGACAGAGAGGCAGAGACACTGAGACTCAAAGAGGGAGAGAGGGACTCACCACTGTCCTTGTTGACAGGTTTGTCCTTTTTCACTGACCCTGCCTTTTTCTCTGGTGGTTTCTTCAGAGAGTTTCCGGAGGTCTTTTTCGTCACCTGACATAACAGAACGGCATTAGGGCTCTCTCTCTCTCTCTCTCCCCCCCCCCCCAAGTGACAGCCAGACATATATTAACATGCTCCATGCCCCCTTGCCTCGACACAGGGCGCCTCCCCCAGCTGCAGGCTGTTGAACATGGCCGCATAATCGCCGTTGAGCCGCATGAGGAAGTCATGCGTCCCCTGCTCCGTGATGCTGCCATCCCTCACGACGATGACGTCGTCGCAGTCCACCAGGTACTGAGAGAGAGAGAGAGAGAGAGACGCCACGTGGCCGTTACACCCGGTCACGTTCAGGCTGCCGCGCGACGGGGAACATAAGACGCCCCACACCTGTAGCTGATGAGTGATGAAGAGGACGGTTTTCTGGCGCAGCTGCTTCTTAATGGCGTTGTTGAAGATGTGGTTCCCCACGTGGGCATCAAGGGCGCTAAGTGGATCGTCCAGGATGTAGATGGCGCGGTCACTGTACAGGGCCCGAGCGAGGCTGATGCGCTGCCGCTGGCCCCCACTGAGGTTGGCGCCACGGTCCCCGATCTGCCAAGTCAAAGGGGAAGGAGGGGGCGGGTGGGCAGACATACAGCAGAAATGCACCCCAGCCTACATCCCCCCAGAGAACAGTGTTACCTCGGTGAGGTCTCCACAGGGCAGGATGGCCAGGTCTGGTCTCAAGCAGCAAGAGCTAATCACCGTCTGGTATCTGCGTAAGGGGCATAAAGG
>JAODUD010000036.1:574886-605728 GCA_026784285.1 Stomatorhinus walkeri
ACGGGTCAGGCCTGGTCGGACATAAGGGACGGGTCAGGCCTGGTCGGACATAAGGGACGGGTCAGGCCTGGTCGGACATAAGGGACGGGTCAGGCCTGGTCGGACCCACGGCAAGCCTCCTTCTCCCCCCGGAAGTGACCACTACTCACCTCTCTTCGTCATAATCCTTCCCAAACAGGATATTATCTCTCAGCGAAGCGTTGAGAATCCAGGCCTGCTGGGCCACGTAGGCAAAGTCTCCATTTACAGCCACTGAGCCCTCCAACAGGGTCATCTGGGGTGGCAGCAGGTCAAAGGTCAAGGCTGAAGCGACAGGCTTCCACAGATCCTGAATCAACCTGTCCCAAGAACAGTGTGCCCCCCGACGAAAACAGGTTACCTGGCCCAAAATGGCAGAGATGAGGGATGTTTTGCCACTGCCCACACTACCACAGATGCCCACCAGCTGGCCCTGAGTCAGAGAAGAGAATAATGCAACACCATTCATTTCTATGTAGCACCTTTCACAACAGAGTAGCCTCGAGGTCATCGGAGCGAGTGATGTTTCCAAAAGCTTGCTGGCAGGTACCTTGGGCACAGAGAGGTCGATGCAGTGCAGGGTCCTCTGGAGCCGCTGGCTGACTGTGGGGATAGGCGCAGCCTCGCCCTCTGGGCCGGCCGGTTCGCCTTCAGCCAGGAGCTGTCTGCCAGAATCCTCCGACCGCTTCCCCACTTCCAGCTTCTCTGATGACTTCTTGTGGCCACGCCTCTGGGCCAAGCCCACTGAGGGAGTTCCCCGGGGTGTGGGCTGGGCGCTGTGCGCACTGGCCTCCCATGCGAAACTGGCGCTGCTGAGTTCGACGGCCACATGGGGGCGCTGTGGGCACGACTGGATTATCTCCACCTCTGGCATCATGAGCAGACTCTGCACGAAGGTGTAGGATCATGAGGGCAGGCACGCACACATAACGCTTAATCGTCGCTAGAAGGACAGAGGAGAAACCAACCTTAAATCTCTCCATGGCCACAGACGCCTCAGACAGAGACTTGACAGAAAAGGGTGTGACCTTGAGCGCAAATGTCATGGCATTGAAGACTGTCACCACGGTAAAAGCCTGTCAGGTACGAAACAATAGACGTTCTCCAGCAACCACACCCTTCTAAGACAATTCACATTATACCTACAGGGCAACTATGATGTCATACCTGGGCTGCAGTGAGATCATAACCTAGGAGCATATGGGCGGAAAAGGTGGCAACGCTGGCTATCACCACGACGACTGGAGCCACACCCACTGTGATGCTCTGGAAGTATCCTGTCCACGCAAGGATCTTACGTTCCTCTTCACGGATACCTGTGGGACGATACGTACGTCGAACTGATCTGCGCAGGCGTGCGCGCAAACACACATGCAGACGGGGCAGGAGCCGGACGCTTACGGCGCACTTCCTGAGAGAAAGCCTTGACCCAGGCATACATCTTGATGAACTTGATGGAGTTGAGGATCTCGTTCATCTTCTGCACACGCCGGTCCGTCATGGTCACGCCTTTCCTCCGGAAGTAGGCCGTCAGTCTTGAGCTGAACATCTGGCACATACGGGCGACAAGTGAGAACACCATCCTCCAATTTTCAAGCCGGGTTAAGTCAAGTCAAGGTCAAGTGGGGGCTTTACTGTCACACCAACCATATTGAGTACACAGCATACGGCGGCACGGTTCCCCAGGACCGCGGTGCTACATATATACATAAAGTGCAGAGAGAGACAAGACAAGTGCAGAACAAAAAAGTATGACAGTATTAACACAAGATGTTAATGTGAACAACGTTGGAATGTCGAGAATTTAGGCAAAGACGGGAGCAGTAGAGTTACAAATAAATAGATACATGAATAACTTTGTTCAGGACGCTGAAGCCCACGATCTGCACACACTTTACTCATGTCTGCAATCATCTTCTCATTACATTAGATGAGAACAGTGTCTGCCTGTTCAGCTGTCTGCCTAACCCCTGTGCCAATTCCCCTCCCACCATGCCCGCCTGTGCGATTGGTTACCATCGCGGGGTAGAAGAGGATGAAGACGGCAGAGCCCAGCAGGGATGTGGGCCCCAGGATGATCAGGTTGTAGATCATGCCCAGCACGGCGATGAGTGGCCCTCCAGCCAGAAGACTGCCCACGGCGGCTGCCTCGAACATCCTCTGTCCATCACCGGAGCACAAGTTGATCAGCTGGGAACAGGAAAGGTGCCGTCACATCAGCTCATGGGAGTTTTACTTACACAAAAATGTTCTGAGGGCAGAAGGAACAATAATAGGTTCAGAGAGAAAACCAATAGGATTGCAGAGGAATCTGATTGGTTATCTCTCTGAACCAATCATTTTTCCTTCCGCCCTCAGAACATTTTTGTGCCCTCATGACAGAGCACAGGAAGTAGCCCTTACGGCCCTCCAGCCCGCCCCTCACCTCGCCCATGGACTTGTCCTTCATGCTCCTCAGGCGCAGGATCTTGTGGAAGGCCATGGTCAGGATAGCACCTCGCAGGCGCGTGCCCGTGCGATAATTAAGGGCCCAAGTGAGAGCCAGGGACCAGGATCGCACCAGTTCCGTGGCCAGCAGGCACAGCACCAGAAGCAGGCCATAGGGCAGGTCCGGCTCGGCCCGCTGCGTGTACTCCAGCAACCGCTTCACCACGAAGGCCTGTGGGCGAGGGGCAAGACAACACAAGCAGCGTGACTGACTGCACCCCCACTGGCTGTCCCCGCCCACCCACCGCCATTATCAGCAGCCTCAGCCAATCATGCCATTCCAGTACAGCATCACAATATCCACTCTCTCCTCAGAAACAGTACAGACACACCGCAATACCTCCGCTGATTAGTACCCGCGCCTCGGAAGGCGTTCGCCCAGCGTTTACCTGTGCTGGCCTTTTTCTATTAAGGTCCTTTGAAAAAGAACAAGAGAAACAAATAAAAGCCGGCAGGGCCATTTTGAGACAATCATTCCAGCACATTCCACATTAAGACAATGACGACGGCAACAACATCTCTCTGAGTTTCAGTCCCACGGAATCAGCGACATCATACCTACAGTCACATGGCCGTGTGGCTGAGTGAGGAATCTGTTTTTAATGCCTGAAAACAAACATCAGCACTTTAATTACACAGAAAGTGCAGGATAAGGGGAGAGTGAGGGGGAAAGAGAGAGAGAGAGAACCAAAAAGAGCCATGAACAGTGTCCACTCAAATATCCAAACGCACACACTCAGCAAACACACACATACACACACACACACACACACACACACCATTTGCAGAGTGCCAGTCCCACACAGTTCAAGGTGTCACCATCGTTTATTAGCATAGAAGTCAGGCTAAGTATGAACCCAGGTAATCACAAAACAGGCTTCATTAACAACGCAGGAACAGAGCAGATGCAGTAAGGACCACAGTCCAGTGGCAGAGTCCCAGAGGGCCACAGGCCCTTTCCGGTGGCTTCCGCGCCCCCGCTCCAGGTGCCGCCGCGCCCCCGCTCCAGGTGCCGCCGCTCAACACTCAGTTTCTTTGTCTCCTTTGTCCAGAGTGAGACATGGCACTAAACAAAAGCAGCAGTGTCTATCGGGAGGGTCCATCCTGCGCTTCCGTGCACGGTGGGGGGGGGGGGTCCCAGTGCGCCCATCCCATGTCCACCCCCAGTGTCCCACACCCTTACATTCTGTGTCCTGGCCCTTCCAGGGGCTTAGCAGTCCAAGCACGCCACAAGGGAGGGAAAAAAAGAAAAAAAAAAAAAGAAAAAGCGTTCTTTACGGCCAAATATGGCCCCAGCGAGCAACACGGGCTGCCGGCTGAAGTCGGTGTGGATCGGCGTCGTCGCACGACATGCGCGCGGCTAACAAGGACCAGACTCCTACCCTGTGCACGGCACACGCCCTACGACACAGGCATGAGCAGACACCCATCATGTGCAGCAGTCAGACAGAGCTACAGCAGGAGAGTGCCCCCTGCAGGTAGCCCAGGAGAACATACCCTTACCTGTCAGCTCTGGACGGCTCCGCGCCCCGCCTCCCGCGATATTTCCCTCCGCAGTTTAACGGACGGCCTGTGAAGTCTGAAGAACAGCCTCTGTCACATGTCCCTCCAGGGGGAGTGGCAAGCTGAGAGTCCAGCGCCCCCCACCCCTGCACGCATGCATGCACACACGCGCACTCGCACGCACGCACGCACGCCTGGGGGGGGGGGGATGCCTGTGCGGATGAATTTCCACCCCTTCTCACAAAGTTAGTTTTGGAAGCCGAGTCTGATTGGACGAGCAGTTTGGCCCACCTGTCGCGGTGGTTGCTGTAGCTTTGATCACATTACTAAAGGCGTGGCCCTATCAGGGCCCGGTCCAGAGAGACCTGCCAATCACATGTAAACACATAGGTGACCTTGAGGTTACCTGGGGGAGGGGCTGTGGAGCAGGCAGACAGTGCAGGACAGAGAAGCTTGTTACATACCCCGCAGAGAGACAGTGACAGAAGCTCTCCTTGGAAAAAGCCGGTGCGTTAACCCTGAAAGCCCTGTCCTCTTGAAGACCTGCAGACACCTGCCTAAACCTACAGAAAGGCTACAGACCCAAGCAATTCAACACAGCAATGCTATCATCATCAAAACAGTGTCCTGACAACCACAGTAAGCAAGGCTGATCACATAGGGGGCTCTTAAGCTAACTTAGAAGTAAAATGAAGTACTATACATCAGAGGCCAGGATAATGTGTGACAACGTGCTACTAACACAGAGCTGCACTCAGGCATGCATTGGACTAATGTTTAGTTATGATCTCAACAGTTCTACTGCCCCGCCCAATTGGACCTTAGTCTAGGCCACTACCAATGAGCTCCTGTTGCAGGGCTCCCTTGGTGTTCTGGCATAAAGGCTGTCAATGAACGTGCAGTCTGGACTTCCACACTCGCTAAAGGAGCAACATCAGGCTGGCTAACAGCACTAGGCATTGATGACCATGTTTCGAGGCCTGAGACGGGCCGCCATCAGGGAGCTAATTATGTAAAGTCCTGCAAGAGGACTATACCATTATGCCAAAGTCTGTACCCCTATGGGCGTCTGCACTGCAAAGCAGTGTTGCATTTCAGGTGAGGGTGAGACTGAGGTAGGTTTTGCCGAGTCCAACCGAAAAACTCACCTGTAGACTTCACAAGTGGATCAAAGTGTGTGTGTCAGAGAGAGAGAGAGAGAGAGAGAGATAGCGAGAGAGTGTGAGAGATAGATAGAAAGAAAGCGAGAGAGAAAGATGGGACGCACTTACTGGACCACTGAAGCCTGCCAGCTGTGTGACCATGAGGCAGACGATGGAGAGCAGCAGTCGTGTGCGACAGAAGGCCCAAACCACACGGCACAGAGAGGCCTGTGGCCCGCACACCTGGAGCTCCTGCTCCCAGAGTGCCGTCAGCCTGGGGGGGGGGTGGGAGGCAAGGATACATACAGGGTCATATAGTATATAGTCATATCTGCAGATGTGATATGGTCTTCTCCGCCACTGACCTCTTACGGTTAGTCTCTCCACTCTCCCAGTGTGAGACAGGCCACACGTCACCCAGCAGCAGCTGGCCCTGCCGGTAGGCCTTCAGTGCGAGGGGCGTCAGCCAGGACAAGGTCATGAAGGAGAAAAGGCCAGCATTGTCCACTGGGTGCTGGTGCCTGCGGGGTGAGGGGAGAGTTTAGGGGCAGAGCTAGGCATGGAGTCAGGGGCGGAGACAGAGCTGTTCTAATCTGGCCAGAAGTACACCCCAACCCGATGACCTTGAAAGATGAGTGACTCACTTGCTGGTGGTGCGAAAGGGCTTTAGCATGTTCACGGTTTGCTGGTACTTTCTCCAGCCAATCACCTCCTCCTCATCCTCATTCAGGTGGGTGGTGCTTCCTCCTTCCAGAGGAAGGCCTCCCTCCGCCCGCGCCGCTGTCTCCAAGGCATCCTGACGAGCCACACCACGTAAACAACGTCAGTCATGTGACCTCTTAAGCCTAAGCAGTAAGCACAATCAGCTTCCAAACATCTCAACATTGCTTCAGGTAAAAACAAAAAACAAACAACAAAAAAGCTCAACTTTATTAACATGAAACAAAGCAGGACTCAGACTTTTCAGAAAAACACTGCAAGAATTACAGAGGCCGCCGTGTTTACAATGTGCTAAACCATCAAGCCGGCTCTGAGTAAACAAGCCTGCAGCCTCTACAGCACCCCCCATCACACGTTTGCCTGCTAATCTCACGTTGCGCAGACATGCTAACAGCTCAGAGGCTACGCTACCATCCAGCCAGTAGAGGGCCCAAAGAGCTCTGACGTCACAACAGATGGCTATTATTGGCTACCCCCGCTGGCCGAGCAGCCAATGAGACGCTCAAGGTTATATAAACAACGGAAGCCAAGCATGGGGTATGCTGGGGTACAGCCAATCAGCTACAGGCACTGTTTAGATACTCTCTCTTAGGAAAGGGAGGGGGATGGAAGGAGAAGCTGCTCTCTCATTCTGCTGACTCAATGCGGAGAGGAGGGAGAGAGAGGAACAAAAACACAGAACACACACAAAAGCTTGCGCACTGTCTGAACAAAACAGCAGCTGTTCAACCATTTTGACTTTAACTGCTCAAGGTCTCTCGCTGCTGGCATACCCTTGTGTGGAAGGGGGGTTGGCAGTAACGCAAGATTCTAGAAATCAGGCTAAAAATGGACACTGCGATCTGAACAGGATGTACACTGCAACAGCACAGTCAACACCCCCCACCCCAACCACCTCCAAAAACCCCAGAATTAGCATGCATCCCCCGTCTGTGTGATCAGCCCCCTTTTTGCACCTTTGATATTTCGGTGAGAGGGCAGCCGATTTCTTCCTTGTCAGTGAGGCAGGAGGAGGGAATGGGGTTGACTGACATTAGACTAGAATGACACATCTGTGATTCACGTGCCACACAACCAAGACTCTACCCTGCTGGAGGCAGTTTACAGCTTACAGCTCACACCCTCACTGTCACCCAGGTCAAACTCTGGGGATTGACCTACCTGCACCTTGGAGAGCTGATACGAGTCGGTCTCTGGGCCCGGTGGAGCATCTGCACTGGGCACAGTGCGATACCCTGGGCCAACACTCAAGTGGTCCTTTCCTAAGTCAAGGTCTTTCATCTTCGCTGCACAACATAAGGCTACTGTCCACTTCTTCACCAAAAGCAGCCTTCAGCCGAAAGTTCTAGGGAAACACAAACGACACGCGACTATTTAGAAGAGAAGAGCCACCTAAAATAACCTAAGCATAACCGATTGGGATAGGAGAACTTTTAAAGAACCATACTGACTAAAGGCGGTCAGTGCCGAACCACAATCATGTACCAGAAGGTGCAGCACCTTATCTTACCATCCGACTTATTTGATACTTTATCTCTATATAATAAATACGGACAATATCTTCACAGAAGGGTAGAACAGGTGCAGATGTTACGTCGAACAGGTGAGCAAACGAGTCGCGTTGCGGCTCCTCTCACGTAACTGCAGAAGATAGGAGGCTGGTCGGGTACGGAGATTGGGAAGTAGGACCCCGTCAAAACAGAACAAAACAAAAGTGAACCCGATGTTTGTCCTTGTGTACCACGTCACATTTCAATACGGCTACAGACCATTAAGACTAAACGCATTTTTGTGTTGTCGTGTTTTGCGCGACGTCCGCCACCTGTCTGTCCCATTCCCTGAGCGTCAGCAGTGTCCTGCTGCAGTGACACAGTCTGACAAACTCATCACACAACGCCCAGCGACAACCTGCATCTAAACGCATACAGGAAGCAATAACAACAGACGCCTCCTTTATAAGGAAACGATATGCTAAAACCTAAATACATCATTAGCCAGCATGTGATATTCACGTCTCATCAGTATACCAAGAGCCAATGAGTATCATAAAATATCGCCGGAAATTATTTAGATCAGCGACCAATAAAAAAAAATCTCCCTTTTATGCGTTTCCTTACACGGGGTTACTACATAATCGCTTTTGTTATAACGTTTTAAATGTTAAGAAATTAAACGGGATGACGACGAGTCATGGTCATTAAAATAACCGATTTTCTGTTCTGAGAGGTTAAAAATAATTTACATTTTAAAAATCTCCCTAGCAACAGATACCTACATCTCCACCTTGTCAGCCCGGAGATCCAGATCAAGCGCTGCAGCAAAAACAACTTCTTTATAAAGCAGCTTTTTAAGGCGAGACTCGCGGATGCGTTGTAGGGAAATGTAGTTAAAAAATTGGATGCTAACAGTTTATATATACGAATGGATCATACAAAAAAACTACAATTACCGTGACGTTATGCGGTACGGGAGGGGGATTTGAGTCTCGGGGCGGAGCGTACGTTTATACGTATGAATGCGTGCGCGCACGTTCGGTGACGAGCAGAACTGACATCTGGAAATGAAAATTTGGTTTACCAGATGTAGTTTCTTGTCAAAAAACATTCATTGTAGGTTATTAATATACGTAACCGTCCTCATCATAAAATGCTAAACAACAAACAAGCGTTTTTTCTTGTACGATGTTTCCGTAATTATAATACAGCAGGTAGTGTGTTTTTAGCAGATGCAGTAAAGGTGTTTACTTTTAAGGCAAAATGAAAAGTCGCCTCCCGTCTAACACGCATTTTACAGGAGTCGTGGCGCGTGGTTTATCTGTTCGCTTTCACTGTCTACTTCGCTTTCATTGTAAGAGGGTTCAGATGAAAATGTGCCGCCAGTTTCAGAAACCCTCAGGAGTAAGGTTCAATGGCCAGTCACCCAGATTTTTGATGAGTTTGTGACACAGGTCTTAGCCGAGAGAACAAAGCCAACCGAATATCGACAGCACCCCACTTAACGTTAGGTTATGTAACACATTTAACTCTTGGTCAACACATCAGTGACTCAGAACACATCAGTGAAGTAACGCAAAGAAATACTGCTTGCAGGATTAAAACCTTGCTTCATTTTCTATGTAGAAAGGGCATTACATTAGTGTTTGTTTGTACTCCACACCCTGAACGCATGGCTTTGATAAACTAGAGACCAATTACTTTGTTAGCCACACCCAGGTAAGAAAAAACAGCAATTATACAATAGACCCACATATTTTGATAGCTGCAGGCTTTACCACATTCCTCCGGTTCGTTTATGACATTCCACTTTCCGATCGAGGCACCAAATAAATGCAATCTTTAAATTTTCAGTATTTTCAGGAACAATTCAGTCTGCTGGTCTGGTGACCGATGTCAAACAGTCCAAATACTTAGGACTTACTTGGTGTTGGGGTTAAGCCCACCTCGAAAATAAAGGCCATTTAAACTGCAGTAAATGAAGGCTAACACGTTATCTAAGTGAAATCTTGTTTTTTTGAAACAGGTCCCAGGTATCGTTTAATGGCTTTCCGACTTACTGTACTGGAACAAGGTTAACTCGATTGTGACGTCATTCCCAGCTCCGTGTTCCGACCTCCAAGGTAAACGGGATGCAGCGCAAGTATACAACTCTACAGCCCAATGCATGTAGAAGACAGTGAACCGGGCCCCAAATGTAAAGAATAACTTGCTTTTAATTTGCAAAAACAAATGCAAGACCCTACATCTCATCTATATTCAAGGCTTTCCAACTCACCTTCTGCACTTGCAATAACCTCTGACCTCAAACCGATATTTAAGAAACAGGATATAAATGATTAGCAAACCCCTTTTCAGTCCAAACAGCTGTACATTTTTCTGGCCGCAGCCGCAAATCCTCCGAAAGTTGGAATAATGTGCCCAACCCAGCACCATTTCGGAAAATGTCCCAGTGTGTTTATGCGGTCATCCACAAGTACACAGGGCTACACAGACATAAAGAATCAGACGTGAAGAGCCAATGAACCAACAGTGACACTCCCCATTCGCCACCCCACTGACTGCACAGGCACACGCTGCTCAGGGATTGGACCACTTTATTGTATTTACACAAAGACTCACACACGTGATGGATACAGCATCTGGAAAGAAAGGGTGAGAGAAAATCTCATTACATGAAGTCACCTGCTAACACAAGGTACACAATGATATTTAGATCTGTGAGCTCCACGTACAAGTAAAAAAAATGTTAAACAGCCTCCGAATACAACCTGCCAGGTGGAGGAGTTATGGACTCTCTCTCAATCACAAACACACCCCCACAAACCTGATTTTCAGGACAAAGGAACTGACACTTTCCACAGTTAAGGCTGCTCACACTGAGGTAAAACAGCAGCTACTGGACAAACAGCAGCCAGCACTCACCACTCGTACTCTGTGTCCGATGGCTTTGGCGGGCAGGTTGTTCTTGAACTTGGCACGCACCATCCCACTGCTGCCATGGGCACGTGTGATCTTGCCCCAGATGACCCTGGTCTTGTTGGGCTGGCCACCAGGGGTCATTGTGTTCCTGCGGGACAGAATAACAACCCCAATCTTAGCAGAGGGGGCCACATCGGGCACAGAAGACTGCAGCAAGATGGAAACCACAAACAGGACATAATTCTCTTGACTATAGACCACTGACAATAGAACAAATGATCAGGTCTATGTACAAGGTGAAATCAGCTGTCCACACAGGACAGGAGGTACGCTCATCTTATACACGTTACACAGAAGTGAAAAGTACCATATTTACTGGTGACATTGGCATGTGCTGCAAAGGAAACTAACCCTGGAACAGTGACAAAATTTAAAAGAAAAAAAGACACCAGCTATACCAGTGGATTTTGGCACCAGGACTGAACTTGGCTCAGTGAGAACACTCCCAACTTGAATATTAACCTCATTCGCACCAGGAAACACCGCAAGCCATCAAAAGGACCAAGGTGAAAGCAGACAGAACTACAGCTCCAATGATATTCAATTAAAACAGGCTCACCACCATTCAGTACCATTTACAGAACACCAGAATGGAGCGGACATATTCCTTTTGAACCCCTTCGAGATAAATGCATCCTAACAATCAAGAGGCCTAAGCGTAGTTCATACTCCACGCACAGTATGCATCGTGCAAAATTTCTTCATCAGGACTGTCCGCATGCTTGTAGCCCAGATTTTGGGCCTAGCGGACTTGCACATCAATGGAATATCTAAACAATTGATAGTGCGTTGCTAGGCATTTTGGCAGGTGGAATCTGCCAGTCTGGTGGAATCTAACTGCTCTACGTATATGCCAAGTATGTCTGTATGCATACACAGACAATGCCCCATAATGTATGCACGCACACGTGGGACCATGCACTAAGCATTATAGGACCACCACTGCCTGTCATACATTCACTCGCTAATCCGGGCATTTAACAGCATCACCAGAGATTGTGGCACAAAAACACCAACCAGCTCACTGAGCACTGAGTAAGACCACCCAGTCCAGACTTACTTCTTAGCCTTGTAGACGTAGGCACAGCGCTTGCCCAGGTAGAAGTCGGTCTCTTCACGCGTGTAGACTCCCTCCACCTTCAGCAGAGCCGTGTGCTCGCGCTGGTTCCTCAGACCACGCTTATAGCCTGTGAAAATGGCCTTGCTCCATAGTCTGGAAAGAACGGGAACATGTTGAAGTGTGTCATCGTGAGTGTCACTTACATGCAAGTAAAGGTTGCAAAATTCTGGCAATTTTCAAAGTTAGAAATGGGAATTAACAGGAAAATTGCAGGTTAATCCTGTAACAGACAACATAAATGTAGTTGGAAAAAAAGGTCTTCATGGAACTAATAGTGATAGCACTGTGTAAAGTGCTTGTATATAACTGTGTAAAACACCCCAGAATAAGCATCTGGATCAAAACACACTGCCTATAAGTTATATTCCACGTTGTATTATTCATAATTTGCTTGCTTTGCTACATCTGACAGCTCGCAAGGAGTTCCACATTTCCAAAATCCCCCAGCTTAACTTCCAAAGATAAGTTTCTGGAAAGTTTCCAGAATATTTCTTCCGCTTTGCAAGCATATAACGGAAAGCGTCAAGCTTTCAGGACCACAGTGCAACATATGACAAGGACAGCGACTATAGGCATGCACAGCAGCACGCAGGACAAATAACCTGAAAGTGCAATTAATACATCCAATACATCCAGCATAAACTGCAACAAATAAACGATTGTGGATCGGAATCTGGCATTTAATACACAGAACGGTTAGCGTGTATACACTTCCAAACATTGGACCTTAACTAAGAAACAGCGAAAGAGGTTTATTTATGTTTATTAACACCATACCAGGCACTGGAAACCCATTGTAAACAAAATAAATTTTCCAATACACGCATTAGACTCCCACTACAAAAACCCTCAAGAGCTGTCAGAGCATTCACAGCAATTGCGATGGGGTTGCAATGGCGCTGACGCTCCCAGACACGTGTGACGGGGACAGGGGATATAAGCATCACCGGCACCCTTTGACGGGGTCACTATACACGCAGCTGATGTACCGACACATCCACACCGAACCCGAACCGAGGGGGAAGAAGCAGAAGCGCACTAACTGCTAATGCGACGATACCGGCCGGGGGGACGGTGACCTACTCACCTTCCCGGCATTATGATCGTCAGGAGTCCGGCTTTGTAACCTCGAAGGAAAACAGAGAATCGTTAGGAAGGATGAGCGTGATGTAGAGGCTACGGAGCGTCCAAACCAGCCGCTCTTCCGCTGATGTTAACGCTCAGACGGCCATTTTGTACCATTAGCTAGAGTCAGTTGGGCATAAACTAACCCATGGCGCTGAGGTACTTCTTTACGGGAAACCATGCACCTCAAAGTCACATATGGTATCACACGGGCCACCTTAATCGAAACCTATTTATTCAAAACTGCATTTAACAGTTAGTGTTAAAGTAAGAGTTTATGTGAATAGCCGGTATGCTGGCAGCTCACGGTTAGCTGAAGCAGGACAGCCAACATCCACTAAATATCTTTGTCATCCTAGTATGTTCCATAAAAACATCGCAGAAAATATTAAGTGGAGAGTGTATTCCGTGTGAACCAATAAAAATCACATCCCAAATTAACGTGACAAACGTTGAAAATCCTATTTACATTTGGGTTGTTTTCGTCTCTCACCTGCACAGATGTAAAAAATGGAGGAAAAGGATAAGCCCAGGGCATGCTGGGAAATTAATGCCATGTGTGACCAAAGCGGCGCCTGATTAAAAACATTTTATTTTATTTCGGAACATGCATGTATATTTTACATTCATGACACGATATAAAGAACATGGTGTTTATCGTGCTTTGTTCTGTTAGCCAATTTTAAATAATTTGATGCCAATGTTATTCTCATCTAATATCTAACCATGAGATCAGAATACTACTAATTTACTTTTTATTTATTATTAATGTAATTGATTTATTTATTTCGTACAATTTAATTTAATGGAAAGGTCTGTTATTTGCGCTACCTTGTTGCCATGGTTACGAAAGTTTACAGAAGCTGTAAACTAACGAGCAAGGTAAGCGGCATGCGTGGTTATAATTGCTTTCCGCAGCTTTAGTGTGCTTAGGACTTGGAGAGTGTAATAAAGATAATGGAAGATATATTTCCACAGAGTAGGTGTAAGAAAGCTACCTTGTCCTGGTAAGTATTCTCCGTTTTGCGGGTACACCGGCAGGATGGCGTCGCCTTGCAAGACGGTGGAGCTGCTGAGGATAACCACGGTACTGGAGGACTGTGCTGATCAGCTGGCTATCTTGGGAAACATCATGCGGATCCGACGGGTTCGTTCTGCGGAAGTGGTGTCCAGTTATTTTGCCTGGTCGTACTGTGACGTTTATGCGTTACACTGTTATATCTGCCCCCCTCCGCATCGTTGAAACGTATCGCCTATATTCTGGTTTTTGATTCGTGCGTCTTGCCTGCTCTCTCGGTCTGTCAGGCTGCCACAGCAGACATAGGGGATGTGCCACATAGGTCTCACAGAGAGTTGGGAAGTCCCGTCTTACCTGCCTACCTGTCCAAGGTGCAGCAAGGAAGGTGGGTACAGGCACACATTCCCATGCATGCATACTCAGCAACATGCTATACCAGCACCAAGCAGGATAAAAAAAACACATAGCCGGTTCTCTCAGAGAGATTGCAGATTTTCTATGGACTTCTCAGGGACTTTGTGGACCAAGCAATCACAGCCTTGTTGGAAGAGCTACAGGCAACTGGGACATTCAACAGTCTGCTGTGCACCATAGACGAAGAAGAGAGGCGGAAGAGCCAACTACAAGACATCATCCTGAAGTTAGAGCCTTACTATACGGTAACGGGTTAAGTATGCTGGTGTCACATAACTGTGCACAAACCGTACTGTGTGTGGCAGGCAGGAGGAGGCCAGAAGCAAGACCAAGGTCCTGCAGAGACAACTGCAAGATATCCGAAAAGAAAACGCCCTGAAGCTACAGGTAGAGAAGGCCACCACCTTCATTGCTGGCAGGGTTAAACGGGGTCCATGGGGGAGCAGGTGGCAGGCTTCCTTTGCACACATAACATTCTGTCTCCAGGACCGAGATTGTTTCATAGCTCACCTGAAAGACCAGCTACAGGAGACGAAAGCCAGGGCAGCGCTGGAGAAGAGCTACGTGACAAGGTGTTCCAAACTGCTGGTCTACCAGGGGCAGAAGCTCAATGCATCCTCTGAGAAGCAGCTGCTGGAGATGATACAGGTGCGTCTGTTCACACATCGGTGCCAGTGTTGAGTGGCTGTAGAATGACCTTTGGAAATGTGAATCACAGCCCAGGTTAAGCAGACTTGCCCAAAGGGAGAACGGTCCAGGAGCGTGGGTCTCTCATGCCAGGGCACAGCTAGCGGACATCCTCTGTAGGTTTACGAAGAGCTTCATTTGCTGCTTTTGCTCCCAGCTATTTCACGACAGGATGGA
This sequence comes from Stomatorhinus walkeri, assembly GCA_026784285.1. Classification (NCBI taxonomy): domain Eukaryota; kingdom Metazoa; phylum Chordata; class Actinopteri; order Osteoglossiformes; family Mormyridae; genus Stomatorhinus; species Stomatorhinus walkeri. Next base: position 589,773 of record JAODUD010000036.1, read on the forward strand.
AGAGGAAAAACGAGCTCATGCCGAGATGGAGGGATTCCTTAGGAGGCACCAGGCAGTACGAAGCTGAGGGAACCCGGGGTTTGACTGGCTTTCAGTGTGCAGACACTGTGATGGAGTATAACTGTAATAATGTGAATTGTAGCCCTGCATACTGCTTTGTATGAATAATAATGGATGCCACACACTTTTGTGTGCCTTGGGGCAAATTTGTTTGCGAAAGGCACCATATAAAAAATGTATATATATGCCACATATTAGAAGAATTAGTTGCCTGATTAGTATGCTGCGTATGAGAATGTGTGACCGGATTTCACCAAGCGCCTGGAGGAGAAGCTGGAGATGTGGATGGAGCAATATGAAAAGGAGATGGAGGAGAAGCAGCAGGACATCAGCACCCTCAGGAATGCCAGGGCCAGCAACCTCTTGCAGCTGCAGGAACTGGCCAGGAAGGCAAGTCCGCCGGGCCCACAGGCCTGCCTGCTCCTCTCCCACCTCAGAGGTCTGACTAGGCTGGCGCTGTGTGTTCTAGTACCAGCACAGTGAACAGGTGGTGAAGGAGGACCGTGTCCAGAAGCTACTCCTGCGCCAGCAGCTGGAGAGGGAGCGGAACCAGAGGAACGCTGCCCTTAAGGTCCGCCATGGAGCTGCATACATGTACCCAGGTCCTTTCCATGAAAGTGCTGCTGGTTGTATACTAGCCCTCAGGATCCCTCTTTTGTTCTCTTATGCCCCCCCCCCAGATCCAGTCGTGGTGGAGAGGCACTCTGGTCCGTCGGCAGATGGGCCCCCACAGGAAGGGAAAGACGACGACAGCGTCAAAGAAGAAGAAGAAGAAGAAGTAAATAAGGGGAACTGTAACGGCCACCATACGACCATCTGATCAAATGTTCACGTGAAACATAGCACCAGTTTGAAGTGGGGGCAGGGGTTTTAAAAAAAAAACACACTCAGGCTGAATGAAATTCATTTATTTATGCTCTTAAAGTAACCAAATACCCGCTAGAAGTACTGTCAGCTTTTCGTTTGAGTCCAAACTACGCTGTTTTCTGATATTCATATGACCTATAAAGAGGAAATTCATAAGAGGCTCGATGAGGACTTGTGATCATAAATGTACGGAATGTACTACAGAGTCTCTGTGGTGGCCAGCCCTGTCCTCGGGGGAGGAAAACACTGCACAAGGACAACTACGTCACAGTCCGTGTCAGCACACAATAAAGAGGCGGCCGAAACAAATGCGACTCCCTGCTCCGATTGTTACGGTGGACATGACGCGTCAGACAGGTCGCAAGGCAGCACCGCTGTTCTGCTCATTTGCCTGGGAGGAGAGCAAACATCACCTGATTTCTCAACTTTAACCAGAGTTGTGTCACGCCTAAGTAGGACTGCATTTGCCTGGGAGGGTGCGTGACACAGAGATCAGCTACAGTACAGCTAGGAACACCGCTCACCCACAGGAACGTGTGGAGGGACAGCGCGTCGGAATAAAAACAGGCAGGAGTCCGAGCAGCCGGGCCAAACTCAAGCTCACTTGGACGGGTCTGACTGGACCAGACCTCTTCTTCATTAAATACCATGTCAGGAAAAGAAAAAAATTATCTGTACAGTAGTGTTTGTCTTGACTAAATTTAATAATAGTAAAACTACTCGTGTCTGACTTACCCAGAGAGTCTGGCCTGCGCTCCAATGGAAGGACGGACACATTAAGAAATATAAAAATCGTAGTGTGCTTGATTAGACTTTTCCAGAAGAAAACATCTCCTTCAAGTGCTTTCCTAATTTTACCTTTAGGGTACACTACTAAACCGTACTGCAGTATGTTGCATACCTTAAAAAATACAACTGTTACATGTATTTCATTTCATATACATACGAAATGCAATACATATTACAGTTTCAGCTGCTGGTCAGGAGGACCAAACTGCCCTGCGTTTGGCTCCACCTAATGGCCATGTACGGGACTGCAGCTCCCCACACGTCATTGTAAAAGCAGATTGTGGGTGTCCCGTGTTAGACCCACGACTGTGCCCTATAGCTCACTGCATACCTCAAAATATGCTGCGGGAATCGCGACAAAATGTGAAAAAGGGTCACATCCCATACGGACCATGCAGACAACAGTTACTGCATAGCCAATGCTCCCTCAAAGGGATCTGACCCAGAAAGAGAATAATAAGACCTATCTATGAATCATAATGGTTTAACGTTTGTTTTAAAAGTAAGTTAATGAGGTTTTTATAAACATCTCACTCTAGTCCTCTTGACTGGTTTTAAACAGTTTGTGTCAGTCAGTTGCAAAAGCTGCTGTGACAGGTCGATTCTGCCCCCCCAGGAAGCTGATTGGAGGTTGCATCTCGCTGGCATTAAAGCTCCGCCTTTGCCCAGGTCACATGGTGCTCCACCACCTCTTGCAGTCATAAAAGTAAAGAGTTTTGGATGGGAGGGTGGGTTTCCTGCAACGATCCATCCAAGCATCAGTCCTACATGGAGACCGCAGCAGCCGGAGAGGTGGGGGGGTGCTTTGGGGGGGCTAGTTCCAGCAGAGCCTGCACTGTGCCTGCTACCTGGGGCAGCCCACTCTCTTCCAGAATGTGCAGGGGCAGGCAGAGTGAGGCCTGATGGGAAACAGGCATGTCCAAGGCCACGGGCATGGGGGGGGATGAAACACAAACATCAGTGGATGATGGAATGGAAACAAGATCAACGAATTGAACACAACTCAACAAAAAAAAAACAAGGATGTAAAGTAAATTCAACATGGCAGGTGTCACGGAAGTGGGGGTGGGGGGGCATTCTGAGTGGGAGACACACCAACCACAAACAACAGCAGGATGGATGGAGAGAATTCAGGCAATCAGGTTCCACAACAGGCGGGCGCTGCAGCGTGACGGGTTACACGGCATGCGTGTGTGTGTGTGTGTTCAGCAAAGCAAGACATCGAGACGAACAGTCTGACTTTTATTAGGAAAGTGTAACTGCAACAAGCGTGTCAGTCAACGAACCAGGAAATTAAGTGCACTGCTGGGAGACAGGAGGTAGAGTCTAAATCAGAGCCATTTCTCTGTTCCTGAACACCTGAGGGCATGTGGGTGATTTCTAAAATAAAGTAAAGATGCACACCCATAACCAATGGTGGGCTTAGATGCTGATTACTGCTTTTCACTGTGTTTGGGATGTTACACACCTAGCTGTACTTAGCTGGACAAAGGCACACTAAAACGTCACTGATTTCAGGCACGAAGGAGACATACGTCTTTTTCCGACCAAGTCATTTCCTCACGTCCCCTGCTCCCACATAAATTTCACAGAAGACGTACCAGATCAGCGCATACCAATTTGTGGGCGTCTTTGGAGAAACGGCACCGTGCCAGAATGCGCCAGAGCGCAGCCAGCCCAGGTGTGGCAGTTCAGAGGCAAGGCAGCAGGTGGCAGTAGAGAGCACATAGCGCTGACATGACGGACAGGTAGAAAAGTGCAAAGCCAGCCAGGTGTGCTGGCGGAGCGGAGCGGAGTGGGGGACCCAGTGAGAGCAAGGCCTTCACTGTGGGATACACGCCCATCCCCCGTGCGCCCAAAACATCCCCCACGGAACACAGGTGCTCCTTCCACAGGGAGGTATGAGATAGGATTTATGATGAGGGTGCAGGGAGGGCAGGAATTGGAAACAGAGTAGACGGAAGCGGGCGGTTAGAGAAAAGAGACAAAAGGAAGAGAAGAAGAGGCCTGTTAGCAGTGGAACATGGCTGTTAGCTGCATGAGCTACAGGTCACGAGACCTGGGCTGACGGCAGCCTCACCTGCGGGACGCCCATCCTGCGGCAAGCCTCCAGGAAGTTCTCCACGTTCCGCCGGCACTTAGCCATGGTCAGTTTGGGCTGTGAACCAAGAGTGCCGGCACGGTGAGATGGGGTGTGCGCACACACTCGCAGACAGACACCCAGAAATAGGCCACTCACCACAGCAGGCGAAGGCACGTGGATGCTGGGCACGGATCGCGGCCGAACGTGATTGGCCAGATGGCACAGCACGACGCCGTCAGTCAAGGCGGCGCCCAGGTCGCTCGGTAGCGACACCTTGAGTCGAGTCTCGATATTCTGTGGGTTAGAGCGCCAGGGTCAAACAGAGGTGAGCAAGATTGCAGAGCTGGCGAGTAACGCTGGCAGTGCGCCGGTCTTGCCTTGCGTAGCTGCTCCACCGACTCCAGTTCTTCTCCTACGGGACCGGACGGCGACTGTGGGACGGGCTCCAGAGACTGAGGAGCCCCTTGATCTAATGGGGGAAGGGAGCCAAGCAGATGGGTGTCACACGAGTCTGCTGTGGGCCTGCAGGAGAGCGAGGTGGCTCGCTCCGGACTCACCTCTCCTCCGCTCCTCTCTCTGGCTTAAGCGGAAGAGGAAGCTCTCGGGCCGGGAGGTAGGGCCTCGGTGGGAGGGGGGGGCCAGAGGGCCCCGGTGGGAGGGCGAGGTGACAGGGCCAGCATAGCAGGACGACTGGTAAGCTGGGGGGATAGGGCAGAAATATTAAGGCCTCCCCTGTGATTAAAAACATAACAAGGTGTTACGGGGTCAGAGGTCACGGTTACCTGGAGGAGACAGAGGGGACCGGTCTTCACCCAGCTAACCAGAAGTAGGAGGGGAAACAAGGGGAATTTGGGGAACAGAATTAATGAAACAAGTGATATCGCTGCCATGGCAACATGATGGGAAAGAGACTTGGCTAGCAGGGGATGGAGACTGCTGCGGAGGGCGGGTAGCGGAGACGGCCAACGAGAGCAAACCGGGGCATCGGGGGGGCCAGATGGCTCAGGGCCTCTTACCACGAAGAGCGCCGAGTCGTCCGTGTGCGTGGAGCGCCGGGAGGGACACGTGTTCTGCAGGAGATGGGGAACGAGCACATGTGTGAGCCGGGAGAATACACCTGAGTGTGGGGGTGAAGATCGGGGGGAAGGGGGGGCGGCTCACCTCATAGTCTGCGGGGTTCGACTTGCTGGGACTCGGTGCTGCTTTGTGCTGGGGAGGGAAACACATCAGTGATGAACTTGTGCCCCTGTGAAAGCCGACCGGCCAACGCTCTCCCATCGCGATTTGCGTCCCCACAGACTTTGCCGACCTTGACGTAGCTCGGCGGCGCCTCCCGCTGTCCGCAGCGGCCTTTGTGTCTCTCGTCCTCGTAACGCTGGGCGGCCAGCTGGGCTTCCCTCCGCACGCGCTCCACGGTCACCCCCGACGCCACAGCGTCGCATGCGCCCGTCTGCATCGCAACAAGGACAGCTAGACGGGTAGCACGTGGATGGGGCGGGGTGGCGGGTCCAGTGAGGCAGAGGTATTCAAACACAGAAACGGCGCAGGGGAACACTGACCTCCCGGGTGACGCGCCGCTCAATGTAGGCCATGAACTGAGAGCTCAGACTGAGAGACCCCCGATGACCAGGCTCCTCCTCCTCCCCCCCACAGCTGTCGATGTAATCGATCTGCTCCAGCTCAGACTCCACTGCGAATGAACCAGAGAGGAGTATGAGGGAGGGAGGGGGGGAGGGAGGGAGGAAGAGGGCCGGTAGAGGAGAGGTACTCACGAGAGCCGTTAGTCACTGGGGGTCCGCAGCGGCCCTCCTCTCTCTCCCGCTCTCTGCGATGACGCTGCTGTTTGGTGATCTCGGCTACGCGCAGGGGCAGGTCGGCCAGCTCCTCTGCAGGCTAGGGAGGAGGGTGATACGGAGTGAGAACGCACACGGAGTGCCACAGCAGCACGTGCATTTGGCTCTTCCTCATGGGAGTTTTACTTACACAAAAATGTTGTGAGAGCAGAGGGAACATGATTGGCTCTCTCTGAACCAATCAGATTGTAGAAGAGGTGGGCCCAAGCAACCAGAAGGAAGTGGGACCATGACATCTGATTGGTTGGTCCCATTTCCTCTTGCTGCTTGGACCCACCTCCCCTACAATCTGATTGGTTTTCTCTCTGAACCAATCATTTTTCCTTCTGCCCTCTCAACATTTTTTGAGCATGGCTCATACCTCATTACCGGACCACCGCCTGTAGCCACTGTCTACGCTGTTGAAGCCAGAGTCCAGGGCCCCGTATGGCCGGCCGGAGAAGATCTCCTCAGCACTACAGGGAAAAGCAGGCAGTGAGTCGCCGAACAAGCAGACTTACTGATAACAGAAGAGGAGAAGAGCCAGGCTGGGGCTGGCTGCTGAAAGGATTAGATGAGATAAACAGAGGGAAAGGTCTGGCCACCACTCAGATTTACGCTGCCGACGAGATGCTCCCCTCAGTGAGGTAGAGACCTGTAATACAGTGCGAGTCTCAGGCAGTCAAAGACAAGATTTAAATAATCGTCATGCTGGTGTAAAACTATGAAGCGGTGTTCTATTAGCATCCAACAAAACATCGGTGACGTTTCGGAGAGCAGAAGAAATTCCTCTCAGTTCGTATTGTTTTACTCTCAATTTGCATATTTTCTCATGTTACATTGTGTTTTTTTTGTTCCAAGCACATATACACTTACTACCTAGATGAATAACGTACACACTTCCTTCGACTGCCCGAGACTCTCACAAAGTACGGCACGCAGTAATCGGTCACCGGGCCGGAAGTATCAGTCCCATTAGAGCGAGGAGCCTCACCAAGAGCCAAAGGGCAACGTCCTCCTCTCGTACTCTGGCAGCTCTGGTGCCACCTTACAGGCCTCCATGTTCAGGTATTTGAAGATATGGATCTTGCCCTTCATGCAGATCTGAGGCATAACAAACAGGAAGCTTGTCACGGCGGCACAGTGACACCCCCCAGGCCCCGCTGGGGAAGGGCCTTGGTCTCACCTGCGCCGGTGGGCTCTGCAGGGGGTTGTTATCCAGCACAATGCTTTGCAGGTGACGCAGGTTGCGGTAGCACACAGGGATGGTCGTCACCTTGTTACACGACAGGTCCAGGCGCACCAGCGGCAGCTCTGCTAGCTCTGTGTGCAAGGACATCACGGCCAGTATTAAAGGGGATGGAGTGGGGGGGGGGCCAGCACAGGCAGCTGGGCAGGGCCACAGCAGAGGGTGGGCGGGGTCAGGACAGGCAGCTGGGTAGGGCCAAAGCAGAGGGTGGGCCGGGTCAGGACAGGCATAGGGTAGGGCCAAAGCAGAGGGTGGGCCGGGTCAGGACAGGCAGCTGGGCAGGGCCACAGAAGAAGGTAGGCGGGTTCAGAGCTGAAAGACCCTGGCAGGTGATACCTGGTGGCAGCCGTACAAGGTGGTTCCTCCGGATATTGAGGTCCCGCAGAGCCTCCAGACGGCCAATCTGTGGCGGCAGCACCTGGATCTCATTGCAGCTGACATCCTGGGAGGAGCATCACCACAGCCAAAGCATTTTAATTGTTTTCAAAAGATAAGGCAACATGTAAAGCCCACACTTCCGCACACGTGAAGGACGTCACGACCCGCGCCGCATGGTAACTCACCAGCTCGGTCAGCTGCCGCAGCTGGCCAAGCTCCTCGGGGAGGGACAGCAGCTTGTTGTTGCAGGCTATCAGAACCTTGAGGGGAAGGCTACAGATGGGCCCGGGTAGCGTGGACAGCTGGTTCCGGCTGGCGGGGGCGACGAGACACACACACTGGGATATAAGTGACTGGGGAGATAGGGACTCCGCCGGGTGGCTGCACTCGGTGTGTGTTCATCACCTGATGTTGAGGTGCGTCAGTGCCTGCAGGTTCACCAGGCTCTCCGGCAGCGAGCGCAGACAGTTCTGGTAGAGGTTCAGGCTCTCCAGGGAGACCAGCATACACATCTCCACGGGGAGTTCGGGAAGCCGATTCCGGGACAGGTCTGCACTCGCACAGGGATCGCAAGCGAGGATCACAAACTGGAAAACCCACGTATCTAATGACACGGCCGTTTAGAAACAAAGCGCTATTAAGCTCCCCCTCGAGAAAAAAAACACACACACGCCTACATAAAGACGGCACATACACCACAATGGCTGCGAACGACTCACTGTACAAGTCAGTCACCACCCCACCATGGCGGGTGTGTAGAGCTCATTGTGAAGATTGAGGCTTCACAGCAGGATGCCATCATCATGCTGTAATGTGTTACATAATATGCCATGCAACGCACCACATGGCATAAGAACCTGCCGGGGGGGGGGGGCGAATGGCACATACAGATGCGATAGGACTTAACCAAGGCACAGCAGGGAGTAATCAGCTACGACAGCTGCCGTTTAGCCTTCATCCCCCGCCAAACAGACATACGTCCCTCAGGTTCTGCAAGCAGCTCATGAACTACCGGGTGCAGAGCGGCAGGTGTCTGGTTCTTCTGAGAAGACCCAGCTGTCCAGACCACAGCGGCTGCCGAGGCCTCAGATGCCTCTCGTATTCTGCAGCTGTGATCTGGGGTCAGGGATACAGGAAGCCTGAGCTCAAAGCCATCCACTTCCTCACCAGTAACATACCGGCAGCTTGCCTAGAGGCAGGACCTGAAGGGCGGTCGGAGAGTTTCCTCATTTATCCAGCACAATCTAATCAAACGAGATCTAGAGGACTGCCAGGTAAGAGCTCCTTCCAGTGCACAGACTGCTACGGAGATAGTCACACAAATGCAGACCCGCAGCCAGCAGAAACTCATTCAGGAAGAAGACCCATCAGTCACACAGGGGAGGGTATGTACCTCTGTTCTCAATGGACAGACCTCCCCACAGTACAAACCACGCAGTCTGCCTTAAGCCTTGTACATTCCTGACACACCAATCTGCCTAACCCTACCCCACGTCCCCTGCTCCCCCTCAGCCAGCTGCCTGTCACACTAGCAATTACCTTAACCAGACCTTCTTAAACTCATCATTACCTTCATCTGACACCATGAACATACAGTCACGTCTCCTCCTGTGCTGCCACAATCGCCTTTCTGGGGTCTCTCCGGGGTGTCCGTGATAACATCCGGCCTGCTTTGCTTGCCCACTCTCTTTCCCACCCTCCCTTTCTGACAGTCCATTTGCCAATTTCACCTCTGCCGCTTTTCCTTCCTCCAAATGACCCCCGCATTTTCTAACTTCGCCTTCCCTGGACACATATGGGGATGGATCCATTCCCGGTTTCCACGAGGGTCCTCTAATCCCAACACTCACGGATCAGCTGCTCAGCGAAGATGTAGCTCACACAATAAACAGCATATGAAAAGGGGCATAAATCATCATGACTTTAAGTACTTAGAAATTAGTTTAGAAAGGATGACGCTTAGAATAACATTCAGCGAAAGTATCTAATGAAATAAACGAACTCAGAGAATAGCAGCACAAACCTTTACAATGTCACAAAACATGCATCAAGTACGAACGTCAGTGTACAGTCAATTGCATCTTCCTCCTGCTCTTGTATGTGTGAGCCCAGCTTGGCGCTCACCTATATACAGAAATCAGCATGTGTGACGGGTTTATTATGAGCGTGTCGCAACCGCGACAACTAATGTGTGAGCGTCTGAAATAGAGAGGGAGGAGAGACCACGAAGGGAGCAGGAATGCACGACAGCCAAGCCCTTATCTTCCTAAGATCGACCATCATCTCCACAACAAAGAGGAACAGTACGCCATAAAAAAAAACCTCAAATCGAAACCGGCTGAGGTGTACGGGGTCGGCCGCGGCCGGGTAGCTTGCGGGTGTGAAACGTGAAGCCGTTATAATCAGCACGCCTCGCTGTCCCCGACTTAGGGGACCGCTTCCCGCGGTATTTATACGCGATACCAGCAGCACCGCCGCATGCTGCTACCTCAACGACAACCGCAGGGTTTCTCCGGACAGGAACCCGGATTTCTCGCCCCCCTAACATAGCCCCCCCCCAGTCACTGGGCCTCGTACTTCCAGGTGAAGCCTGGCAGCCTCCCAGAAGGGCCTCCTTCCCTAACACGTAAACAGCTGTGTCCCACACGCCCCTGTTTATTCCCGGTCGCTCCATGGTCCAGTAGAGTCCCCTCCTTTCCCCGGGATCGCCCTGACTACACGACGCCCCTTTCCCGGCCCCGCTCACCGGCTCGCGTAGTGTCCGTAAGGTCGTGGTTTGAAGCACTCTTCGGAAACTCCTTCAGTTTCCTGCCGCTGAGGTTAAGGTAGCCGTTAGCCGCCGCTTCCTCCAAGGCCCTGTCCAGAGACCGGTTCCAAGAGGTTACGCCCGCCGCCCCTACTCCATTACCGGACGCGCCGGCCGCTCCGGCGCCGACTGGGAAAGTGGGTCCGGGACTGTCTACAGACAGTAACAACGCAGCCGCCATTACAGCTAACTCCCACCGTCTTGGTCCTAGGCGTAGTGGACCGAGCGGCTGTGCGCATGCGCAGCCAGCGAGGGCTGTCCGCGATGACAGGCAAGGGAGAGGCCGGGCGGATTTTGAGCGTGCGCAGTGCGGAAGGGTGACGCCAGTCGGCAAAACAAACCGAGCGCGTGCCATGTCATGATGTTGTGATTTATTCTTGAATCTGAAGAAGATCAATACATGAAAAAATGGAGACGCGTAGGATGACCAGACGAAATAAATTACACGATTTATAATTAAAGCCCATAAAATCGTTGCGACAATTTTATAATTGTAAATATTTGGTATACACAACAGGAATTGTTAGCATTTGTATACTGAATTTTGTTTATGACAATAATGTTTCTCAGTAGGAGATTAAAATGATGGCGTTTGACAGCATTACATCATTTTTTAAACACTTATTTTAAAGATTTAATTGTTTATGAAACTCGTGGAAGTCATCTATCCACTACAGGCAATAATTTTTGGGGCTCCAGTACTGATGGTTCTTGGTGCCACGTATTGAACAAACAACACAGCATTACAGATGACCAGATTCATTCTGACAAACTGGAGCATAATATTCTGACATAGAAATGACATGCTTCCAGATGAGGGGTCATGCACTTCCCTGAGAAGTACGTGCAGGATCCGACTCTTTTAAAAAAAAAAAATTATTTATTACTAGTTCAACAAATTATGTGCTTCATTATGCATGTTTTGAAAAAAAAAATACTATTTGATCTGAGACTTTAGAAAAGCAGTTTTGAGCACTGGAATGTGTTGATTCGGATTCCTTTGTTTCATCACGATAAATATACTGGGCCCATAGTAACTACAGAGGCCATCTTTGCACATATTTTTTTTCTTTCTATCACAGCTTTATGTACCTATATTATGTTAGTATGACGCTAACCAGGATATACAGTTGAAGAATTCATGATTTTAATGTATGTATAATCATCTATATGTTATGTATTCTCTGTAAATTTCGACAAATTAATATATCCCGCGTAAAGAAACGGTGACATTATAATCATAGTTCACTCCAGGTCATCATTAGTAAAATGTGCGAATGTATAGCAAAAACACAAGAAATACACTAAGACACTGAAGTACATCGACACAAAAACACGATGTCCCACAATGCTGTGCACACGGTAATGCGTCAAACCGCGTGGCCGAAGAGCTCATGCGCGTTCCTTGACGGGGCCGGTGTATCATGGCGACGTACGTGGATATTCTTAAGAGCGAGTTTCCCGAAATTGACACCGAAGTCTTCGATTATATCACAGGTGAGAAGGACATCGGTTTCTTCCATGCGTCAAAAACAAAGTGAATAGTATACGATTAATTCAGCATGTTATATTTGAAGGCTATTTAAGGAAAATGAGCAGTTTGAATGGCAGAAGCGACCAGTCATTGCTCAAGACAACGGGGTTGGAAGAGGAAGCGTGATTTACAGTTGCCCTACTAGTGTCTTAAAAGTAACATTTTTAATACTTTTTATCGGTTGATCCGTAATGAATTCTAGTGGATTTCTTTCGTTTTATTAGGTGTACTGGAGAGTTCACTTTACGGTGCATGACCCGTTTGCCTGGGTGGGATATGATGCCCCCTTCAGGTCAGGAAAGAGAGACTGCCCCTTAAACTCCACACGCACTAACATTTAGTGTTTGTGTTTCTGTACGCTAGGTGTATTGAACTGCGGAGGATCTGATTTTGAGGATGGAGAGGAGGTATTTGACGCGATTGGAGGGGTCCTACAGGAAGTGTCGGGGGACTGTAAGAATGAAGAGGACATTCGAGGTATCTGTCTGCAGATGTTCAACACGCTGAAGCTGTGAGTACCCACCAGGGCTTAGACTGGCCAGCATGGGTGACCAGCGTGGTTTGGCCAGAGCTGTTCCGGCCAGTCACCTCCCTTCTCCTCACACTGCCTTCTCCTACCACATGAGTAACAGCCCCTGCTTTTATATTTCTCTACAGTAATAGCTGCCATCAGGTACAGAGGCAAGTCCTCTTGGATGCCCCAGTCCAGTTGTCCCAGATCTCCGCAGAGTGTGGTAAGGCCCAGTCTACTTCTGTTTGCTTCCTCAGCCCCCGTAAATTGTTCTGAAATCCCTACTTTCCATCCCATGTGTTTTCTTTTTTGGGGCTGTGTGTTTTTACGTTTTTGATTTGAACCTGTACATTTCATTCACTCCCTTGGCTGGCGCGTCTGCCCTCAGAGAGTGCTGCCAGTGATGCCCAGGGGATCTGGATGGTGAAGCGCGGTCAGAACACGGTGAGGCGTCCTCCCCGTTCGTGCGCCGAAGTATAATGGGGACCCCGTGTAACCCGGCTTCTGCTTCCCCCGGCAGACCGTGGACGCCAAGAAGCTGGAGAAGGCAGAGGCTAAGTTGAGGGCCAAGCACGAGAAGAGGAACGAGCGCGATGCCCAGAAAACTACGGCCCCACTGTGAGCTCCTGTCCTCCATAGCCTGACAGCCACCCCCTGCCTGTTGTTTTTCCTGACCGGCCTGTGGTTGTGGCTGTTTTTTGCGTCAGGGTGCTGGACGAGGCGTCGGCCAGCCAGGCCAGCAGTAAGAAGGACAGCCGCGTGGACCAGTCGGGGAAGAATCGCAGCTACGACATTCGCATTGAGAACTTTGATGTGTCATTTGGGGAGAGGTGAGCACAAAGGGCCCAAGGCAGGGATGGGAACAAGTCACTCCTTGGCGAGTCAAAGTCTCGAGTCAAAATATTACAAGTTAGTCAAGTCTCAAGTCATGTGCCCTCAAATCCAATTCGAGTCCAAGTCTTTCCATCATCTTTTTCTTCCGAGTCACAAGTCATCAAATTTATGACTCGAATCCAAGTCAAGTTGTGAGTCATGTGACTTGAGTCCCTACCTATGTAATTTGTTTTCCCTTTAGTGATTAAAAAACTTGCTGCAGCAAAAACCCCCTCACAATACATTGTAGATTGTCTCATAGGCAGAGATATGTTGAAAAAAGAATATCCACTCTGTTACACTTGTCCTTATACAGTTTTTACGTCTATTTATGTGATGCATAGTGATGCATCTTTACAACAAACTGTCTCAGGAGACCTTGCATTCAGCCAAATGAAAATGCAGACCGCATAGAATTAATATACACTGAAATTATAAAATTATTGTTTTTATTATAAAAGTATTGTTGGTATCCAGAGGGGAACTATAACCTCAAGTCTTCTCGGGTCGTCGGGTCCAAATTTTGAGTCATTACCCTCAAGTCCAAGTTGAGTCCAAGTCTTTCCATCAGTTTTGTGACTTGAGTCTGAGTCGGTGACACGAGTCCCCATCTCTGACCCAAGGGGCACAGAACGTATCGAGCCTAACCTGCCGCTTTGTTCCGCAGGTCCCTGCTGCAGGGGGCGGAGCTTTCGCTGGCCAGTGGGCGGCGGTACGGCCTGATTGGCCGGAACGGCTTGGGCAAGACCACCCTGCTGAAAATGCTGGCCAGTAGGAACCTGCGCGTGCCCGCGCATCTCTCCATCCTACACGTGGAGCAGGAGGTGGCGGGCGACGACACCACAGCCCTGCAGAGCGTGCTGGAGAGTGACAGCGTGCGCGAGGGGCTGCTGGCTGAGGAGCGGCAGCTCAACGCTCGCATCGCCAACGGCACGTGAGTCTGCCGCCTCTAGGAGCGTCGCCTCATGTGCAAAATTAGCCTGAAGATGCAGTGCCGGTTGACTGATGGCAGCAGATGGAGAGTGACTGGCGGAGTGCCTTTTAGGCACTAGAGGGCGCAAGATGCCCTCATCTAATGGGTCCTGTGTCTAATTTCTTTTCCCTGTCCAGCATGGCCACCCCCTTTCTCATTTTATCCCTTAACAAGTCTGTCTTGCACCTAAAAGGTAGAACGATGATTGACACGTGCTTTCCTTCCTCTGCGTTTGTGTCCCAGGGCCGACAGCCCAGACAGCGTCCGACTATCAGAGGTATATGCTAAACTGCTGGAGATCGAGGCTGATAAGGCCCCGGCCAGGTAACTGCCTGTTGCATTCCTCTGTAACGTCTGTAGTGACTAATAAGTGCGTGATGAGTAATAAATACCTGTTAAGTAATAGGTCTGTAATGAGTAACGTTTCAACAAATGCAGCTGAATATTCTTTTAGCAGCCAGACATCAGGCCAGCTGCACGCACACACGGCTCATCCTTCCCCTTCTGTTTCAGAGCCTCCGTCATCTTGGCAGGTTTGGGCTTTTCTCCCAGAATGCAGCAGCAGACGACCAAGTGAGTGCTCCCCCTTGTGGCTGAAGTGTTGACATGCAGGTATTTTGAAACGTCGAAGTGAGTAATGGGTGCATTCCCTCTCCGCAGGGAATTTTCCGGAGGCTGGAGAATGAGGCTGGCGCTGGCCAGGGCACTGTTTGCCCGGTGAGTTTCTCTTCATCTTTATTCCCGTTTTCCCCTTCAGTCCAATCCCTCTCTTTTTTTATTTTGTACATTCACCCTTCCATTTTTTTCCCTTTTTTTCCAGACCTGATCTTTTGTTACTTGACGGTAAGTAAGGCTCCATGAGGATATACTAATGTTAGAACTAATAATACTAATAGTATTACTGCTACTTATTAGTTTTTGGGTTAAATATTTTTCTCAGGTCCGGTAGCAGGGCCCTCTGGGAATGTTCTGCTGTCTTGAAATCTGAGCGTGTGTCCGAGATTGCATACTTGTTTGCTAAGTAGTAGGCGAAATGTAGTATGTGAAATAAGCAGTATGTCCAAATCTTTAGTATGGATGAGACGGTAGGTGAACTGTACCCAGATGTCAAGCTACATTCTGTGCAATTCTGAAGTGTGCAAATGATGGACGCTATGCTAATCTGCATGTCTATTGTAGTGGCAAAGAACATTGCTTGCTCCAAAGGTTTTGTCAATGTGGCAGTGGAAGTGCCATCACTGTACAAATTTCAGTAGAACACAATTCATGGTAATATAAGTTGACTTGAATATGTGATTTTTCAGTTTTTAACTTTTGCTGAAGTCAAGCTATGCTATTGGTAAACATCCATCTCAAGGAATATGATGAAAGTTGGCGTCTGCATTGAACCTGACTGCATGCATATTCTCATACATTGATAAATATATTATGTACTGCATTAATGGCTGAATAGTAGTGTTCTATCTAGTATGTATTCTGTAAGGATGTGATTTTGGATGCACCCTGAAACTGCCCTTCACTGCTATACATCACTGTCACGCTTCCTGACTCTGGTCTGCTCTCCGTCAGAACCCACCAACATGCTGGATGTCCGGGCTATTCTCTGGCTGGAAAATTATCTGCAGGTCTGCCTCCCGCATTTAGACACACGCCGGTCCTCCCCCCTCATATTCCAGGAGCTCACCTCCCCCATCTCTTTTGCCAATGTGCAGACGTGGCAGTCCACCATTCTGGTGGTTTCCCATGACCGGAACTTCTTGAATGCCGTGGTGACTGACATCATCCACCTGCACTCCCAGCGGCTGGAGAGTTACCGTGGCAACTATGAGAACTTTGTCAAAACCAAGGAAGACCGTTTGAAGAACCAGCAAAGGGAATATGAGGCCCAGCTCCAGTATAGAGAGCATATCCAGGTAACACTGCGTAGGTTGTGGGTCCAAATCCCAGGGAGCCAAACATATATTGTAACCCTTTCCTCTGCAATAAGTCAACAATAAGTGA